>CM050422.1:26946160-27263108 GCA_027564155.1 Gymnocypris eckloni scoliostomus | reverse complement strand
GTCCGAACTGATAGCACTATGTATAATCATTTTCTATTCTTAACTGTTTTAAATTCATTTAAAATACATTTTTATTTAATTTTGTTTTTATTGTTGTGATTTTTTTTAATTCCTTGTTTTGATTATTATTATTTTTGTCTATTTCACTTCCTTTTATGTAAAGCACTTTGAATTACCACTGTGTATGAAATGTGCTATATAAATAAACTTGCCTTACACTCATGCGCGTTTTAATTTAGATTTTAAAGGGGTCATATGAAGTTTTGCTTTCTCTTTGGAGTGTTACAAGCTGATTGTTCATAGATAAGATCCCTGAAGTTGCAGACTAAAGTCTCAAAACCAAAGAGATATTCTTTATCAAAGTTAAGACTCGTCCACGCCCTCCTAAAACGCCTCGTTCAAACACGCCTCCACATGTCTACGTCACGATGTGGAAATATTTGCGTAATGTCACCCAAATGTTCTCGCAAAGAAAGGTGTGATTTCAGTAACCACAGTAGTGTTGAAGCAGCCATGACAGGGACACGCTGTGTTTCTTTGTGAAAGCAAAAGCACTTTATTTGGACTTCCGATTCATTTAGGAATCATTAAGATTATTTACAAAAGAACAGCAACGCATTTTATGGACGACAGTTTTGTGAACCAAGGAGAGGAGGTAATTCTGACCTTGCCTTGACAATCTGGCACTTACGAATCAGCGACTGTATGTTTTGTTATTAGTTTAAGTATTTGCTATTGACTGTTCAAATGTGGAGTTTTGCGCGTGTGTGTGAGAGAGAGAGAGAGAGAGAGAGAGAGAGAGAGAGAGTCACAGCACAGCTGTCGTGTCGTGTGTGTGTGTGTGTGTGTGTGTGTTTTGCGTGTGAGAAAAGGAGACTCGGTCACACAACCGTGGCTTGTTTGCAAACACATACGAGCTTCATTACTGTGTCTGTAACGCGATTCTGATCCACTCTCGGGCTTGAACTGATGGTAAAACTAAGAAAATTATTAACTGTCTTCACATTTACTTTGAAAGCTCGCAATTACGGAAAGGGTGTTTCATTTCCAACTCGTGGTTGTGGTGTTCGCCAATCACAATGCACTGGGTCAGATGGCCAATCAGAGCAGACTGTGCTTGTCGGAAGGAGGGGCTTTGAGAGAGGCGGGGCATAGAGGACCTACAATAATGTACAGTATTTAAAAAATCAACATTAAAGCATGTCTAAATATTCAGTTACACCAAACTCACAGAATAATGATCTTTAAAAAAAGCATCATATGACCCCTTTAAAAGCTAACTTCTTTTCTTATGGTGTGCCATCTTATACATCATTGGCTCTAAATGGAAAAAGCGATTAGGTTAAGAAATCTTTGGGGCAACTATCTGATGAATCACCTCTCGTTCATGTGAGAATCACACACCCACCATCAGTCTTGATCTCGGGGTGCGGCTGCAGGCGATTGCGCATTCTGTTGACGCTCTGCTCTTTGAAGATGACGGGCACAGGGTGTGGGCCGAGGGCGTCCCACAGCTTCCTGGGCGGCGACTCGCTAGGGTTGTTCCACACTATGACGATACACTGCAGGTGAGGCACAGCCTGATAATGGTTGAGGAGCTTGAGGAGAACATCAGTGCGGTTATAGGTTTGCATAATTATAGTAAAACTATCCTCAGGGTCCAGTAGAGTGAGTGAGTTGTTGGAGCTCTGACGAAGCTCTCGGAGAATGCTGCTGTCCTCATTGTTAGGCAATAAGAAGGTCAGAGAGACTCCGGCCAGAAGCAGCAACAGTATAGATGCAATGATGAAATGTGTCCTCACGCGGCCCAAAGACCTGCAGCAGCACCTACGGATCCTGATGAGGAGAAGACAAGAGGTTTAAAGAGATGGTTTACTCACGTTCATGGTTCAGCAAACTCTTATTCATCACAATATAACACCAATTCATTTAAACTTCAGGGACTTCAATCTGTCCAATTAGGAGACTTGTTTGGAGATTGTGACTCAGTTTCATCTGTTACTGCATTTGCAGAATTATCAATGTCTGGATTAATTGGTGGATATATAACTGAGAGCACTCATACAATTTCACTGTGACCATGTCTTTGCAGGTTCTATTCCCAAACCTTCCAGATGCATTAAAAGTTGTTTAATAGCCCAAATAAAACGTTCCATATCGAGCAAACACACCAAACAATGAGTAATGTGCCAATAGATGCATGGTAACAGTTTAGAGTAACGTTACTTAAATTGTGTCTCATAAACATTTTGATTAATGCTGGAAGACTAGCAAACACTGCATGCGAAGAATTAACACATGCATTCAGCAAATAATCTCACCAGATCTGTCATGGCAAACACGTATGCGTATATTTACATTCTGAAACAAGAAAAAGCAACAAGTACCTCATTGTATTTCCATTTCATGAAATCCCAGAAGGAAGTTTACTCTCTCGCGCAGGCGCAGTGTCTTATATTGAACTGCTGAGTCGGTTCGTTGTAAAGAACCGGTTCAAAACGCGATTCAAAAAGTTGAGGGTGGAGAAATATATAGCTTTTATTAACTATTCCGACGAGTTTTTAAATTAACGATTGTTTTATTGTCGGTTCATTGATTCAGTGAGTCAACAATGTCCGAATGATCCCCTTTTGTCCGTTTCGTGGCAAAGTTCATTAAAAAGATTTGACTCAAAAGAACGATTCGTTAACGTCGCTAATTTCTTTAAAGCGGAGAGAAGTTTGGTACTGGTAGATCCTTTGAGGTAGTTTTATGTACCCAGAGTTTATACTTCACGGCTGCATTCTGTGTTTCTGTCCTGTAGAGAGGGGTAGTGAGCCAGCGACCGAGCTGCATCACTGATAACGTTACAGCAAAAGGTACATTGTTGTGCGCATGCCCAGTAGCCGCAGCTGTATCTCTTCTAGCCTAAAACGAATCGTTTTGTGTCGTGTAATAAGGATTGCTGGGAGTACTCCAGGTTTCAGGGGAATGGGTTTGGAGGGTATGGGGGGAAAATAGCGAGGGAATATGGAATGGAAGCCTTAGATTTCACTATCTTTTTAGTATTATGGAAAAGAAAAAGAATGGAGAATGGAGGAAGTGGGAGTTAAAACTAGTGTGTATCTAAGAAACAGTTATTCGAATTATCTTAATACTTATACAGATGGATCCAAGAACAAACAGGAAAGTGTGGGAATTGGAATACATATTCCAGAATTTAAGATAGACATTTCCAAAAGAATAACAGATCAGTTATCAGTATATACGGCAGAACTTGTGGCAGTCATCATTGCACTACAGTGGGTTGAAGAAGTCAAACCTGATAGGGTTACAGTATGCACAGATTCCTTGGCTGTCATGAAAAGTATACAGTCAATGAAATCTGTCAGAGAAGACTTAATGATAGATTTAGCACAGTTTGTTAAGAACTCATAGGGGTGGAATAGATGTTCTGTTGGGTACCAGCACACGAGGTGTAAAAGGGAATGAATATGCAGACAAATTGGCAAAAGAGGCTTTGTTAAAAGAAATATCATTTCCAATTCCACTTGGGAAAGGTGAGGGAAAGCAATAGTTAAGAGAACATTTAATGAGATATGGCAGAAATGGTGTGAGGAAGACAAGAAAGGAAGGCGATATTATACAATTCAACAGTCTGTTAGTATTAAAAACCATAAAGAAAGGAACAGACGGGAAGACATTTTAATGACAAGATTGAGAGTGGATCACACAGGACTGAATAGCACCTTGTTTTTAATGGGGAAAGGTATAATGATAACTGTGGGGTTAAAGAATATGCTGAGCATGTCATATTTGACTGTATTCTACACGAGGTGGAAAGACGGGTGTTGCAAAATTAGGGTTCAGGAGGTGAGTGTAACCTGATGGGGATATTAGGCTCAGAAGGAGAGGGAGAATGGATAAGGATCTCCAGGAAAGCATTATTTAAATTCCTTGATTGCACAGGGGTAATGAGAAGAATATGAGCACAGTTAAAATGACATGATGTTACACACTCTTGTACAGTAGGTGGCGGTATACACCTACAAGTTGTTTGCAATCCGCCATTAACTAAGAGAAGAAGAAGAAGTGTCATGTAATACAAATCTCCAGAAGAGCACATGAGCTGCAGACTGAATATGGTGACAGTTCCCAGCAGCTACCCTACTGTACCGCTATCTAATGGACGCAACATCCCCATTCTGGGTTTAGGTGAGAACAAGCCCATTCCTGACATTCGCATGCAACACGTGTTTCTAACCACTGCTTGTCACGGCAGTGTTTGGCAATATGTCTATGCGTCTAGGTTTTTGTTAGTGACACCGAAACTGGTAACATATACTCAATACATTAACATTTTAGCAGTGTTAAATCACTTTGTCACTACAGTTATCTTTAAATGATGTCCTCTCATTCCTCAGGAACATCTCATGGTGGAGGTTACAGTCATGAAGCAGTGCTCTGTGCTCTACAGGAGTGTGGCATAAGGCATATAGACACTGCCAAGCGTTATGGTTGTGAAGAGGCTTTGGGGAAAGCTGTGGTTGATAGTGGAGTACCACGAGAGGAGCTCTGGCTCACCACCAAACTATGGCCTGGAGATTACGGCCAGAGCGCCAAACAAGCCTGCCGGGACTCGTGTGCCATGCTGGGGGTTGATTATTTAGGTAAATGTGCGACTTAAGTCAAAGGTCGAGATTTATTGCTCGAAAAGTGCCAGATTTATTTCAGATACACTTCTTTTCACAGACCTGTATCTGATGCACTGGCCAGAATGCACGGTTCCAGGCGTCTCCAGTCGAGAGGTTCGAG
This sequence comes from Gymnocypris eckloni scoliostomus, assembly GCA_027564155.1. Classification (NCBI taxonomy): domain Eukaryota; kingdom Metazoa; phylum Chordata; class Actinopteri; order Cypriniformes; family Cyprinidae; genus Gymnocypris; species Gymnocypris eckloni. The sequence goes on along the minus strand of CM050422.1, from coordinate 27,258,314 downwards.
CAGAAACTTGGAGAGCTCTGGAGGAGCTTTATGATGAAGGTTCGTGCTCTTTTAGGTTCATTCTACAATTTAGAAATGACCAACAAAGACAGTTTGTAGGTAAAGTTTCCTCTCCCTTGTTGCAGGTTTGTGTCGTGCCATTGGAGTGAGTAACTTTCTCATACACCACTTGGACGAGTTAAAGGATCATGGTGGAATTGTGCCTCATGTTAACCAGGTTGAGCATAATTACTTTAAAGAACACTAATTATTATTAATTATTTACTCATTAGCATCCATATTACTAGCATATTGGCTGTTAATTAGTAATTATAAAGCACAGTATAATGTCTTATTCCGCATGACCATATTCTAGATCCATTAAACCTACTCAATACCTAAAAACAACTACTTCTAATAAGCAGAAAATTAAGAGTTTATTGAGAGAAAACTCTGTTAAACTCTTAGTTGTAAGAAATTACAATTACACATACAATAATCTCAAACTTCATAAAAAAGTTAGAATTATGCAGTTTACAATATGATCTTTATACTAACGTGATAAAGCCAAAACAATGCATTTATTTTCTACACTCAGTAAACCCCTTCATAAACTTTTGTACGTTTTATTTTTCAATGCCTTTACTACAAATGAAGCACACTTTGTTTTTTGGTCAAAATGAATGTGATTACAGAAAACATGGGTATATATATAAATGAAAAACTTGTCACTGTGTTTGATTTACTTGCAGGTGGAGTTTCATCCCTTCCAGCAGCCACTGGAGCTGGTTGAATATTGCCGGAAGGAGAATATTGTTTTTGAAGGGTACTGTCCTTTGGCCAAAGGTCAAGCTCTCGCTCATCCATCAATCATGGAGCTCGCCCAGAAATACGGCCGCAGCGCGTCACAAATATGCATCCGCTGGAGTATCCAGGTACAGTTTGCTTTTAGATCCTCACAGATGTTAGTAAGGAGAAGTCACCCAAAAATGAAAATCATCTACTCACCCTCAACCTGTAAATGATAAATGCCTGTTTCCTATTAACTTAAGATCTATTACTCTTCATATGAAAGTAAGCTGAAAGCGGGTTATGAGTCACATAGTAGACTGTAACACTTAAATAATATTTATGAAACATCCCGTCTGTTACACATTACAATAATGCAATGATCATCTTCCAACTGAGTTTTGCTCTCAATATTTTTTTGTATAATTCAGAAGCAGCAGTTATTAATGTTACTCATTCATTTGAGTTCTACATTTCATTTCAGAACGGAGTTGTCACAATTCCAAAGTCCACCAAACCAGAAAGGGTCCATGAAAACTGCCAAGTAAGTTTGTATCTCGATCTTAAAGCTGCAATTTTCATGCAAAAAAAAAAAACGTTGTACAAAATTACAATATCAAAGCTTACAGTAATTAGCTGAACAATGCAATTTACAAATAACAGTTCCTTCCTCTGGATTTAGTCTGTCTCAAGGGCCTTGCACTGAGTCCAACATTTCCGTATGCCTTTTTTCGTATTCGTCATCCTTTCCTATAAAAAAGCTTGCTACGGATGAGAGAACGCAGAAAATCAAACCTGATCCGAATTTAATGATGGATGAAAGTTTCTGAGGTAGTGTGTAAACGTGATTGACAAAACGTGAGGTCACATTTCTTTTTTAAAGTGCAAAAATTTCGGCCCAGCGTGCAATGACCTTCAGTTTTAGTTTCTTCATGTCATTCCAGACAGACCGATGATGGTGAGATCAGATCTCTGGCTGTGTCAGACTCCTTGTGCAAACAAAAATCTCACTGGATTATTAGTTAATGGCAAAATGATTGTTTGGAAATATAAACTTAATATTTCCTACTGACACAATACAGCAAAAAATAATTATTTCACCATCATTATACCAAAATAATTTTGACCATCACTGTATATATTAAATTTTTTAAATCTACTTATTTTCCCCACTTACTAAACCTAACTAATAAAAATATGTAAGGAATAATTGACTCCGGACCGTTGAATTATTAGAAAAATAATGCACACCCGAGGTGGTGATGCGGTCACGAGTTACACTGTTACACCTCGGGTGCGCTTTATTTTTCTAATAATTCAACGGTCCGGAGTCAATTATTCTGCTTATACTATGGTTGCCATACATCAACACATCGATCAGATGATATATTTCAAGGGATTCGTCCGGTTTTTGTACTTAAATCGCTATTGTGAGTAGGATCATTTCTTCCGCATCTCATCCATCGCCTCATTTTAGACCTTTAGAGGATTGAGCCGTTGATAGCAGAAAAATGCAGCTAATAACGAAGTTAAGAGAGATTGAGTGCGTGAATTAGCCTAGCGTGTCTGTGTCTGTCTCTCATCAGTGTTCGGCAGCGGCGTCCTAACTAGTGAACCTTTAAACCTCGCTTCGCTTGTGAGAAATGTCATGCACTTTTAAGTTGCTAAACTATTTACTGACAAAGTTGTCATAGCAGCGCTAACAACATTAGCACGTATGTGTGGCTGTGAGGGAGAGAGAGCATGTTCTTTATGTACATAAAACATCATTGTGGAAATTCTGTCGTTTTTATCACATTGCTTACTATATTTGGTTGTATTGATGTGGTAAGACCTTACAGAAATAACTGAAATCATTTGGCGAAGTGATACGGAACTGTAATGTGGTCGAGAGATGCCTGGACCTACGTTCACCGTGCGTTTCCCTGAAAATAATTGCACGCCTTAGCACATCTGCCAATCAGATTCAAGCATTCAACGGCCCCATAGTATAATACAAATGTTTGTACCATTTTACAGAGGCCAAGCTATGGTCTACCAAGCTGATGATTTATTTATTTTATTCTTAAATTACTTTTAAATACTTTTTTTCAGTTTGTACTTTATCATGACTGAAGCCATCAATAGTTTCTCTTTGAGATCATCCTTTTTTAAAGCCGCACTCACAATGTTGTGCTGTCCAGGTGTTTGGGTTCAGCTTGGATGATTCGGACATGGCAGCGCTGAGTTTGCTGCATGATGGGGAGACATGTGAGCTGGGACCCAACTCATGTGGAATGACCAAATCTCCAAGAAAACCACCCGTTCAGGTGAGCTTGAAACAACCAGAGGCTCAATCGCTCTAGTCTGTGATTTAACACCAAATCATCAAAAACAGTATTATATCTGAAGGAATTATGTGATATTAACAGGTTACAGTATGAAGGATGATCTCAAAGACCATTTTAAACTACCAGTTTCTGTGACAGCGTTTTTTATTTATTTAATTTTTCAGCTTCTTAATTACTTCACAGGTTTTTGGATTCAAACTAACAGCAGAAGACATGGACCGAATGAGTGATTTACACACCAATCAGAAGCTGATTCATCTCACTTATCCAATCTGGAAAGGTTAACATAGCTATCTAAAATCCAAGAGGTTTGTTATTAGTATAATAACAACGGTCCTGAGCTCACTGTGAAAGGAAAGCTTAAGGGAATCAGTGATTTTAGCAGTGTTAAATCACTTTGTCACTACAGTTATCTTTAAATGATGTCCTCTCATTCCTCAGGAACATCTCATGGTGGAGGTTACAGTCATGAAGCAGTGCTCTGTGCTCTACAGGAGTGTGGCATAAGGCATATAGACACTGCCAAGCGTTATGGTTGTGAAGAGGCTTTGGGGAAAGCTGTGGTTGATAGTGGAGTACCACGAGAGGAGCTCTGGCTCACCACCAAACTATGGCCTGGAGATTACGGCCAGAGCGCCAAACAAGCCTGCCGGGACTCGTGTGCCAAGCTGGGGGTTGATTATTTAGGTAAATGTGCGACTTAAGTCAAAGGTCGAGATTTATTGCTCGAAAAGTGCCAGATTTCTTTCAGATACACTTCTTTTCACAGACCTGTATCTGATGCACTGGCCAGAATGCACGGTTCCAGGCGTCTCCAGTCGAGAGGTTCGAGCAGAAACTTGGAGAGCTCTGGAGGAGCTTTATGATGAAGGTTCGTGCTCTTTTAGGTTCATTCTACAATTTAGAAATGACCAACAAAGACAGTTTGTAGGTAACGTTTCCTCTCCCTTGTTGCAGGTCTGTGTCGTGCCATTGGAGTGAGTAACTTTCTCATACACCACTTGGACGAGTTAAAGGATCATGGTGGAATTGTGCCTCATGTTAACCAGGTTGAGCATAATTACTTTAAAGAACACCAATTACTATTAATTATTTACTCATTAGCATCCATATTACTAGCATATTGGCTGTTTATTAGAATGTATGATGTCTTATTCTGCATGACCATATTCTAGATCCATTAAACCTACTCCATACCTAAAAAAACAACTACTTCAATAAGCAGAAAATTAGAGTTTATTAAGAGAAAACTCTGTTAAACTCTTAGTTGTAAGAAATTACAATTACACATACAATAATCTCAAACTTCATAAAAAGTTAGAATTATGCAGTTTACAATATGATCTTTATACTAATGATAAAGCCAAACTAATGCATTTATTTTCTACACTCAGTAAACCCCTTCATAAACTTTTGTACGCTTTATTTTTCAATGCCTTTACTACAAATGAAGCAGTATTTTTTGTTGTTGGTCAAAATGAATATGTGAATACATAAAACATGGGTATATATAAATGAAAAACTTGTCACTGTGTTTGATTTACTTGCAGGTGGAGTTTCATCCCTTCCAGCAGCCACTGGAGCTGGTTGAATATTGCCGGAAGGAGAATATTGTTTTTGAAGGGTACTGTCCTTTGGCCAAAGGTCAAGCTCTCTCTCATCCATCAATCATGGAGCTCGCCCAGAAATACGGCCGGCAGCGTCACAAATATGCATCCGCTGGAGTATCCAGGTACAGTTTGCTTTTAGATCCTCACAGATGTTAGTAAGGAGAAGTCACCCAAAATGAAAATCATCTACTCACCCTCAACCTGTAAATGATAAATGCCTGTTTCCTATTAACTTAAGATCTATTACTCTTCATATGAAAGTAAGCTGAAAGCGGGTTATGAGTCACATAGTAGACTGTAACACTTAAATAATATTATAAGAAACAACCGTCTGTTACACATTACAATAATGCAATGATCATCTTCCAACTGAGTTTTGCTCTCAATATTTTTGTATAATTCAGAAGCAGCAGTTATTAATGTTACTCATTCATTTGAGTTCTACATTTCATTTCAGAACGGAGTTGTCACAATTCCAAAGTCCACCAAACCAGAAAGGGTCCATGAAAACTGCCAAGTAAGTTTGCATCTCGATCTTAAAGCTGCAATTTTCATGCAAAAAAAAACATAAAAATATTATACAAAATTACAATATCAAACCTTACAGTAATTAGCTGAACAATGCAATTTACAAATAATAGTTCCTTCCTCTGGATTTAGTCTGTCTCAAGGTCCTTGCACTGAGTCCAACATTTCGTATGCCTTTTTTCAGTATTCGTCATCCTTTCCTATAAAAAAGCTTGCTACGGATGAGAGAACGCAGAAAATCAAACCTGATCCGAATTTAATGATGGATGAAAGTTTCTGAGGTAGTGTGTAAATGTGATTGACAAAACGTGAGGTCACATTTATTTTTGAAAGTACTAAAATTTCAGCCCAGCGTGCAATGACCTTCAGTTTTAGTTTCTTCATGTCATTCCAGACAGACTGATGATGGTGAGATCAGATCTCTGGCTGTGTCAGACTCCTTGTGCAAACAAAAATCTCACTGGATTATTAGTTAATGGCAAAATGATTGTTTGGAAATGAAAACTTAATATTTCCTACTGACACAATACAGCAAAAAATCAATTTAGCTAACGAAAGTTCTAGTGTTCTAATCATTTTGACCATCACTGTTTATATTACAAATTTAAATCTACTTATTTTCCCACTTACTAAACCTAACTAATAAAATAATATGTAAGGAATAATTGACGGACCGTTGAATTATTAGAAAAATAATGCACACCCGAGGTGGTGATGCGGTCACGAGTTACACTGTTACACCTCGGGTGCGCTTTATTTTTCTAATAATTCAACGGTCCGGAGTCAATTATTCTGCTTATACTATGGTTGCCATACATCGATCAGATGATATATTTCAAGGGATTCGTCCGGTTTTTGTACTTAAATCGCTATTGTGAGTAGGATCATTTCTTCCGCATCTCATCCATCGCCTCATTTTAGACCTTTAGAGGATTGAGCCGTTGATAGCAGAAAAATGCAGCTAATAACGAAGTTAAGAGAGATTGAGTGTGCGTGAATTAGCCTAGCGTTACTGTGTCTGTCTCTCATCAGTGTTCGGCAGCGGCGTCCCTAACTAGTGAACCTTTAAACCTCGCTTCGCTTGTGAGAAATGTCATGCACTTAAGTTGCTAAACTATTTACTGACAAAGTTGTCATAGCAGCGCTAATAACATTAGCACGTATGTGAGGGAGAGAGAGCATGTTCTTTATGTACATAAAACATCATTTTGTGGAAATTCTGTCGTTTTTATCACATTGCTTACTATATTTGGTTGTATTGATGTGGTAAGACCTTACAGAAATAACTGAAATCATTTGGCAAAGTGATACGGAACTGTAATGCGGTCGAGAGATGCCTGGACCTATGTTCACCGTGCGTTTCCCTGAAAATAATTGCACACCTGCCAATCAGATTCAAGCATTCAACGGCCCCATAGTATAATACAAAATGAATAATATAAATGTTTGTACCATTTTACAGAGGCCAAGCTATGGTCTACCAAGCTGATGATTTATTTATTTTATTCTTAAATTACTTTTAAATACTTTTTTTCAGTTTGTACTTTATCATGACTGAAGCCATCAATAGTTTCTCTTTGAGATCATCCTTTTTTAAAGCCGCACTCACAATGTTGTGCTGTTCAGGTGTTTGGGTTCAGCTTGGATGATTCGGACATGGCAGCGCTGAGTTTGCTGCATGATGGGAGACACGTGAGCTGGGACCCAACTCATGTGGAATGACCAAATCTCCAAGAAAACCACCCGTTCAGGTGAGCTTGGAAACAACCAGAGGCTCAATCGCTCTAGTCTGTGATTTAACACCAAATCATCAAAAACAGTATTATATCTGAAGGGAATTATGTACGTGGATATTAACAGGTTACAGTATGAAGGATGATCTCAAAGACCATTTTAAACTACCAGTTTCAGTGACAGCGTTTTTTATTTATTTAATTTTTCAGCTTCTTAATTACTTCACAGGTTTTTGGATTCAAACTAACAGCAGAAGACATGGACCGAATGAGTGATTTACACACCAATCAGAAGCTGATTCATCTCACTTATCCAATCTGGAAAGGTTAACATAGCTATCTAAAATCCAAGAGGTTTGTTATTAGTATAGTGACCGGTCCTGAGCTCACTGTGAAAGGAAAGCTTAAGGGAATCAGTGATTTGCATGCTTCTGATGTCACACGTGTGCCTTTTTGAAAACTGATATTCAGCGGTGTTAAGGGACTAATATTAATGTATGAATATTAGTAGGGAGAGCATAGGGGGATAAATGAACTTCTTATCATCGGACAAGCTTAACAGTGACCGAACCACAGGGAACACAATCAAGTTGACATTGAATGGATGTTATATTAACAGTTATGACGTTCTCATCTCCCTAATTAATTGTTTTCTATTATGCTGAAATGTGTCATTGTTGGTTAAAGCAGAAACAGCTCTGTATGTTTTGTATGCACTGGAGGAACTGAAATAAACTGCAAGAATTTGAGCCAGCTCACATTTTTATAGCAATGTTACCAATATTGTTTATTCCATCCCTCTCATTTAGAGTCATTGTTGTACACAAGTTACATTTTCTTCTCAATATCACAGGATTCTGTTAAATATTTTGTTTAATCTTGTCCTCTTAACATCCAGTTTCACCTCCCCTTCTCCTTTTAAACAAACAAAAAAGCAGATTGTATTATACAAAAATGCAAACCAATTTTCACACAGTGAATTCTTTTACAAAGTCATAAAATGGCGTAATAATGGCTACATCCACATTGGAGTAAGATGGTTCTAAACATTCCTTAATGGAGTATAATATATATTTATATATAAAACCTTTCCTTGTTGAAATTGACCTTAATTTAAGAGATTTTACAAGACAACTTGGAAGTAATCATAAAAAAGCCATTACATTTCCCAAAAAGTCAGGAATAAAACAAAACGACAAAGACAGCCATAACAGTGTTATAAAGGTTCAAAATGAGTTAATTTGCATTTGATTTAAATTAATTCAACAGGTCTGCTCAAAACAGACACGATCCAGTCAGAGAAATGAATATCATCCATCAGGAACACACCCATTCTCAAAGAAAATCACATTATCCTGCAATTTCTCACTTGAGGAAAAATAACCCCATGCACAAAACTGTAAATGAGCCTTACTGAGTCTGTTTCCCATAAATTGCTATGTGTGGATGATTGACACCAATTAACAAAAATAATAAATCCACGCAGAAGTAATTAGCTCAGTGAGATCACTGATAATTAGAGAACAAAAAAGTTCTACAGCACCCAAGCAAGTGCCAAATATTAAATCCAAGATAGCACAATCCAAAGATTCAAATAAAAGCAGCATCCTGGCAGTGCATCACTCGAGACGGCTTACATTAGTGCAGCTTTGGGCACTCTGTCAAAGCCAAATGAAACCAGCTCAACACACCAAGCACTGGCTAAACCAGTGGTCTCAAACTCCATTCCTGGAGGGCCACAGCTCTGCAGAGTCCAGCTCCAAATCACACCTGCTTGGAAGTTTAGTAATCACGAGGAGCTTGATTAGCTCGATCAGGTGTGTTTGATTAGCTAGCTTCGATTAGCTGTTGGAGCTAAACTGTGCAGAGCTGTGGCCCTCCAGGAATGGAGCTTGAGACCAATGGGCTAAACGTTTGCCCGTCAGCAGCGATTAGCGATGCGAAACAACACTCATCATGCTAGCGCTTGCGCTTAACAAAAAAAATCATGTTAGCTCAGGAAAATTTGGATAACTGCAGGGAGGAGGACATTTTACATTTTCACTCCTAAGCAGAAATAGTAGAAAAGCCTCATGTAACTATGCTTGGCCGCGTTCACACGTCTGTGCTGACGAGACGTCGAGATTAAAACGTATCCTGCGCAATTTTAAGCGGTGTGCAATCGTTTTGTTTTCCCGTTTGAATATAAAAGGGAATTCACTGAGCGCATTATATCCTCCTGGTGTAACGTTCCTCAATGTAGAATTTTTTTCCAATTTGATCATTGAGCATAATTGTTAATTAGATAGGTGAGGTGACACAGGACTGAGAAGTATCTAGAAAGTCTAGTATACATCTGGGTGAATCTCATGAAGCCTCATGCCAGATTCACCAGAAGCTCCGCTAAATCATAAGCTAACATCTCAGATCAGGCAAAGCCTTAACTAGTTCATGGGCTTGAAATAAAAACACTATTTTCACGTTGAGGAAAGGAAGGAGGCAACAATTTAGCATTGAGAAAGACAACATTCTGGAGAATTTACTCGGCGAGTGCGACAGGCATCAAGCGATACGTTTAAACCTCGACAGTAAGGTTGACGTCATCTCTACGTGTCGGCACAACTCGATTTCAATCTCTGCGACTGCTTGAAAAGGCTGCGTGTGCTCCTTGACGAGCAAGAACATCAAATAATGGCCATGACTACAAGTCATCGTAATAAGAGAAATCAACTATCACCACGGCTATAGCACAAAAACCACAAAAGATTACACGTTAAGAGGTTGCACCCAAAATTGGAGCTGTATATCATAGTCGGTCTCAAGAGACTAGAACAAAATGTCACACGTGAAGAATGTCATCACTATAGGAAGACTTCAAATAATCTCGTTCTCTTCGTTTACAGGGCCACGTTTGGAAACGGTCATTGAATATGTTGTGTAAAAACACATTTAGGTCAAAGCAGGCTGACGGAGGATAAACTCAACAGGCCTCGATTCATGAGTCGCATTAAATATTCTGCAGAAATTCCAAAGAGCCTCTGAAGAATTGATTCCAAACTAATTTTGAGTTTACAAGGAGGAAACCTAAGACATTAAATAGCTAATCTATAATGAACACCTGTCTGGACTATATTTAAAAGGACAGTGAATCCCCCAAAATGAGAATCATGTCATTTCTTTCCCCTGCATGACTAACTTTCTTCTGTGGAACACAAAAGACGACATTCTGAGGAATGTTTCAACTGTTTATATCCAGGTGTTTTTCTCCAAAATATCCATTTTGAGGGCAATTGAATCATGACAGAATTTCAACCGTTTTGGTGTCAAAACTGTAACGCGATCGATTAGCGCTACGGGACCCTGCGTTGTCGAAACTACTGTCCTGGTGTACTTCTATGCAGCAATTAAGTGGCGAGACCCGAATATGCAAACTCAACCAGGAGAGCCGAATAAGCAACTTCACAGAAGTTAGGGAAAACGGATGAAATATTTTCCTAATAGGCTGTAATCTTCCGAAACGACTGTTGCGCTGGGAGAAACAAAACTCATCCCGACCACAGAGCTTTGAAGAACACAAGGGAAGCGATGTGTTGCACCTCTTCGATTAAAAAGCACAAACTCATGGAAAACATGGAAAAAAGTGCTCATTTTTCAAAACAGCTGTTTGCATTCTATAAAACAGAACGCTTTAGACACGTGTCACCACACATTTACAAATTCCTTAACAGTTATATAGCCAAACCAAAAATTAAACAAAAACCTGACAACTGATTTTATATATATATAGATATATCTCTCTTCCCCCTTGTGTCCTCCAGAGCCCGATCGAACTGCCTTACAGCGATACACTGCCACGGTCGAGCGTCATGTGGGGAGACCCGTGTTAACGGTCCATAAAAATGGATTCATAAAAGGTTCTCCATGCTACTTTAACCTGGTGAGTCAGATCATATTCAAGGCTGCAGAGATCCAGGGAGTTGAACGTTTCCACAGGGCCCCGACCGCACAATCAGCAACTAGCCCCGATGCTAAAATTAGTGCGCTCGATTCTCGTTTTGATTCCTGGTTTGCGTCATCCTGTCTGTTCTTTCTTGATATATAGGGAAAATAATAAAGTAAGCATTATTCAGATGCCCTGGTTTCCAGGTGACGAGAAGTCATTAAAACAAAAAGCTCATTCACAGAACAAAAAGAAAGAAAATATATATCACGGCAGATACTGCTCATTTTACTAAATAAAACAACAGAGAAGTGTGTGTCGGTGCATGCATGTAGCAGCATGCAGGTGTGTGTGTATGTGTGTGTCCCTCATATCAGCTCCGTCTGAATATTAAAACACATCTTGCATCTCTTGAAACTGACCGGATTAGTCAAGAGATCAATTTCAAAGCCCTCCGAGAAGGAATATTGACATCTGGAGAGGTTGTGTGTGTGTGAGAGAAAATACACTCTTAAGAGCAAGAGTGAACAACACCATTCTTTTGATGGTCTGAGCTACTCGCTGCTTGGTCGGCGGAGCAGAGGTTAAGAGATGTCGTCTTATTGGTCAGCGAGAGCACAGATCCACCCATACTACTGGCTGGCTTCATGCCACTGGATCCATTAGACACGTCACTGATGGAGAGAAGAGGAGAACAGAACAGACAAGAGCGAATGAGTGTATTTGTGCAAACAGTATTCAAACATGCCTGCTTCACAGCCAGCAATAAACCATATGCAACAACAAACAAGCTCAACAACACACAAACAATGACTTCCATTAATAAAATACATAAAATGTGTCATTTTAAAAACCGATGGCAGCTAGTATAAAATAATTTTTAAACCTATTGGTCCTACATAAAGGCTAATAATATCTGCGAGTAGAAGGAAGTAACTTAAAAACATACTGCAAGGGATGGCTGGGATCATCATTCATAATTAACTCAGCCTTCTTCAAAGTCTTGGCCTTATACAAGTCGTTCAAATCATTTAACGTGGTGCCAACAATCTTACCACACACTTTAACAATACCTTGCAGTCTGTTTTTAACATTAAGCCAGTCAGAAGACGGTGAATAGATGGTTCAGGTGTGTTTAATTAGGGTTGGAGCTAAACTCTGCAGGACAGTGGCCCTCCAGCAGGAGGTTTGGACACCCCTGGTCTAGTGCATGTTTATATAGAAAACAAGGGAAAGTAGAGTAATAAACCGAAAAACACTGTGTGAACGGCCTTTTAAAAAGAAGTCTCACTCACCCCAATGCTAAAGAAAGTTCCTCCAGCTGGGCTTTACGGTCAGGCTGCCCATTCTCTGTGGCCTTCAGCTTGTATTCATGGGCCACCTGATTCTCCTTCAATCATGGAAACAGGTTCAATGAGCTTAGACCGCTCATATGAGAATAACAAATAAATACTGGTCCCGGCCAAGGAGTTTATGGTTTCACCCACCATGGCAATTTCACGGGTTCTCGCCTTGATCTCCAGCTCACGTGATCAAGCTCCAGGCTGAGCTGCTCACTGGACACAGTGCCACCTGAAGACCACTTCACTCCAGCCGCGGGCTGAGACGCCAGCCACACGCCTCCTCTGCAGGAGCATAGAGTTACTGGGTGTTCGCCAGATGTTTATCAATATGACTAAATAAAGACAAGTCAAATTTGGATGAGATTTCAAACACACCTCCATGCCGCGGGTCTGCTGACTGATCTGTTGGTTGACTTGCTGGAGCTCAATCTTGAGCTGCTCGCGTTCAGGGGCAGACATGGGCAGACTGGCAAAACACAGGAAATAATCATGTTCTGTATTCTCAAAATGAAATCAGACATTACCAAAACTTATTATGGGGTATTTGGATTCTACGGACACCTTGGCAATTGAATCGTCATTGGCTAGTACATATTTTAGTTTATTAACCAGACTGATATGCTAGGCCTATATATGTTCTGTAATATACTGTACCATTTTACAAACATATACAGTCTTAACATCAGTCAGTCAAGCATTAAATTACATTATGATCATTAAAATTAAAGTAATTAGAATTAAAACATTGTAACCATGTATGAATGCATAGAACATTTTAACTGAATAACTGAATTTAGGACTGGTGGTGGTGCTTGGAAAAATTGAAAAAAACTAACAATAATACTGATAAGATAATAATAATAATAATAATAATAATAATACGAATTCTGCTAAAAGAACAATATAAACGCACTAAGGATTAACGAGCTGCTGGATTCATGAATATTTAATCAGGCTGTTTGTGTTCACTCGAACTGATTCGCTGAAATCAAAACAGAGACGATAATAGGTGAGGCCGCCAATGAGATTGCCGCTTTGTGCATTAGTTCCGCCGACTACCGGAAAACCTGGCAGTTCTTAAAAGCTGAAAAATCCAAAGGAACTCTTATTTTCCTGTTATTATGACAGGAAAATACAACAAAGAATATCGCGGTAAGAGTGTCATTTCTGCATTTATGTTAGACTCTCTCTTGCTCTCACCAGTGACGGCGAGTCGTGCACCTAGAGTTCACGGCACGTCAAATACAGCTGCGCATCCATTGAGATGAACTGAAAAACTCAGTCAGTGATCCGCGAGAATATATCTGTGCTAACGCAATACTTGCCTCCAACTCACACACTGGGGAATAAAAGCTGAGAATGTATTAGCCATTGGCTAATATTAAACATAATTTAGTCACCCAGATTTAAGTTTAGTGGCATATGAGATTTACTCGCACTGTAGAGGGTTGAAACATCTTTGTTAGTCATTTCATTGGAGAGATGAACACTGGGAGTGGAAGTGCAAGAGGTAAGGTTAAGTACCGCTTTGAAGTGTCCCTGAGAGTTGATGCTCTGATGTTGAGGGTAAGACGCTACCGCCCCATCCGCTGTGGTTTCCATACGGATAGTCTGCTGTGAGAAAAACACAATTTACCAAAACAAAACAATTCCCCAACTGTAAAAACTATGGAGGTCTAAAGGTGGCAAAATTTCCTTCTAAGATTTGTGGACAAACTTGTAAATTCTTGTTGCATATTCTACGTGTGGAAACTTTTTGCCCAAAATTCCTAAACACATGGATTCCTTTTGAAATGACTGGATTTTGTAAATATGATTGCACCTTAAATCAGTGGCATACACTCAGAAATTATGATCTCTATTGATTATTCTTGAAGATTTGCCGAACATAATTCCTACGGTAGGGGAAAAAAATTTGATTAACATACTATTCACGATTCAGTATATATTTTTATAGATTTTCTAGTTAATATAATAACAACATGTTGTCTGAACAAAACAGCAATAGAGGAAAAACAAATACATCCTGATCCAATTTCAGTGAGGGCAAGTGTCTAGAAAAAAATATAATATTAATTATTCAGGCATGTGATCAGCTAGAGACAAAAAAAATAAGGAAAATCTGACAACGCCCCAAGTCACGCCCATAAGCCACGCCCCCAGCACGTGAAAATAAATATGCCCCCACACAAAAAATATATTTTAGCACATTAATAGATATATCTTATACTGTAAGAATACATACGATTGTCCAGTAAAAAATTAAAAGCAGCACTTAATCATGATAATATATTATAAGAAAGTATATAATATAGACAACAGATGTACAAACTTTAAAAAAAGATTTACAAACTTAAAAAAAGTTTTAAATTTTAATATATTATAAAATATAATGTTATAAATGTGATTCAAGTATTTGTTCACAACATATCCAATTGTTCTCCCAACTTTTCAAATTGAGTAATCTGAACAAACTATTTTACATTGAACAATATTGCACAAGTTGCACAAAACATCTTTGGTTGCTCTGACAGATCTTTTAAGACTCAGTAGGACTGACTTTTATTCATTAGATGAACTAACGTCTTCAATACTTTTCAAGTACTTCAATATAACCTGCAGTTATATAATCTGTAATTATAACTGCAATACGCTGTTATACAGCAGTGAATTCTATTGTTTTATTTTATATATATGGAGCACACACGTCCGTCTGTAACAAACTATGTGCATATTTACAGACGAACTACACTCATGTTCATATGCACAGACAGTCAACAGTGATAGGTTTTGGAAACGCTGTTTTTGTAGCGACTCGTTGATTCACAAGTTTGCTGCGGTTCGGTTCTTTGAATGCGCTGCTTACTCTGCCGGTGGAGAAAGACTGCGCCGGAAGGCCAATAGAGGGCGAAACTGCTGACATTATTCTACTGAATGAAAGCTTAAGGTTTATTCAAGCACATTCAATGCGTTTTACTTTTGCATTTAACAGTTACTCCTAAATGTAATTGCTCAAGCAAGTGACAAAATATTTAATCTACTTTTCTTACATTATCACAAACATTCTAAATTAAAACTTCACATCCCAGCGTGATTATCGGCCGATTGTGATCGGTAACGATCAATCGAGCACCCCTAGTTTCTAATGACGCAATGTTATGCTCCCAAATGCAAATTAAAGGGGCTCAAACCAATCGCAGCGCAGCAGATCTAACAGTAAATCGAAACTAAATACAGTACATGTAGCGCATCAGACTACAGCCTATTATATAATTACATCACAACCGTTGGGAATTTTATGACCGCACTAGCATTGTATTATTGTACATTGTATTGTACTAACGCTGTTTATTTAGGCAATAACTCAAGGCGATTTACCTGCAATTTATGTACAGTATAACGATATATTATAATAACCCAACAATATTATTGAAATGTATTTTTTCCTCCCATCTAGTGTTTATTCCCTTTAAGGGTTCCGTATGTTATTTCCACGGTATTCAGTTAATGGGAAGTGTAAAATATTTTTGATTTATTATTTAAATTAATAGGAAACAGTGATTTCTTGAGTTAGGACTACCCATACAGTAGACTGGTGTGTTTTTGTATCAAAATACTGGTTTATCGTTAATAAAAACATTGAATTGATTTTTTTCTCTAATCGTGACCCCAAGAATCGATATGAATCAAATCGTTAAGTACCGAAAGGTTTCCATCCTTTATAATTTCTGTTTTGCAACTCGGGTTGGGAAATGAGAACTGTTTTTTGTATTTAAATCATATCCTTTTTTAATAAACGATGTTCCTTTTCTGTTAGCACAGCATGAGTTATTTTATTATCACTGATATAGAATTATAGTTTTTGTTAATGTGTGAATTAGATCATTTTTTTCCCATTTCAAATTGTAGTTATTTTATCTTATTTTTATGTTTATATAGTATTTATTAATTTGTATTTATATAGTTTTAGTTATTTCAGAAAACTGTTAGTTTTTTTTACTTTAAGTTCATATTTATTTCAAGAAACAAAAATGTTTTTATGATTTTCGTTTTTATTCCTGGCTTGAACCTCTGCACTCTTTTACCGAGGCAGGATTCCTAAAACACTCCAGTAGTACTTCATGAACAAGTTAAGAGCAGAACCGAGTCAGTTAAGACAAATCACAAATGTACTCAAAAGTAAGAATTGTTAATAGCACCTTTCAGTTCCCATCCCCGTTTATGATGAAGTATTAGGTATTATAAAGATGTCCAGTCACCTGTCATGGTCATGTGTTTGGAGCCCGAGACCTGTGAGGATGCTATGGCCTGTACAGGCCCAGTGGTCTGATAACCCATTTTAGAGGTACGTGAAATGGCACCAAAAGGAGACACAGTGGGCAGAGGACCAAAGGG
This sequence comes from Gymnocypris eckloni scoliostomus, assembly GCA_027564155.1. NCBI lineage: Eukaryota > Metazoa > Chordata > Actinopteri > Cypriniformes > Cyprinidae > Gymnocypris > Gymnocypris eckloni. The sequence continues at coordinate 27,241,688 of CM050422.1, read as the reverse complement.
AATGATGGGATCGTGCCTTTGGCTTCTGAGCGCCGCTGAGTGTCCAATGGAGGTTCACGGAGAACTTTCCCTCCGCATTCTGTCATAGAAGAGTACAGGAACGAAGCAACAAATAAAACCTCTGTTTTTGACAGTCTTAGTAGATGTGTGGAACACAAAGCAGAAGATAGATCACTTGCCATCATCTCCACAGCACTACTGACATCTTTTGATTTTGCATCCTTGGAGCCAATGTATGATCCTATGGTGTCACATGACCAGGGGAATACTGCCCAGCGTAGTCTGGCTCCCGGCTCCCCATAGGCTTTAGAGCCGTCCTCCAAATACTGCAGGCATTCAGAATTCACAAATGAAAAAGAGCAATGTTGAGCACTATATTCATGAACCATGAAGGACAGGAGGAGGTCGTTCAGGACTCACCTCTCGAGGGTAGTCGTTGGGGAACGAGTGTGAAGGGAGAGTTGGAGAGGCAGCGAAGGGGGGAGGAGAGATGACTTTTCTCTCTTCTAGCTGAACAAGCAGCTCTTTGCGCCTGCGATGCAAGTCATCCAGACTTGGCTGAGAGCGACTGTACGGGTCCTGCCAGGGGAAAACATAAATAACTCTGATTTGGAAATTTACATTGATGAACTGACTTTAACATCTACTAACTGATTACTAGAATTAAACTCGGATCTGTTAACATTATTCAATGGACATGAGTTGACATGAACTAACAATGATTCATAAATACTGTAATATGATTTTTTTTTAGCATTGTTAATTTTAGTTGATGCATTGACTAATGTTAAAGAACGGAACCTTTTTGAACCCATAGTTTAAGTTTTTCAAATACTTTTGACAGACTCATTAAAGCGGTTCCTAAGCAACACATGCACATCCTTCAGAAACTGGGGATTAAGCTGATTTTATTTTTGATGTTCTTTATTATTTTAATTATTCCACACACATAATAATGATAATATGTTACTATTTAGTTTTCAAAATAAAACTATTAAGAACAACTTCAAATTATATTTTTGTATTACTTATTTTTATGTTTATATAGTATTTATTAATTTGTATTTATATAGTTTTAGTTATTTCAGAAAAACTGTTGCTTGGCTTGCTGAAAAAAGTTTTTGTTTTTTTTACTTTTAAAATTTTAAGTTCATATTTATTTCAAGAAACAAAAATGTTTTTATGATTTTCGTTTTTATTCCTGGCTTGAACCTCTGCACTCTTTTACCGAGGCAGGATTCCTAAAACACTCCAGTAGTACTTCATGAACAAATTAAGAGCAGAACCGAGTCAGTTAAGACAAATCACAAATGTACTCAAAAGTAAGAATTGTTAATAGCACCTTTCAGTTCCCATCCCTGTTTATGATGAAGTATTAGGTATTATAAAGATGTCCAGTCACCTGTCATGGTCATGTGTTTGGAGCCCGAGACCTGTGAGGATGCTATGGCCTGTACAGGCCCTGTGGTCTGATAACCCATTTTAGAGGTACGTGAAATGGCACCAAAAGGAGACACAGTGGGCAGAGGACCAAAGGGAATGATGGGATCGTCATCTTTGGCTTCCGCAGAGCGCCGCTGAGTGTCCAATGGAGGTTCACGGAGAACTTTCCCCTCCGCATTCTGTCATAGAAGAGTACAGGAATGAAGCAACAAATAAAACCTCTGTTTTTGACAGTCTTAGTAGATGTGTGGGAACACAAAGCAGAAGATAGATCACTTGCCATCATCTCCACAGCACTACTGACATCTTTTGATTTTGCATCCTTGGAGCCAATGTATGATCCTATGGTGTCACATGACCAGGGGGAATACTGCCCAGCGTAGTCTGGCTCCCGGCTCCCATAGGCTTTAGAGCCGTCCTCCAAATACTGCAGGCATTCAGAATTCACAAATGAAAAAGAGCAATGTTGAGCAGTATATTCATGAACCATGAAGGACAGGAGGAGGTCGTTCAGGACTCACCTCTCGAGGGTAGTCGTTGGGGAACGAGTGTGAAGGGAGAGTTGGAGAGGCAGCGAAGGGGGGAGGAGAGATGACTTTTCTCTCCTCTAGCTGAACAAGCAGCTCTTTGCGCCTGCGATGCAAGTCATCCAGACTGGGCTGAGAACGACTGTACGGGTCCTGCCAGGGGAAAACATAAATAACTCTGATTTGGAAATGTACATTGATGAACTGACTTTAACATCTACTAACTGATTACTAGAATTAAACTCGGATCTGTTAACATTATTCAATGGACATGAGTTGACATGAACTAACAATGATTCATAAATACTGTAATATGATTTTTTTTTTAGCATTGTTAATTTTAGTTAATGCATTAACTAATATTAAAGAACGGAACGTTTTTGAACTCATAGTTTTGAACTCAAGTTTTCAAATACTTTTGACAGACTCATAAAAGCGGTTCCTAAGCAACACATGCACATCCTTCAGAAACTGGGGATTAAGCTGATTTTATTTTTTATGTTCTTTATTATTTTAATTATTCCACACACATAATAATGATAATATGTTACTATATTGTTTTCTTGGTAGCTGTAAAAATAAAACTATTAAGAACAACTATTTGTATTACTTGTAGTAATGGTTATATAATATAGTAATTATTATAGTCATAATGGGCTGGAAAAATAGCAATATTATACTAAACACTCAAATACAATAATGTTCATTCACGAATTCTTATTTTGTAAACAACAAATGCTTATAACACATCAAACAAGAGGAGCTATTGTTTAGAATGCCAAAACCTTAAGAAAACAGAACTCACTCCTATGTGGGACCTCATTTGCAGATGGGATGTGGTCCAGCTGTGTAGGCGCTGTTGGGTATCTGTCTCTGGATGACGGTTCCTGGGAGTGGTACAGAGAACCTGCAGGCCCTGCTGGAGGTGGCAGCGACAGGGGAACGTCAAAGGGGCCGGGCTCATCCTGACCAAGTCATCTCTGGGCTGGGCAAAGCGGAGGTGGGGTGATAGTGTCCGTGTCTGCGACTGTAATGGGAGGCGCAGTGCTCATGTGTGGCTGATAGCAGGGGACCAAATTGGGTGGCTCGGATACAATTTGGATGTGGGCTCGGAGATGGTAGCGAGCCGAGCTGCTGGGAGTTGGTAGGGATTTAAAAAATATCTCCCTTTGAGTGAAACAGAGATTATGAGTTATGAGATAATGACATGCCAAGACATATATTCAGTTGTTAAAAATTTGGTGCAATAAACATTTACATTTCCAAATTAGCGCTTATTTCAATTCTCAGGCTATACATTTTATTTTCAGGCTATTTTTATTTATCCTGAGAATTGAACCCACAACCTTTTGTGCTGCTGACGCAATGCTCTACCACTGAGCCACAGGAACATTAAGACCATATACTAATAAACTGCATTTATTTTGCTGCTATTTTATATGCTGTATTTAAAACAAAATAGTCATCAATTCTTCTTTAGACCAGACAACAGATAAAGAACAGAATTAGCAGCTCTCTTTTATTTTTTGGTCTTGATAAACATCATAGCATAATTTTACTTAAAAAACATCTTGTTGGTTAAAACATTTGAAATACTGCTGAAATGGACTCATCTCTGTTAAAAGCAGGTTTCAGAAACAGAAAGTTGCACAGATAAATGAACTATGCCTTTAAGTTTTCACATTTTAAATGAATATCCATTATTCATTAGGTAAATTATAATCTTGTGTTGCCTGAACTTACTTTTCAATTTAGCATTTTATTGCTTTATCTGTTTATAGACAAAATACATGGTTCAGTAGAACAAGACAATATTTTAATACTATTTTTTTTAAATGTACAAAAAGTAAAACAATGCAGTTGTATTTTGACATGTTTGAACTAATCTAGGGCTGCAATTAATGATTATTTTGGTAATAAAGTAATTTACTGATTATTTTGACAATTGAATAATCTAATATTTTTAGTAACACAAACAGGCCTAAGTGAAAACCAGGCTATATAAACTAAATAAAACTAAATATAAACTAAAAATAATTATCTAAATAAAATATTATAACAAATACTGCAAGTAACAGCATGGAGAATTTCACTTACATAATATTAATATGCATATGTTTAATATGAACATAATATTTGGCCACATGCAAACTCAAACTTTATTTTGAAATACCTGCAGAAGGCACCAATACATGGAGCATATTTAGACAGATTTTTTAAATCTAGTGATCGACGATATTGATTTTTTTATAACCGATACCGATTATTTGTATGTTTATGTACCGATAACCGATATGCAGAAGGAAGAGTTTACTGTTATAAAGTACATACAGTCTTTACTGGTAAATTATCTTTGCTTTGGTGTCTTCTTTCAGTCATCTTAACAACAACAAAAACTGTTGAAAATTAACATTTTCATGTTTATAAGAGCTTAACAATTACAACAATAAAAACATTTTATTTATTAAGAAAAGCATCATCAGGGAACAGTGAAATTAACAATAAGAATGTAATTAAATGGAGAATAATGACAAAAGGAAGAGTGCCAGAACTTTCAACTTCATTTAAATGAAAACTTTAGGTTTATAATCTGTTTAATAGTGAAAGTGAAGAATAATTCACTGAATAATATTCTCTGAATATTGAAATAAGCTATAACAAACAAAAACATGGTATTTTATTGCATATTGTAATTATATTTTATTTACGAATTATTCAAATGTTTTTGAATGAAATTATAAAAACTGCTGACAGTGTGGTTTATGTATTTACACAGAACTATACTCAAGATGAAAACATTAAAAATAGTATTTCATAGTATTAAGCCTCAAATGTGAACTATACATTGATTGGTTTCTTTAAATAAAAAGTTAAAATATGCACGGTATTATAATCAGGGTGCACATAAGCGGTCCGCAGGTCCGACCAAAATAAAAATGCACTGTGCAAATAAGTTCTGGGAGCGTATTTGCGTACAGACATGGTTGACAGCTGTTAATACACAATTACCATTTTTGATCGACAAACTGTACTGTATAAGATTTCGATTCAAAATTAAAGCATAATCTTGGCCAATTTACCCAATGCCATTTTCAAAACAAAACTGTGACATTTCATTTTACCGACGTTCTTTCATCAGCAGTGCTAAACCCGGAAGCGCATAGATTTGTACGTAATACAACCCGCCAAAATAAAAGCTTGCTGTATTGATATGTAATACACTTAATATTTTGAAATAAAATTATATTATCACACTTGACTATTTAGTTAATTATTTTATTTAAAAAAGTCAATAATGTGCAATATTGTTATTACTATTATTAATAATTTTTGTATAGTTAAATATTTAATGGGTCACACTACATGCCTCTCCAGCTGAAAAACTGTGCACCCATGATTATAATGCTATACTAAAACTAAAATAAAAAAAAATAAAAAAAAACTTCAAATAACTTGTAGAAAGAAAAGAAAACATCTTAAGCACACAGAATAACATAAGTGGATTTTCAACGATTAATTGCTGCTTTGAACGATTACGTAATTGTGGCATCCGAAATAGTAATTGCAATTATACATTTTTAATAATTGTGCAGCCCTAGTTCAGACAACCATCCATATGAGCAAATCCACTCACCTGTTGGGTACTGAGCATCATACTGAGATCCTGAGGGAGGAGGTCTGGCTGGCTCTGGATAGAAGAGCTCGGGCTGCTGTTGTGGATACATCTGTTGCGCACCTCTGGGCATGACTTGCACCTGCTTGGGCATGGTTAAGTGCTCCGCCCTGTGGTGAGGCCCAGGGTGGGGTGTATGGGCCATGCAAGATTTATCCAAACTTAAGAGAAACAAGAGGAAGAAATGAGTCATTGTTCCTTCCTATTGAAGCCAAACCTATTAAGCACATCTTCTCACTATCTCATCACGTTTTCTGTTGATCTTTTAGTCTAAAAAATGTTGAATGTAGTCATGACAGAAAAGCAGGGAACGAGAAGCAAAGGCTTACGAGTCGGGTGGCGACCCAGGAGCACTCAGGCTAGTGGCATCCATCTTGGGCTTGAGTAAGAGGTCATATGTGGAGTGGTCTGTGCCTCTGGGGATAAGATGGGGAAGAGGGCCCCCATTGGTAAGCATAGAGGCCTTTCGCCCAGGCTCCAGCAGGATCACCTCTTCAGGCAGCAGGCCAGGGACGCTGGGCAGTCGAGCAGCAAGACGTTTGTTCATTTTGCGGAACCTGCAGAACAAAAACCAAATGAGATTCTGATTATTAAGCAAGTTTGTGGTTTAAAACTAACCAGACATGTAATGGCGCTCACTTCTCCAGCTCCTCCTGAGAATGGGCGAAGGTGCAGCTGGCTCCTCTGGGACAGCCTCCTTTCTGCTTCATGTCTCTGCACATGTACGTCTTGTATTTGCTGTGCTGTGGTGGCTGCTGCGTGTCGGAACCCTTCTTGCTGTGGTTCTGGATGAAGTCTACTAGGCCATGCACCACCGTCTTTACTGCCACCAGCCCATTCTCCAGCTGCTCCCAGTTAGGAGGAGGAGCATCTGAATAAAGAGGAATCAAAACTGATCACAGAACAGAACAGGTGCACATAACTAATTCACTCTAGGGGTGGGTGCCATGACCTTAAACCTTAAATTACACTAGGAGTAATTACATACACATTTATTTTCACAGTATATAGTAGTCAACATTTGAAGTGGATCAAAAACATTTATCAAAGTTATCCTAAGACAAGAACACATTTTGGTTTTAGATTTTGGGACAACTTTGATGAAAGGTTTAATTTTTTGATTAAATTTAATAAATGTCTCCACTGTCATTACATATTCCGTCATACCGCTAATCTTTAAATCAGTATTTCAGATGCTCAGTCATCATATTATTTTTGTCGGTCTTAACAAACCTGGACTGGGGTCAATGTTAGCAAGCAATTCGAGGTGAGATCTCAGCTGGTTGAGATTGGCAGGGTCACCCGTCCTCTGCAGTGCGATGGTCAGCTCCTGCACACTCTGAGCAAACGATGCCGGGGTCTGCAGCTGAAAGACGAATGGTCATATTCTTAGGGCTGTGACGGTATTGGATTTTTCCTTACACCACTCGTGAAGCAGCAACAAATATCGCGCAGACAGATGGCGTTATAAAAGAATAATAACAACCTGAGCAAGCTGCAGACAACAAGCGAGCTTACATGCCCCATGCTTTGTTCTGGTGATTTGTGCTAAACGGATTCCTATTTCTTTAGACATTGTTTTTCGGTAACAGTCCGTGGATATAACGCACTTGTCCAAACACAACTTGTTGAAAACTGTGTTTGTTGAAACGGATAGGTTATAACAGCAAATTAGGATATAATTAATATTATTTGACTATTACGTTAGAAGCTACATTTATAATAACAACCTTTTAAAGTGCAAAATAAAATATGTTTTTCTTCTTCCTGACCCGACCGCGCTTGAAATATACATATATGTATAACTATAGTTCCAGAATCTCACAATTACATTTCCTCTACTGAAAGAGAGAGAAACAATAAAAAAAACATCTGCACAAATTATTTTATTAGGCTAGATTTATTTTATTCGTCTTGTCCAGAATCAAATTAGTTTGACATTTTGTTGTCACATGTCCAATAAGTGTTTTGGAGAGAAAATAATAATACTGTAGGCCAGTTTGTACAAAAATGTAAAAATAGCATGTTTGTTATTTTTATTCTTCTTGTCAAAATACTAAATTTGTTTAACCTTTGCTGTCAACACGGAAAAGTGTCAGAAAAAAAGACATCTGTCATTTAAATTTATATGTAAAATATGAACAAAACCGTTGGATTAGACATCTGCAGAATTAAATCTCTTTTCATGAAACCAAACAATTGAACTTCCCTGAGAAGAATGTCCCGTCAGATTTGCTGACATTGTTTCTTCACAGTAAACTGACCGTTTTACAGTCGCAGTTGAAGCATCCACACTATAGCTAAACTTCATCCTTATTCTGCTCTGTCACCATCGGGCTCTGACAAATCCTCAGAGTCACCGCTTCACTCAAATACGATTTTAAAGATGCAAGTGAAAGATTGGATAATTTGTTTATTAACAACTACATTAAAATAAAAGCAAGCACAATCACATGTGCCATAGCAGTCAGGGCTTAATCTGAAATACAACTCGGTCCGGATCAGCACCTCCGAACTCCAATCATCTCATTGGATCCTCTTCTCCAGAGAAATGATTTGTCTGAACAGGGTTATAGTAGTTTGCATTTTAAATCTGTTTTTATTTTAATATTGCTTTCAATTTTCGCTAAAATGACTAAACACTGATTTTATTAGTTTATAATTTGGTTAATTTATAGTGTAGTTTTTATTTAGTGGAGTTTTCTACCCTATACAGGTTTGTTTTAATTTGAGTTGTAGTAATTAAGTTTGATGTAATTAACAGAACACTTCCAGAGCACAGACCAAAGACATAAATAATTTAAACGTATTGAGCAAACACAGGCTAAATAAATTGCATGCTGAGATTAGAAAATTATTAATTTTATTATTTTATATAGTCGCTATTGGTTTCGTTTTGTTTGAGCTTGTCATTGTTTTTTATTCTTCTTTCTTTCTTTCTTGACTTAGTGCCTTTATTTTTGTCAAATACAGTTCTTAATACAACATATTTCACCATTTAAACATGTATACAACATTTCTTTTTTATTCGCCCAAGCATTTTAGAAGTAAAATAAAACTTTCATAGTCGCAAAAACCAGATGTGGCTCAGGTGACTTGGTTTGCTTTTTGCATAAAATAAAAAGTTACTGTTTTATAGATTACATGAAACAAACCTATATTTGACACAAAAAGTGGCACTGAGAACTAATTTCAGGAGAGAAGGCAAAATATTCTGCGTGCACTGCTCAGCAAGCAAACTCTGGACTGTCATATAGGATATACAAAAACTACACAAAACATTACAAAATGTTTTAATAAAATAATGATTTTTTAGAGTATATGCACACAATAAAAGCAACTGATGCAAGCTGGTAATCACTTAAGAGGGTCAACGGAGTGATTGCGCCGTACCTCTCCATCCTCTATGTGATGTGATCACCCCGCTTTTACACCAATTAAACACTGTATATGATAAACCGCGATTTTAACACAGCAAAACACGGTTTTGGGTGTAATGCGTAAGCTATTTAATAGATAATATTACACTTGTTATCTCCACCCTTTCTCTCTCACACATACATTAGCTATAATCTTACCTTTTAGAAGCGTGTCTGGCTTTAAACTCATCAGACAGCACCAGCAGCAAAAGGAATTCATGTCTGGATGTTTTATTCGATTTGATGACATTTATGAATGAACATTATAATGTTTTGCATGTAGAGTAGATGATGAATGCCAGCCTGAGTGGCAGTGGCATTACTATGAAGCAAAGTTAATTTAGATGTAGAATAACTAAGCAGTGATAACGAATGCCCAAAAAAGATCCTGCAAATACGCGCAGGCCTCATCGACAGCCCGCCTGTTCTGTCAGGGTGGCGTTATGCACATGCTGTGGCTCAATAAAACACATGACACAGAATGCATTAGTAGGCTAGCGATGAATGTTAAAAACACACAGATTAATTGTTCTGAAATGATGTTTGAATTCAGAAGACCCCACACAGTTATAGGTACAGTACATGGCTGTTATACCTTGTCAATGATGGACTGCATGTGAGACTTATGCGACTGGTCTCCATACAGCAGAGAAGACCACTGATCGGGGGCGATGACGGAGGCCTCCCTCCATTGCGATTTGAACAATCTGAGAGTCGTGTTCCCGCCGAAGTGCCTCATATGTGCGGAACTCCTCTTTCAACTGCATTAGCGAAGAATCCTCATCTCGCTTAGTCACCTACGATACAGAAGAGACTTAACTGAAACCTCAGAGATACAGCTGTTAATGTTATTGCAAATAAGCTGTCGACATCAGAATCTAAATAATCCCAACAGATCTGGATATGAATTAGAAAACAATTGCAAAAAAAACATCTCATAAGATGCTTGCAAAAAGCTAAGATGAGATCAAGTACACAATAAAAGGCATTTACCTTGAAGCAGGAGGCACGGTAGAGGAGCTGAACTACATGTCCAATACTGGTTTTGGAGGCCTGAGGAAATCTTGGTTCCAATCTCTGGACCACAAACAGGACCAAAACCTTCCTGGAAAGAGCGGATCCGTCTTCCAAGGCCAACAGCACCAGCTTTAGTGCCTCCTCCTGCATGGCTGTAGATAAAAAAGGATCACATATAAGACACTAGAACTTCCACAAGACAACATTTTGGTGATGACTATTTATGTTGGTGTGAACGGATTTTAAAGCATCATCTTACCGGGGCCCAGGAACTGGCAGCCTCTGGCTCTGACAGCAGCCCACAGGTTGGAGGAGAGCTGCTGGGGGTTTTGGTGCTGCAAAATGAGCTCAGTAACAGTTCTTTCGCCCAGAGAACGGGCCGCCCGCATGGCCCTGACCCGTCCTTCCTCTTCCACCAGCTGACAGTGCACCAGAGTCACCAGCTTCCTCTGCATGGGGCGGCTCAGCATGCTCTGAGCAGCATTACTCAACCCCACTCCTAGATACAGACAAAAATATGCATCAATCACATGGCCATGTCCATTATATGGTCTTTCTTGGCATGAAATAAAAATTCATGCTATGATCGAAATGTATCTTTAGCGATCTTTCTGTGATTTGTCTGAACAGGTTTCATTTAAAAAAAAATCTAAATTATGAGGAAGCATTTTTAATCATAATATAACTCAATCTTCTGGTAAAATGACTGACACAGTGATGTTTAATTAGTTTCCCACACAGGGAGTAAGATTTATCAAATGTTTTCAAATTAATTTATTTTTTAAAGTTATATCTTATGTAATTGTTCAATCAGCGTTTCAACAGAAGAAAGATGATGTCACGTAACATTGCATTTCAATATCTATAGCTCATTAGTTAGCTAGAATAAATAACTCTAAAGAGGAGCATTTTGCTAAATATGTGCAGTACATTACAAATTCAATGTAATGTCCCTTAACCTGTTTGTGATATCTTCATTATTTAACGGAAGTTTGAATTACAGCTACACTTTAAATGCTTACAGGTACATCTCAAAAAATTTAAATATCATGAAAAAGGTCAATATTTTTTGTCACTCATTTCAGAAAGTGAAACCCATATATTATATGAAAACCCAAAATTCAGTCTCAGAAAATTTGAATATTACATAAGATCAATAAAAATATATTTTAAACAGAAATGTCAGGCTTCTGAAAAGCATGTTCATTTCTATGCACTCAATACTTAGTTGGGCCTCCTTTTGCATGAATTACTTCATCAATGCGGCGTGGAATGGAGGTGATCAGCCTGTGGCACTGCTCAGGTGTAATGAAGCCCAGGTTGCTTTGATAGCGGCCTTCATATACATTTTTAAATGATACGAGAAAAAAAACAATATTTAATTTTCATGATTTCTTTAGATTTTTGCATTAATTGTTTTTTAAACTTTTCAAAAGTTTCTTGAACAACAGCTATACTGTGTAACCGTACTGAACACCACTGTGTGTGTGTGTGTGAGAGACAAGGCCAATGCATTAAAACCGTTCATTTTAATCACCGTTCTATATTAATGCGCTGCTTTAATTGATGCAGTTTTAATGCATTGGCCTTGTCTCTCTCTCACACACAGTGAGAGTCAAGTCACTGTTGCGATTTGCTAATTGCAAAGCCTGCGATGTGGACGCGATATTACTCCGTTCCGGAGCAGATGCATGACTGCCAGCCTGGAGTGGCAGTCTTACTAAACAATAGAGTGAATGCACCACTTTCTCCCGGTCAGCACTGCTCTAGCCAACTGCGTAAACCCACCATTTAAAAAGGGTCAGATCGAAAGTTAGGCAAATTAAAACTAAAGAAAAACGAATGTAACTTCACCTTCGAAATAACGGACAATGAACAAAAAAAGGTAATTTGCAGAGCCGCCTTTTCGGTTCTGCATTCAGTACTGGAGAATAAAATACACATTTGTAGATGTTTTTATTAGTAGGCTACATGAATGTTATCTTACACATTTTATCTCCCCAACAGATTAATTTGAAATAAGTTTATAATGCATGTTTGCTAATTCAGAAGACAACACACACACAGCCCGTGCTTCTCATACTAGCTCCGCTCTGCCCTACGCTGCACGTCTCCCACATCTCACGGACGAGCCGTTTACACCCAGAATGCTCTTTAATACTCAAAGTCTCGTGCCGGTTCTGCTCCGCAAGTCTCTCATAAGCGTATCTGGATGCATGCACGCTACCGGTGTCAACTCGCGCCTGGCTCCACGTTTAAAACAAATGTAAAATAAGTCTAACTGCTTGCCAATTTTACTTAGATGAAATGAAACATTCAGCACATTTTCCACTTGTTATTAAAATCCCAAATACTTAAAAATGAATAAATCAGCCCTTGTAACATATAATACTTAATGAATGTCATACTGTCAGGCAAATCCTTCCCAGCTAACACAGTACCAGTTATGTGATTTATAGGTACTGTACTTTTATTGTCCTTATAGTTTCTGTGTTTTGAAGTGATGTACAGCGCGGCTCCACGTCTGCGCGTGCTATAGAAGAGTGAGCGCTACCAGCACACTATAACATCTGACAGGACAGTTCGTTTTTTTCTGAGGTGAGAGACTTTTTATTTCATAACGTGTTACAAAATAACGTGGAATAATGCCACTGACATTAAACCTGTCAACATCTCATCTGACCGCAGACACTGAATCGGGACAGAGCCTTTTTCTCAGGCACTCTTTCTTTACTTAAACTGCCTCGGAGTCAGATGATCTGACAGCTTCAACAGCTTTCATGCACGGCTTTTAAAATAAAAGTCTCGCATCAGAAAAGCATTTAGAATTTCGTTTTTTGTTGAAGTCGTTTCTTTGGCTGTAAACAATCCGCGACCCTCTCAGAACGGACTCGCGACCCATGTTTGGGCTGCACACCCAGCACTTTTGACTGACCAGTTGAGAAACACTGTAATAGATTGTGTTTAACACACAGAAGAGTGACGATCGGGTCAACACAGAGAAGTGTAGAAATTCTAAGTTACATTAAAAAAAAAAAATTTAAAGTGCGTATCGGATCGGTTCTGAAAATATAGTATCGTTGTATCCCTAGTATTTAGGGTTGGATTTGTTTTGTGGTTCTTTTGAAGAAAAAGAAAACAAGAAAAAGATTGGAAATAAGAGCATATCAATTACCTCGTGCACTGCTGAGGGGTTTGAGGTAGAGGGCCAGCTCCTCAACACACTGCCATGCCTCATCATAATGCTGTGTGTCCTCTGGACACGTAATGAGCGCCACAGGTTGCTGTTTGGGCACCTGAGAGAGAAAAAACTAAATAAATGAAGCACACAGTGATAGATCTGAAAAATGTGTGGTTATGCTTAGGGCTGCGCTATTGAGGGAGACGACAGCACTAATGCAGCCAAATAACACTTTAGCAACTAAATATTGCAAATATGGAAACACTTTGTGCTGAACAAGGGGTACGTGAGCCCATGAATTTGTGTTGGCTTTGAATTCGGTCTTGTGACCTGGTCATCTGGTCCACCACAAATGGAAATCTGATCTACATGGAATCACTCATTTCACTTCCCAAACAATCACTCACATCTCAAAGTCTTTTTTGTATTTACTTAGGCTATATAAATGTGTATTAGTAATGGTCACAATGTGTGTTTGTAGGCTGCAAAATGTTTTTGATTTTTCACTCTTTATCTCTCCTCATTTCTAATCTTAACACAGTTGGTATTCATTAGGCAAAGTAATGAATGTCAAGTTTATCTGTAGAATGCAATTTACACTCGCTGTTTATTTAGTAGGGATGGGCATTTTAAGCAAAAGTAATATTCGATAATCACTAGGTATTATTCGATTACTATTCGAAAATCGCACCCCTCCCGCCCATGTACACACCCACACACACACACACACACAGAGAGAGGGGGAGAGAGACCATCCAGGCTTTCAATTTGTATGATAACAAACTGTTTAATTAATTAGAGAATAGTCTATCTTAACCCAAGAAAATTAACGATTGTAAAGTATGATTGCTGAAACATATTAATATAACATAACCGAAGGAGGCATTTATTAACAGAACAGTCCGTCGATTATCAACTGCTCATAAGGCTAGGACATTTCTATTTGAAAAATGAGCATGGACATTAATATTATTAAAAAGAAAATCTTAAATCTGATTAATGCATCAATGAATATTAGGCGTAAAACATATTGTGAACCGCCTGAATGACGGCACTTATTATGTGAACATTAATTTTAACGTCTGTCTTCATAACAATAACCTATTTCATATATATAAATATATTAAATGAACAATGAAGAAGACGGGAGTGTTGTTCACAATTAGTTCGGTGAACTTTGAATTGAAACAAGGGAAGGAATATAGAGCAGAATATATTCTCAGAATTCACCGCCTGAGTCTGAGCCCGTGTCTCTCTCTCTCTCCTCTCCGTTACAAAGCTGCTGTTGTAGCCATTTAAATAGTTTTGGTTTTTAATAGCAAATTGGTCTTTTTTTTTTTTTTTTTAGAAATATGATTGGAACATCTTATTTTTGTTAAATTCAAGTTTTTGTTTTTTTAAATACCAAGCGGCCAGCGCACGTTTGATCAGTTTATCTTTCTCAAATAAATAACTAAATAATTAACGTCATAATATTTTAAGAATAAAGTCAAAAATACGATCATAAAATCATGTTACATTGCCTGAAGTTAAAATTACACCTGTATACCTGTATACAAAAATACCAATAATAATAATAATAAGTGTGGCATCCAACCTGTCATTCTTCACATTTAACACGAAAAACAGCACAAATATTTTGCATATAAATATAATATATCAACCAGTGGAATATTACGTTATTATTTCAGCAAAAAACTAATAATTTGAATGCAGGGAGCTCCGGCTTCATTAATGGGAAACAGGACGTGAAGGCGGCAGAGAAGCACTCTCGTGCATCGTTTTGTTAACTTTGTGGTTTATTATTTTGAGTTGTTTGGGACGCAGTAGCAAACGGCCCTCTCGCAATATAATGCTTAACATCTATTGATCACGCAATCAGCCTGCACGTATCAGAAGTTCCGTTCTCGGCGTGGTTAGTGCTCCCACTATAGTGTGTGTGTGTATGTATGTGTACACACTATGTATGTGTGCCGCGCCCGAGTGCCGACAGTGCAGTTTGTGTGCAGGCACGGAACAGAAGATGCTCTAAAATAAAACAAATAAATATCCTGTTGATCTGTGCATCTGTACTCCAGTATATAAATTCAATATAGATTAATTATTGCTAAAGTTACTTGCCAAGAGGGCTAGTTAGATAAACTTCATGTGTTTGTCCGTTCAGGCGGCTCGCGCGTGTCAGAGACAGAACAGGCTCGCGCGCTGTTCACACAGAACAGAACACAGCGCGCATGTACTGAAAGGAGTTGTCTTTCGCGCCCAAATGCTTTTGAATCGCTTACATTTGTAAACAAACAAGGCTTAAAAACGCATGCAAATTATACAATTTAGTGACCACCTGCAGTGGCCCGATCTGGCAAGTGACAAATCCGAGCGTCCTTCACACAATCGGACAGTCTTTATTGTCAAGCCCTGGTACACCTTTAGAAAATAATCGCACAACCTAATCGATATTCTATAATTAAATAGAATATTAGAATATTCGAAAATCGTGACCCATCCCTATTATTTAGTTTGTAGATTACATGTCGTGCTTGTGTGAAAGATAAGATCTTTCTTCCAAACTTTATCATCAGTTGCTTTGGAATATCAGGAAAAATTGAAACCATAAAAGAGAGAGGACTGCTTGTTTTCCAGGAAAGTCCATGCTTAAGGATGTCCTATTGTTTCATTTGAATGTACTTTGCACAAAAATACTGCATGTATAAGAAAATGTATAGATGTGCGCTACAAGAAACCATGCAATGTTATTTTGGCATCGAGTCTTTAGATCTAGCATTCTGCATGCTTTAAATCAGACACTGGGATGAAGTTTGGAAGGATACCATTTTTTACTAATTAACCAAGAGCGAAACTGTGCATGTGAATTTCCTACATCTGTGAAGTCTCCCTCTAAAACACTGAAGTTGCAATTTTATTTACTTCAAAAACCTACAATGCCTTTTATTAGGCTATCAAAGCCATTTTATTAATAAATATCATGTTGGTAGTGTTGACAAAAGGTTTCTGTGCTCCTGAATGTTTTTGTGTAGGGATGTAACGATTCACTCAACTTACGATTCAATTCGATTCACGATTTTGATTTCTCGATTTTATTTGAACAAAAAGAGATTTAAGACCAATTATTAATTAAATGTATCCTTTTATTATTGCTTGCGACAAAATGCTGCACGTTCCTTTGTGAAATTGAAATATAACACTATAATAATATACTAATATAGCACTTGCATAGTATTGCTCTTTTGTTGGTTTTGATTGCTTCTATTGTCCTCATTTGATAAAAGTGACTGCTAAATAACAAAATGTTAATATAATGTAAATAACAAAACTAAATTAAAATTTTAAAACAAGCCCCAAATCAAATAAATAACTTAACACAAATAAAAGAAATCTCTTCATATAAACAAATAAGGCTTTGTCTGTGCTCTTTCCATTTACAATTAGAGGCAACCACTGCATTTGAATCATGATTAGAGATGCACCGATTATAGATTCTGTTGGTACGATTATAGTCTGAGGAATAATCAAGGTTTCACGGTTATTAATTTCACAATATAAAAATCACAATTTAAAATCACATAAATGCTCTTTAGATATTAAAGTGTTGCTGGTTACATAAATAACACAGTAACCAATAATACAGCACAAAATAATAATAATACTAAAAGAAAAAGAAGTCCATCTCTTCTATTGGAATTAAAAAGGTGACTTCTGCTCTATAAACATCCATGTCTGTATTTCCCTTTTGAAAATAACAAATGGAAATGGATCACAAATGTTAATTTTGTATATTCTTTCTACATTTCTTTTAGACCTGAGGTACAGAACTCGGAAAGAAATTTGACTTATGAATAATACTATAACAGGGATGATAAATCACAATGTTAATTAAGAATTATTAATATAAGACTAATATTAACATTATTTATCCCACAGAGGACACTGTTACTAATGAGGGGAATAAACTAAACTATAATTGTAATCAAATGTCATCCATACTTATTCATTTTAATAATCTTTATTAATCTGATTTTACATATGGCCTGAGCAAATCATGTCTATTATTTTGGTTTGAAAGATCGAGATCGATTTAGGAGGACAGAAACTTGTCAACGCTGCCCAGACTTTCATTAATAAAATAGCTTAGATACTGGATCACTACATTATATTAATCAGCAAAGAGGGGGTAAAATGACTGTTTAAATCACTAAACTCAAATCTTCATTGTTTGTAGTGACGCGCAGATGCAGGTGGACTAATTCACACATGCAACTGTCACCTTATTAACTTTAATATGCATTACACAGAGTCAAGATGAAAATAAAAAATACCATCTAAATAGGGGTGTGACGAGACACTTATCCCACGAGACGAGACACGAGACGACGAGATTTTTAGACTTTTTTTTCCCTCAATGATGAAATATATGGGGAAAAATAGTATTTTGTTCAACTGAAAAACACAAAATGCAAAAAATGGTGCATTTTGAAATGAACTTGTACTATATGAAATTAAACTTCTATTTTAATGAATTATATGCAGTATTAACAACATGTAAACTAGAGCTGCACGATTCTGGATAAATTGAGAATCAAATTTGTTTTAATAAATTGGAGATCACGATTCTCTCACGATTCTGAAAAAAGAAGATTAGAAACCTAAACAAAATAATGTAATTTACTAGTGGTTCTGACAAAATGTCCATTGCTTAAGTCTTTTAAAAATATATGATATTTCAACAAAATGAAACACTGGGCCGAATACCGAACACGCTTTTTCTCCCTATGTAGGCCTAGTTTGGCTTTTTTTTCACCATTGCATTAATTAAATAGCCAAAACGTGCTTTTTACTGTTTTTTTTATTAAAAAATAAATAAATTACAAAACAATTTAAAAAAAATTACTGAACACTTAACATTCTACAAGACATTATACAAACAAAGCACTTCTTGAATCAGGCATGTATTTTTTTCTGTATAAATAAATGCAGCCTTGCTGAGAAGAGACATTAGAATAGATTACAGATTCCAATTTGAACACCATGTGTGAATGTTATAACAAATGTATTAATATAGCTGTTGTAGGGTAATTATTATTATCATTGTCTTACTTGGTTTAATTTCACAGAACAACATTACAATTACAATACTGACATTTATGAATGTTGATGGAGCTTTGATTTAGGCAGAAACCCGCAGGAACCAGGAAGACCTCGGTGCTTCTTTTTGTTGACAGAAGATTTATAAATGATTCTGACGAGTTTGGGAAGATGTTTGTCGCACATATCGCATTGGCTCATGCCTTAAAAAAAACTAATAAAAATGTTATTGAGCAACAAATCAAATCAAATCACTTTTATTGTCACATCACCACAGCACAAGTGCCTTGGTGAGTGAAATTCTTACGAGTGTGCTCCAGACAGTGCAAAAAAATAAATAAAAATTTACATATGGACAGTACATATTTACAGACTGTACAGAAGACAATGTGCAAAATACACATACATATACTCAGTACACACAGTGTACTATAAAGACATACTTCGTTACCAATGCACCAATACACATTATACACCGTATTTACACATCTGCATTATTGTGTTACTGTTACTCATCAACTGATGAGTAACAGTGTTATAGCACAGATTTTTCTCACGCTTTGGACTTTGAGCCCTGGAGCCGCGAGCTTGTTCAGCGCTGTTTGAATAACTTACATGCAATCCGTGCGTGTATTAGAAAACATAACATACTAGGGCTGGGCGATATGGCTGAAAACTGTATCACGATATCAGTGTTTCATATCGGTCGATATCGATAATTATTGATATTTTTTATGACCCATTTAAAATAAGGACCAGGAGAAAAATATATTACATTTAAACATTTTTATTTTAAACTTAACCTTCCTCTGATCATAATCCCCTCAGTTATTAAGACAGAAATGTCAACAACCATGGAAAACTCAAATAATTAAAATGTAAACATAAGTCTAAAGTCACAATGAACACTTAATTATCTAAGCGGAGCGGAAGCATGTCTTTGGCTATATGATATGCCTTTGTACCGTTTAGATTATTTTTCATAAGGCACTGATGCAGAGTACCTCTCCATGGTGGTCTGCTGCTTGTGCGGTGTTGCAGCTACAGATGTTGTTGGTTGAATACGGCTGTGCTCCAAAGGGTGAGCGCGGCTAAGGTGGTACATCAAGTTCGTGGTATTAACGTCACCAGTCTTGGCGGGGATGACGGTCTTGCATAATTTGCAGACGACATTGGTCTGACTACGTTCAGACTTATAATATCCAAAACTGCCATACTGGCGAGCTGACTTTTCCTCTTTATTTACAATTTCCTCGCCGGCACTCACTTTCTGCTTATGAAAAGGAATCCAGCAGACCAGCACGAGACAACGATATGGCGCAACCAAACATGATACTGTTACATGATTGGCTGTTAGCGTGTCACTCCCTACGTTGCTAGGTTACCAGAGAGCGAGTGCCTTTGTTAATGCAACCAAACTGCTTCGCAACCTCTGTTTTCTTCCGACGAAGAATAAAAAATATCGAATGTTTTATCGAACACATTTTTTATTGATATCGATCACGTGTCTATCGCGATACATATCGTTATCGTTTTATCGCCCAGCCCTATAACATACTGCAGTTTATTTACTAATCGTTTGAGGCCATTTCGCGATTTCATTCATCATACAGTAACCAGCATCATCCACCCTCCATCCTCTCATCGGATAAAATCGGATCTCGTCCCATCCCTACATCTAAACTTTTCTAAAGACACTAAATTCCCCTCAGACATACATTCATACAAACTCCTACCCTTAAATGAATCGCGATTCGTTTAGCATCTCAACCGATTTGAATCGATTTTCAACCGGCTCGCGGTTAATCATTACATCCCTATTTTTGTGTGTGCGCAGTGTGATCTCTGACCTCTATGAGTGAGTGATGTGTGCTTCAATGCAGAACATTATTATAGAATGGTGATTAAACTGACAAAAACTAAAGCAAAAAAGGGTTAGGGTTAGGTTCTAGATATGCTACTCGGTAAACATGGTTGAAATGCCTCACCTGACCCCCGACCAGCTGTAGCAGGGCCGAGTTGACGGGCAGCTGCTCGATGTCAGTATTGATGGCCGTCTGGTCAAAGGGACAAGCCTTGCGGTGCAGCTTGTTGAGGCACATCTTGCAAACGGTGTGGCCGCAACCCAGACTGATGGGCCGACGCACCGTCTCCTCGAACGTTTGGGTGCATATGGGGCACAGTAAAAACTCTGTCCATTGTGGAGCTTGTACAGGCATCGTTGCAAGGTTGTTCTACATGTAAACAAGGGTGGGGGGGTTTATCATGGGTGTGCGTGCGACTAGGTGTGTCATTTAACAAAAAGGGAATAATAGATGGAAAAAAATGAAAGATTCCACTGGAATCAAAAAATCTTCTGAACACAGTTCTTAAATAAGTTCACATGTCCCGGGTGATCATCACATGGTGTGAAACCTGAAACCTGGAACAAAAGAGATGCAGCAGATGATTAATCTGACAAATATGGAAATTAGAAAGCAGTCTATCTTTAGTGGTGGGTTCACACGGTGCACATTATTAACCAACACAATTACACAGTAAAATACAGGAACCAACTGGTGCATTGTCAATCAACCACGACTGGCAGCTGTTGCTACCCAAACAAACAAGAATACGAACAAAAAGACTACAGTTTAAACATTTATTATAAGAATAAATGGTTTAAACCCTATTGAGGAGGGATCGAGTTGAGCTGATTTTTTCTTGTTTTAATGCAAGGATCAATTTTAAGATCTTGGCCTATTCTGCTTCCATAAGATGTCTTCTTTCAGATTAGTGGAAAGAAAACACCCAGAATACACATTTATTTATGTTATTTCTTTACACTTGATCTATTCGCATCAGTAGATTTCAAATAAAATACATAATTTTAAGTCTCAAAATTAAATATTTTTCTCATTTACTAAGCCATAAATCTCCACTTCAGCAGCACTTACTCCAAACTTAACAGTATTTTTGCTATCTATATTCTAAAGGTTTTCAAAACGAAGTATGACAATGTATAATTTACCTGATTTATAAAACATGTTTATCCTTTGCAGTAGACATTATTTTCTCATTTACGGCGTGATAAACAGAGATTTAAAATCCTCTCTGTAAAAACAATTCTAGTTTATTTAATTGTCAACAAAATGAAGCCAGAATTTTGAACCTTGCTTTATCCAAAATTTCTGTTCAGGTATTGTATGCTAATTAGCCCATATTTAAGTAGATAGTTAATTAGCATATTTAAACATAACATTTCAGACAACGTGTATTATAAATGTAATTGTCTGTAGAAAGAATGATGGTATTGGTATTTATTAGTTAAAATTGTTACCCAAATTACCTGTGGTGATTTGCCTCAAGTAAACTAACGTTACCCACAGCTAACTCGTCTGTCAATAAACTCAACTTCATAAAGTTAAGCAATTTTGAATGTATAAGCATTACATTTACTCGTATGCACATGTTTGATAGCAACGTGCACAATTAACACCATTTAGCTGTTAAAAATAAACCAAGCTGGTTACGTTTTATATTGTTCTCCGCTGTCCATCTCCATTAGCTATTGAGCTAACACAATGCTCACTGGCTCCTATCTGTCTGGACAGAATATGCTACTAGCAAATACACAGTCTTAAATACTTACAAGGATTGCGAGTATAGACAATGCGTTAAACCGACTCCAAAATATGTTTTTAGCACATTTCCAAATGCGTGAGGTGAAATGAGCGTAAATCACAGGATAAAGGCGAATTGTGCGATTTCTCGGGATATCTGTTTAGGATAAACCGCAAGAGATCCCGCGATAATGTAACACGGCAACCGCTGAACCTGACCAAAACTATGTATCCACCCCACTGTCAAAACACTGTAGCGGGAACATGACATGTGGTAAGAATAGATGCAAATACACAATCGCGTGGCTTACTGTAAATAGATATTTTTGTTAGCGGAGGCCCGTGTAAACACAGCATTCAGTTCAGCTCCCTTAGCTAGTAAGCTAACGTTAGCACTTGGCTATCAAATTGCTATTTCAATCGAATACACGGTTTAAATCCAAATTACTGACAAGGACAATGCCAAAATCTGCATATGGCAAGAACTAACCACAACGTAAGCCCCAAACTTGACTGAAAACACACAAACAAAGCTACACAAGGCTAGCCGGGCGGCTAAATGTTGTAAGCGTGCTATCAGATTAGCCGTTAGCAGCCGTGTGCAGTCCACACCCAGAAACGAGCACATAATGCTCACAAAATGCGCTACCCTGCAAGCCACAGGCGCAAAATAACAAATGCACA
Organism: Gymnocypris eckloni scoliostomus; assembly: GCA_027564155.1. NCBI lineage: Eukaryota > Metazoa > Chordata > Actinopteri > Cypriniformes > Cyprinidae > Gymnocypris > Gymnocypris eckloni. The sequence continues at coordinate 27,219,045 of CM050422.1, read as the reverse complement.
CTCACGCATTCACTCATTCTTACTGTGTATCGGCTATCTTCATCTTCTCTGAAGAAAACGCTTGATTATTTCCTCGGTCGCCATGTCGACCGTTATAACGGGTTGCCGAAGTAGCTCGGGAGTTCCTCGCGTCAAACTGCCAGCAACAGCGGCGGCGGGGAGGAGAGGGGAAGAGAAGGAACTGTTGAGGAACGAGCGCCTCCTCTGGCGGAGCAGCGCGCTGCAGTCGGGCTCACGGTGTAAACACAAAAAACCGTGCTTTGGTAAATCATTATTATGACATAAAGTCAAAAGAATGATACAAAAAGTCAAAAGAAAGATACAAAGAGTCAAAAAAATGATTCTAAAAGTCAAAAGAATGATACAAAGAGTCAAAAGAATGATACTAAAAGTCACACTTCTGACGTAATACGTCATATTTCTGAGATTATAAATTTAAACTAGGACATAAAACGTCATTTGTGAGATGAAAGTCAAAATCATGACATAAAAAGACGAAATGATAACATACGAAGTCATGTTCATGAAATGAAAAGTGAAGATTATTATATAAAAAGAAAAAAAATATGACATACTAACTAAAATGTATTAAACAAAAAGTGTCAATTGTGACATAAAATGTTACACAAATGTCATTTATAAAATGAAATGAATATTTTTGTATGCCTTTAATGGACAGGGTCGGCTTTCCCGATAACAATTAATCTTAACACTTAAGAGCGTTTCCTACAAGTCACTTTACGAACGTTCGTTTTTGTTTCACGTGCGTTTCCCAAAATGCACTGATAATAATCGCACGTAGCCGTGCTTTAAGTGCTTTAGGAGTCGCTACCCGTTGGTCAAGTGCTGAAATGTCAGTTTTTAGAATGGCTCGTAATTGTAGTCCACGCTCGTTTATTGAAATGTTAACCTAATGCTGCGTTAGACAGCTAGGATATAATAATATATTAGGTATATAAGTAATAAATATAATATTAATATACTATATATATAATAATAGTATATTATACATGTAGATAAATATTATACTATATAGTAGGTATGTGTAGAGACGTTATTTCCGGGTCCAATACATGGCTGGTTTTCGTGCACGTCAGCAAGACATTGACATATTTTTATGAGTTTATCCCTATATTTCCCAGTCTTTTAAGTACATTTCCTACATTACTTCTTTTAGTCATTTTTTTCAGTCATTTAGTTTAGATTAGTATTTTGTGTTGTTGTTGTTTTGTTTTCTGCCCTTTTTAATTATTGAATTTAATAAAAAAATGAGTACTAAAATGTACAATAAAGTACAATCAAAAGCTTTAATTATAAACGCATTGCACTTGAATATAGTTAAAGATGTAATCTGCCGATTGTCCTGCAGGTTACTTCATACGTCTGTCTTCTTACAATGCACGTACGGCTTTACGTACAGACTCTAGAGCACTCGTAGGTCTACGATCTTAAGTTACGATGCTTTTGGGAAACAGACCGTAATATTAAGATCAGTCGTACGATCGTTTTTACGAACTTCTACGATGCTTTTGGGAAACGCAGCCCAGGACAGAGAGATGACAGGAAAGCATTGGGAAGAGAGAGAGGGAATGGATCAGCAAAGAACCTCGAGACAGGACTCGAACTCGGGTCGCTGTGAGTACAACTAAACACTAGACTATCGGTGCCGACATGAAACATATTTTAATATAAAATGTAGAAGTAATACAATAATGACATTAAAAGTAATATTTATGAGATCAAATTGATTTAATAAAATTATGAAATACTAAGTCCTAATTCTGACTAAGTCGTAAAAGTCATTTAAAAGATAAAAAGTTAAGACATAAAAAGTAACAATTATGAAAAAATATAAAATTATGATATTAAGTAATATTTATGATGACAAAAAGAAGATAATAGTCAAAATTATAAGTCATAATATGACTAAATGTAGCAACTTTTTACTTCGTAATTTTTGCTTTGTGACATGGTGCACTATCCTGCTGGAAGTAGCCATCAGAAGATGGGCACACTGTAGACATAAAGGGATGGACATGGTCAGCAACATGCTCAATTGGTACTAATGGGCCCAAAGTGTGTCAAGAAAATATCCCCCACTATTACACCACCACCAGCAGCCTGAACCATTGAGACAAGGCAGGATGAATCCATGCTTCCATGTACTTTAAACCAAATTCTGACTGAAACCATCTGAATGTCGCAGCAGAAATCAAGACTCATCAGACCAGGCAATGTTTTTACAATCTTCTATTGTCCAATTTTGGTGATCCTGTGTGAATTGTAGTCTCCGTGTCCTGTTCTTATCTGACAGGAGCGGCACCCGGTGTGGTCTTCTGCTGCTGGAGCACATCTGCTTCAGGGTTCGATGTGTTGTGTGTTCAGAGTTGTATTCTGCAAACCTTGGTTGTAACGAGTGGTTATTTGAGTTACTGTTGCCTTTCTATCATCTCTAACCAGTCTGTCCATTCTCATCTGACCTCTGACATCAACAAGACATTTTCGTCCACACAACTGCCGTTCACTGGATAGTTTCTCTTTTTCAGACCATTCTCTGTAAACTCTAGAGATAATTGTGTGTGAAATTCCCTGTAGTTTCTGAAATACTCAGACCGGTCCATCTGGCACCAACAACCATTCCACGTTCAAAGTCACTTAAATCCCCTTTCTTCTCCGTTCTGATGCTCTGTTTGAACTTCAGCAAGTCGTCTTCACCACATCTAGATGACTAAATGCATTGAGTTGCTGCCATGTGATTAGCTGATTAGCAATTTGTGCTACCAAGCATTTGAACAGGTGTACCTAATAAAGTGGCCGGTGAGTGTATGTGAAACAGTATAATAGTTTTTTCACACCAAGCCAAATTTCAGTACCAAATTAAGCACAAAAAAGCTTGAAATATGGTACAGTGAATACTATTTTAATTTGACAGATTATTGTTTTGGACGACATTAGGTATTGTATGCAAATGGCGTAAGAGGGAGTGAGTTTTGTATCTCCAGTATTGGGAAGGTTACTTTGAAAATGTAATAGTTTACAGATTACAAGTTACCCTACTTAAAATGTAAAAAGTTGTGTAACTTTTCAAATACTTTATTAAAGTAACCTAAACCGTTATCAAGCCAATATGATTTCATATTGCTCAGGCCTTGCCCATGATCGTTGACGTACCAGTTGTACGAAGTCCATCATTTTCTCCGCGCTCGAGCAGCTGTAGCGACAACAATGTCTTCTAAGCAACGCAGGTATTTTGTTGTTAGATGTAGAAGAATATAAGAGTCCTAATTTTCTCCAGACATCAGAGCCACTGAGGACGCAGTGGATTAGCTTTTGATTTTGATGGTAATGCACCAACTACGCTATACTGTCAAAAAGCACCGTCCTTCAGATGAGACGTTAAACCAATGTCCTGACTCTCTGTGGTTATTAAACATCCCAGGATGTCTTTCGAAAAGAGTTGGGGTGTAACCCTGGCATCCTGGCCAAATTTGCCCATTGGCCTCTGAACATCATGGTCTCCTAATCATCTTAGAAAAAGCAGAAAAGCGCTATATAAATGTAATTATTTATTAAACATTTTTATGATTATATTCTAATCGCCTTTGCTTTTCCATGGAAGAGAGGGGCGGGGTGAGCAGAGCTCATTATCATGTAAAGAGGAATGCACCGAAACGAGTCACTGTGAACAGAGCTGTTTTTGACCGGGTAAAACAGGTGTTGTTTTACACGACCACTGAGACCATTTCAAGAAGACCCCAAAGAAGCATGCCAACTTGTGGAAAATGGGCATCCGATGTCGGATGTCCCTTTGAAGCACAGCCATCACAAAATCAGACTTACTTGAAGACCATTATGAGGTTAAATACAGATTTAAAATTATAAAAATAAATGGTTTAATAACTGTCTTCCTGTAGCTCAGTGGTAACGCATTGCATTAGCAATGCAAAAGGTTGTGGGTTCAATTCCCACACATACTGACAAAAAAATTATAGCCTGTAAGTCGCTTTGGATAAAAGCGTCTGCTAAATGCATAAATGTAACTATGATACTGTTTTTAAAATCAAATATTTGCAAAGCTATGACAGGAAACACTAGATTCTACCAATGCCTTTGAAAAAAAAACTGTTGATCTTAAAAATAAAGCATTTACATAAACCATATAAGAAATAAAAGAGTTATCAAATACGCATGCTATAAACTTCCGAAACATTGTTGTTTCATATTTTAGAGCCCGAAAACATCTGATGTAACCCTCTGTCATGAGTTGTCGAGGAATGAGAACAGCAAACGAAGATGCATGCTTCCTAACAGACTTTACTGAGAATACTGCCGTGTAACAACACATAACACAAGATAATCAGACACTGGAGAGACTCGAATAAGGAGTATAAATACACATGGTAAATGAGGGAACCAAACAGGAACAGGTGGACAAGGATTAACTAATCAGAAACCATGACAACTAATGAGAGCTCATAACTGACATGACAAACTGAACATAATCGTGACACCCGTTTGTAATCCTTAACATTTTCATAATTAACTGTAATTTAATTACAGCAACTGTAACTGATTAAAGTTTTATTTAATTTTGTAATTAAATTACGTAACTCCGTTACATTTAACTACTCCCCAACATTGTGTATCTCTGTGTTACAGATAGTAAACTATAATACAGCCCTTATGAATATTATGATCATAAAACAATCATCTAGTATACAGTATTTTAGTTTTTTGTATTTGTTAATACTGAAAAATTGTCAAGTTCACCAGGCAGATTATCTTTTTGTACTATTGCAATCACTAGCATCTCTCAAAGTGCTTGATCTATCACACGTGACCTTTACATATGAGTGCACTTTTTAAATAACATTTCTGTGAATTGTACCAACTTATGCAATGCAATGCTGCAGTTGACATCAAGGAATTAAAGTACACATTTATTTTCCATTTTTGTCTAATCCGTCTGATTTCTGTGTGGATTAACAGACCAATCATGAATATTGAGCGAGCGCTCATAGGTTAGAGATGGAATCTACCACCAGTGGATGTGCAGTGATAGGTGCTGGCGACAGCTGAATGAGAGGGGCATCATGGGAGTAATTCCTCATATCAACCGGTAGCATTTGTTGTTGGTTTCGGCCATCAAAGTATTACTGGGCAAGGAGAGACAGGAATGATTCTGCATGTTGGGTCAGTGCGATTTATTCAACTGAACCTGTGAAATGTAACAGACTTGAATGGACCATAAGTGAAAGTAAGGTAAGATATCATACGGTATATAATATCATATCATGCATTAGGTCAATATTATGTCATAATAATGTAATGACGTTGATGTTGACGTGTTTGTGTGTGTGTGTGTGTGTGTGTGTGTTATAATTATGAATTCTCCATCACAGTTTATATCACAACAAAAATGCATTTTGAAACAATATTTCATAAATTGATTAACTTATTTACCTGCATCCTTCTCTATGTCATCTCTGTCATGGTTAACCTAAATCTATGCAGAAAGTATGCAATATTTTACTTCTTATAACTTAATTTTAGGTACTAATATATACAGTTATGTACTATACTTACAGTTCAGAAACCTGTGTCAGTAAATTTTTAGATCAGTTTTCTATTAGGGACTGACTGTATGTATTTTAACAGTCAATTCACTATACAAATCCATTGTGATATATTGATATATATTACATTGATATATATTATTCATCATCTTCAACAGAGTAACCTTGTCATGAACTTATCTTCATTTTCGATCTCTTGTTGTGGATAAACTAACACTATGAATGTATAGGTATTATTCTTACATAGTTTGTTGTGCGTAAGAGGGATTTAAGAATATTTAATCTACTAACATGGAATCCATAAACAGAGGCTCTGCAAAAACCTTCCTCTTCATCTTGTTTAAATTTGCGTCTGGCATTTTTTTTCTTTAAAGTGTGCAAAATGGATGAGGAGACAGAGGATCTCTCTGAGACACAACTATTAAGAAGTCTGGCTGACCAAAGTCCTCAAAGTGGACTCTCCGCCAATTTATTAAAATCCAAAGCATCTCTCCCCTCCTGCTCCCATGCCCCAGGTTCAGCAGTTTCTGCCTTGCAATCTAAAGTCAAAGCAGTGTCCCAGAGAAAGTTAAAGGGGGCGGAGAGAGATTATCTATCACCAGAGGGTTCCACAGAAGAATCAATGAAGAAAAAACAAGACGAAAAGCGCTGTCTACTTGTCAAACGGAAAGCACCGAGCAGAGCAATAAGCCAAACACTGGCGATAAAGAAGTGCTGGAACCCAACTCTGGGATGCAAAGAGAAAAAGAGACTTGCAACAAAAATGGGAAAGACAGCCCATCTCAAGGTGCACCAGAAATGTCCCGTGGGCTTTGTGAAGGGTCTAGCCTGGAGAACATTGCAGTGGGTGTAGCTGGTGAGCCTCAAGGAGACATCGCTATGAAGTCAACAACCTCTTCTCCCAGGCAATGGACTCCTCCCAAGGGCTTTTGGCGAGTGGCTCGACCAGAGACGTTACTTCTTAATTCAGAGAGTTCTTCCACTCTGGCAGCTCCAAAGGATGTGCCACCCACAACAGAGGAGGGTCCGAAACGAAAGCCAAAACTAAAGACTGTGGGTGTTGTTGTTCACAAGGAGCTGCAAAGGTCTGACAGTTTGGAAAGTGCTTTTCATTGGTGTCTCCAGAAGGAGATTGCAACAGCAGATCCAGTTGGTGGGCTGTGGAAGGCAGACAGTTTGGAGACGGTGTGCTTCAGGGGAGGGTCTTTGTCTAATGCAGAGAAAGTCGAGATGAACAAGACATACTTGAACAAATACCAAGTTGATGCCATCGAGATCAGTACTACCGTGCATCCAAAGGGACAGTATCAGCCACCAAAGGAGCCACACAGAGGTAAGGCCTTAGATTAAAGGGATTGTTAATCCAATGAACATTCTTACCTCATGACTTTGTTTCTTATGTGGAACACAATATAAGATATATAAATTATATATATGTTTTTATATTTGTCTCTACAAGTGAATGGGGTCCAATTTAGTTTGAATCCCAGCGTTCTTCAAGATATCTTTTTGTGGTTGTTTAATTACCTTGAGCAACTTTTCCACTTTATTTATGATTTAACCAGCATCAATCACCCATGGGTCACTGAGCCAAAACTCAAAGCAGAGAAGTTGGTAGGATCTCTCAGAACAGATGTGGCTGCCTGTCACCGTAATTACAGTTGAGGGGGAAGGGTTTGGGAGAAAGTGGAGCAGTGGAGATAATAGTGTTTTAATACCACATGACGTAAGGATAGATAGGCTGAAATCTGCCAGCTTGGTTTTCTGGAGCGTTGTGTAACAGCAGGACTATAGGATATTGGTTCAGTGGGTTTGTACTATTCTTCCACTTGCACGTAGCATCCTGTTGAATGGAATGATCAGATGTTGAGTCCGGTCTTGTAGTGGATGGCCAAAATTATATAAATGTTTTTTTTTTGCACATTATTAATACTTATTGAAATTATAACACATACCAAATGGGTTCATTATTCTACAACAGTATGTGTTTTTGTACAGATTTACCTCCTTACAAAGTAGGTGAATGGGACTCAGCAATCATCACAAAGGACCCTGTGTTTAACTATAGGTAAGACACATCGTCCTCAATCAAGCACATCATTGAATACGGTTGTTCATTTGCACTCAGCTGTGGTAAACCTTGTCAGAATACAAATCCATGTGAAAGACACACATCACTTCATTTAAAGATTAGGGCTTGCACATAACATGCCCATGAAAGAGATTACATAAGACAGATTTAAGCTTCTGACATTCTGTATGTTTATTTCTGATTTGTGGGAAGTATAGTGCAAGTTCATCATATTGACAGTCTAATTTTCATGGAAATAATAGGTTGTAAGCCTTTTGTATGGTTGTTGAGACATGAAAACATTTAATAAAATCATTCATAGCATTTTGAATAATCATTACACTTAGGAGAGTGTAAAATCTATTTTCTGCTTTGGACAGACCGCTGATCTCCACTGCCGAAGTAACTCTTAGTCCACGTCATGATAAAGCAAAGCGTCTGTTGGAAAGAGCTAGATTCAAAGCACGTTCCCAAAACCCTAAGAGTGAACCCCCAACCTGCCTTGGTCAAAGAGAGGGCCTGTAAGTCACCTCAACACTTTCTACTGATTTCTTGTTGTTATCTCACATCATGGTTGTCTTTTAAAAAGTAATCTACTAACATTTTTACTGTGAACAAACCAAAGCAATCCCCTCTAAAGTCATGACCCATATCCTAAGATACACGGAAATATTTATTTAAGCAATTCATTCAGCGTTGTGTTCCTGTGTTATATAATCACGTGTACTGCATATAACACATATTTGGTCCTTCAAATCCTTCATTCATGTCAATCTATTTAACTTCAAAAAAATAATGCATTTGCCATTTTTTCCTTTCAGGTTTGAATGATAATTATGTAACATTATGCAGTGATGTAATAGAGATAATGAAATGATACAGATAGTGATTGCAGATCTCCTGCAATCTGTTCTGTAACAGCTCTTGTATCTGCTTTATAGGGAGGTTTTACCAAGCAGTGTATCATCTACATTGCACAGTGCTGTTCTTGTCACGGCTCAAGAGGAGGCTTCTTCACCTCTTCAGTCACCAGACATCCGGGGCAGGAACCATGAACGTGGGGTGCGCTCACGTCGATATGGCCAGTCGCCAACACGAGTACGTTTCGAAGACGAGTCAGAAAAGGAGGCTGAGCGACGATACCTGGAGCGGGTGCGTGAACGCGGGCCAGTGGTGGCTGAGAAATCCCACTCCACCCAACAACTGAAGGCAGAAGCTGATTACAACATCCCAGAGGATGGGAGGGGGGCGGCGATAAACTGGGCAAACGTTGGTATCCCTGTTGCCATATTAACCAAGAAGGGAGAGTGTCTGGCTGCTATGGTGTCAAAATACGATATGCGCAGGACATGTGAAGCCTGTGGAAGCATCTTGGGACCAGCACAGAACAAAGATCGCCATTCCCAGCCAACACACAGTATAGTAGATTCTCAGGAGAAGGCTGCCTCTCAATGGGTCACCCCTGGCCAGTCACGTCGCCGAACCATCCACCCGGCTTTCATGGAAAGTATAAATTTAACTGGAGGTGTCTGCCTGGAAGAAAGTGTAGAGCGGGGAGATGTAGGAGATGCAGGCGCAAATATATCAGCTTTTGGGAAGCTTCGAAGAAGGAGCAGGAAAGGAGAAAGCAGAGTTGAAAGCAGTAATGGTCCATATGCTCAGAGTCAGGATCTATGGGCTCAGAGAAGGAACTCCAAAACCAGGTCAAGTCTGGAGGATAAAACTACTCGCTCTAAATTGAAGACACATGAACAAGGTGCTACAGAAACCTCTACTGACCTTGAGAATAAGGATCTCCCTAGCAATGTCAAGGAATCTCCCCCGCATCTCCCCATCAAATCTGCTCTGAAATCAAGTGTCAAGAGTTGGCCGACAGGGCAACGGGTGGTCAAGCTAATGCCCTCGGTTCAGTACCGCCTAATTCACCTTGACCACAATTTAGATGGGAGCTCTCACCACGAAAACATACTGCCTGAAGAGCACCTCAGCGTCACTCTCAGTGCCTCCCCTCAGGTTCATCCTGTCACCTTAACTTGCAACAGACCATCCTCGCTCAGATATTCCTCATCTATCCTGACCACAGACCTCCAGGCTCTAGCAACATGGGACTCTGCAGGTGACCTAGTCACAGGTAAGTTTACCTGGTTAAATTATCAAATGTGGCATCCCACACTAGCTGATTTAAAATAATTTGGTCAGGATGTCACATCTAATGACAATTTTTCTGCTTAAACCTTAATGTTATTATCTCGATGCTCTAAGGAAGACACTGCATCTACATGAACAACAGGTTTAAACAACCTAATTCAGAACTGGTTTATTCATTTCATTCATTTGTTGTGCATCAGGTCAATTGGCAGGTGAGGGTGTCTGCAGCGATACCAGAAGCACTTGCACAGCACCCGTTCCCTCAGATTGCCGCCCGGCTTTGAGAGCTATGGGTACATCCAAAGCAGAAGACCTGAGGGCAGACCTTCTGAGAGCAGAGCACAGAAAGGCTGAAATACATTGGGATGACAGTTTAGTTGTGTCTAGGTAAGCTATATCTTAAGACAGAGGTTCTCAACTCTGGCCCTTGAGACCCACTTTCCTGCAGAGTTTAGCTCTAACCTTGATCAAACTCACCTGCCTTTAACTTTTCATCAATCCTGAAGACCTTGGTTAGGTGTTCAGGTGTTTGATTAGGGTTTGAGCTAAACTCTGCAGGAAAATGGACCTCAAGAGCCAGAGTTGAGAACCCCAGTCTTAAGAGATCTCTTATGCCTGGTTCACACTCCATCATTTTCGAAGTTGTTGGATCGTGTACACAACTTTTCAGTGGCAAGGATCACCAACAACTCTGCATTGTCTACAATCTACATTTCACAACCAACCACGCCAGAACTGATAAGAGAAATAATGTAAGATCAGGGGAGAGACTCGGGGAGGGTTCTCACACGAGAATGGATTTATTCCTGTCACAAATGGTAGCCCGCAAAAAACTTGCAATCCAGAACTGTGCAATGATTTGCATTGAAAAACTAGAAAATAACTTTCCCATGCCATGTTTCCCATGCTCTCTCATTGGCTGTAGGTCATCGCGGCTGTCAAAACACATTTTACACTGCAGAACTTTGAGTCACCCTCAGGTCCAGATATTTAGCATGTCAAATATTTCAAGGTCATCGGTGTTGCATCGGCACTTCTCTCAGATCACGTTTTTGATTACACACATTTGTAACTGTCACACATGTGAACAAGCACTGATTTGTCTCCAAATTCGGCCATTTGTCAGAGATTTCCCAAAACTGTCGGCGAGTGAAAATCAGGGCTAAAATCATGCAGTGTAAACCCAGCATTACTTGGGACCTCTTGATCTTGACTATGGGTAATAGATAACTGCAGTTTTTTTAATATATGTTGACAATTGCATTATAATTAATAATGAGTTATAATTATAATTATAGTTATAATTAATTAATTATTGTATTGCTTTGTGTTGCTCGCCCTGTAGATACATTTGTATTTGTGCATGAAAACGACCCAAACAGACATGAGTTTAGTTTGAAAACGTATGTGAAAGCTGGGAGTGCACCGAAGTGCTGAACCTGAGAACACATGTAGGAGGTGGTATGCATTCGATTGCAATGAACTGTGGCATGATTTGTGTGAATGTGAAAGCAACTCAAACTCAGGTCTGCACTTAAATAAAGTAACCTGCACATGTGGTTTAGCCAATGAAAATCCAGTTTGACACAGATAAACCAGCAGTTAGGTAGATGTGTTCAAAGGTGCATTGTTTCTAAATGAAACTAATCCTGCCACTAACCCAGAACCTGGTTGGCCAACAATTAACAACAGTGTGCTAATAATCCAATAACCCAATAAAAAGGCTGAACCCAGTGTTTGGGTTAAAAAAACACACAGCATTTTCAGAATTTACATAACTTTAAGTATAGGATAAACATCTTGTAGTTGTTTACAGCTTCCATTATGGATTCCTTTTTCTCCTATGTGTAGGAGAGCAGGGGAGCGAGAAGGGCGTCCTAAGCTATCCCTCCGTCGCTTTTTCTCAGCCATGGGACTGAACAGTATGGGTAAGCTGGTGAAGGGAAACCGGTCCAACAGCATGGAGCACCTGTGTTCCCCCACTGCCCGTTACAGTTCTGCCTCCCCAAGTCCTACACACAGAGGCCTAGTCAGTCTGAAGCGGACCCCCTCTCTCCAGTCTCTCCACACAGTGAGTTCTCTTCTCAGTTAAATACAGAGTTAAAGATACCACCAACAGCACCCACCCTTGCAATATCACCAAAGATCATTTGGACTTTATCTCTGGTTTTGTTTAATGAAATTGCAAAACATATCATGTAGTTCATCTGCTGACCACAATGCATCTGTAGACTTAAAACATATCAGTCTTGCGCACCGAACAGAACAAACTAGAAGCAACTGCTTTCTATTTAAAGAGGTAAATTGACATAAGATGCATGTTTACTGAATGTACTTGCTGGGGAAATTAGGTTATATAAAATAGAATACTAAAGGCTAATTCACTCAGACAGGCACTAACCAACAGTAACAGAGATGTTCATCAGGTTTTGTCGGATCAGTGTGTTTCCCCTATCAAGTGTCCCTTGCATTGCTTGCCGATTGTTTTGGCCAAGTGAACATTCAGTGGCTGTTTGTCAGGTTGTGTAATGTCTGAGAAGTGACCTAACAGTAATCTGTTAGTCGGTGTCTGTTGGTGCAGTGGGAATTAGTCTTAATACCAAATAGAATTAATATAACAAAACCAGTCTGGGTCATATTTTACCCTAAAATCACAATAAATATGCATTTTGGTTGGTTGTATGTGTACTTACAGTACAGTACACTTACCCAAGAAAATACAGGTAGTATAAGGTAACTACATGGGTTACGGTTAGGTTTAGGTGTAGGTTCAGGGTTAGTACCTTGTTATTACCTAGTTATTGTATAGTATTATATATAAATGTGTAACATGACTGTTATATATAGTTATACCTGCATTGTTATATAATAGTCTACCTGCATTGTATTGGTATTACTTTTATGACAATTTCCCCTTCATTCTTATTATGAAACGAAACAATGACATAGCCCATTATTAATATTGCAAAATATTGATGAATCATGCTTGTAATCGTTACATGCTGATGTGATTGAAACAATGAAGTGCGAGAATGAGAATGCTTAATATTCAGCTTTGCCATTTTGCCAAAATGAATAAATTGCATTTGAAAACACATTAAAACAGAAAAGTTATTTAAAATTGTAATAATATTTAACAATATTACAGTTTTTACTACTGATTAAATAAATACAGCCTTGGTGAGGGCAATATACTTTTTCCAAGAACATTAACATATCTGTAAAAAGGGTGGTGGATAAAAAACTATTATTTAGATTTTGAGGTGAAATATGACGTTTTTGTGAGATTCACCAAAGACTTTAGGTGTGTTAATCTAAACTTTTCAGGGTAGGTGGAAGGGATGAGAGCAAGGACTCACACAAAACAAAAACACAAGCACATGGCCAGCAAAACAGAATGACTAGCCATGTGCAAAACGAGACATGAACACGCAGCTAATAAGGAAACTCACAAGCTGCGTGCCACACAAAACAAGAGAAAGCAAAATTAATGCACACGGACAGAGGAGCGCACGGCCCGAGCAAACTTGAGACCGCACGCTCCCACAGCAAGAACAAACCTGGAGCGTAAGTGTCAGAACCCCGACACGAAACCAGAACTGGGCCTGAAACAAGACAAGAGTGCCGGGATCCGAACACCACGCTCCAACATGAAACAGAGCACGTAGACAAGAGAGCGCATGGCTCGAGTACACTCAAAGCCCCTCACCAGAAAACAAGACAAGAAGGGAGTGTCAGGGCTCTGTCACAAAACCATGAATAAACTAGACCGAAGTGACAGAACCCTGACAAAACTATAATGTCCATGTAATTTCAGAGGTTTGATCATGGTAAAATCCAAGTCAAATCAAATTGTTTATTTCGTGTATGTTAATGTATATTAAGAATCAAGTGTTTCAAAGCTGCTATGTTGCTCTCTGCCATCAGGAGTCTCCTTTGGCTCAGTTACGTAAAGCATCTTCTGTCCAGAGTCTACAGTCCCCAAAGAGGAAGTTTGAACGTTCCACTATTTTGGGAGAGTTACCACTGCCACTGAGTTTGGCATCAAGGTCTGTAATATTGTGTGTGATGAAGTTTCTGTAAAGACATATTTTTTGTCTCAGCTACGTGATCTCTTGATTCTGCTGTAAAACCATATTTAATATGTCAATTTCCTGATTGAGCTGTTGATATCTGTGTTTCAGGGCGCTTCAGAAGGAAGAGAACATAGAGGAGTCACTAGAGGATTCTCGAGTAGCTGGTCCTTTAGGGCGGCTGGTGCAGGCCTTTCCTGACTGGACTTTACTGATAGAACTTACCAGACCTGCCAACAATAGACCCTTTGGCTTTGTCATCTCCAGGGGCAAAGGAAGACCTGACTCAGGTTAGACTTCTACTTCCTCCACATTTGCCTCCATGACACTGGTATTTTATCAAAATCAGTCATGCTGGTTTTATAGGTATATACGTGGAACGGGTCGGAGACAGTGCCACGGAGAACATCTACACTGGACTCCTGGGCGTTGGAGATGAGATTCTAGAAGTCAATGGGGAAATTGTAGATGGACTGACCCTGGATCAGGTTACACGCCTCATGACCCGTGATAGCAAAGCCACGATCCGGATTCTGCCACATTCCTGGGTCAAGCACTGATGCAAATTATGGGCAAAATATGGAATTATGAAGAAAAGATCATAAAGGAAAGTTTACAAAGCACTTTTAGACAGTATTGTTCTCCAGTCCTGGGTTAGGAAATCTAGAATGACTTGTGCAATGCATTGTTTACAGAGAAATAAGAAATAAAAACATCTAAAACTTGTGGGTTTTTAACTGCCACTGGTCTTTTATAATAATTGGGATGATTCATGTTGCAGATGGATGGATGAGTGGATAGAAACCAATGCAAACCATTTGTGATAACTTTAGTACAAACAGAATGCGCAATATTTTGGCTATTTCCATTCATTAAATTACATCCACTGTAAAAGCCTAAAGTCAGTCCTAATGTAATATATTACTGATTACTAGTTACTCCTTTCAAAAGTAATATTGTTACTGAACTTATTACTTTCTGGCAACAGTAATTAGTTACACTACTAGTTACATTACTTTTTCTTCACGCCCCACAGAAGTTTTAACTGTATCTTCCACATAAAATTATTGTAGAATGTTACTAAAAACATATTTCTGCCTCATCATTTGACCAAAATCCACATTGGATCGCATTTAGAAGTCATTACAGACACTCAATAGTGACTGAGAGTGACATTCAAGTAGAAGTGTTGTATTCATCTCATTAATTGTCATGTGTAGCTTGAAGCTAATTGTATTTTCTTCATTACCCATATGCGATTCTATTTCATTATGTATTTTATGAAATTATATGTTTGTAAGAAACTGAGGAATTTTCCAAAAGGATTTTTAATTATAGTAATATAATGTACCACATGCTGATCAGAGGGATGTGGTGGGATGTAATACCAGAGTAAATACCAGAGTAAAGTAAAGCCACAACTTACACAACAGGGTTCAAATCATCTTTTTTCTTGACAAAATCAATATAATGCAATATTTCTATCTGCTGAAAGTAAGATATTCCATATTCAAATCTTGCCTGCTGCACTGGGGACATCACATGTGAGAGTCCTGAAAATGATGAAAATAAATCTAGGAATTATTTGATTGTTGGATTTTAAATCAGCGGGGTTCAGGCATCAAAAGTAACTAAGTAACTAAGCTGTTTTATGGATGTAACTGTAATATCATCACTGAAATCTTATTAGTAATTAGTTACACTACTAGTTAGTGCAAAAAGTAATATTATTACAGTAACTAGTTACTGTCCCAAAACTAGAAGCAATGTACAATAATAAGCAACTGCCAACAGTGTGTAGATTCTAGCTTTCAGCAAATGTGACCCTCTCTGAAATCCAGGCTAAAGTCTCAAAATCGAATTATGAGATAACAAGCATCAAAGTTTGATTTCTACCGTTCATTTCACTATGATTTCAATCTTTGACATGAGCTTACTCAGTCAATATTAAAGATATAAAGGTTACATTTTCACAGAATGTTCTTTACCACATGAAGGATGATGTTTTTTTTGTAGAAAACAGAAAATCACAAAGACATGACTTTAGATGGGTTTTCTCAGTGAGGGTCATAAATTCACACTGAAAATGGATGGTCAAGTAATTCAGGTTTGGAATAAAGAATCTGACGCAGTGTGATCTGTTCAGTGTGAAGTGTAGTATGTCATATAAATATTTCACACATAAAGACAATCTGAATACTGTGGACTGTGTACACATTACAATATTAAGAATAATATATTAGTCTGATATTCCAGCACAAGCCTCATTTTAAAGACACATCACTTTCTCCATCTGCTGGTCAGTCTTCATAAATGCAACTTATTGAATACACTTGAGCCATTGATATATTCTGTGGGGGCAAGTTGTCAATTTGGGAACCTGCTCTTTACTGAAACTGTTTATTATTATTAACATTTAGACAATATAACTATCATACTATATTAGACATTACACTAGATAAAATATAAAAATATAATATATTAAGTTTATTTTTTTATAACATTTTCAAAAATCATGTTTTTATTATGTTGTCCTGTTTGTAGTGTTTTATTGTGTTATTTAGCTGTATTTCTGTTATTTTTACTTAATAACCCAGCTGCAGTTTGATTGAGCTTAACTGGAATGCACAATGAAAAAACATGATTTTTATCTGTTTTTGCAAATGAACTCTTCATATATAAAACATTTGACAAACAAGTGTAAAAGGTATACAGTACAATTAATTTAAAACCATTATTATTCCCAACAGAAAAGGCAATTTCTAAACTTTTTTTATTATTTTTGGCACTAATACCCATATGTTTGTTCTAAACCTGAGCATTTATGAAGGGCTGAATTTTTGCCTCATAAGAACAAAAACTCATCGAATGAATGGATTTTTTAAATCAATCTTGGGGTGCACTAATACATGTTTTAGCTGTGTGCCTTTATTTAGTCATTGATTTGCTTGTATGTTATTCTTACTGTCCGTTCACTTATATGAGTGTACTTGCATTGCATATAATGTAGGCAAAGCAGACTCAAACCTCCCCAGTCAGTGAGTCTTCACCTCTCTCACCGGTATCCTATAGTACACATGCTTCTGCACACTCAGACACTATGACGGACCTGAGAACATCTGGAAAGCTTCTGTTCGGACTGGTACTGTTAGAGACGTGGATTGGCTTTATTCATACACTCGTTGACCTGGAGCCTGTTCTGCACGAGACATCTCTTCTCAAGCCCAAAGTAGTCATTGTGGTTTTGGCCCGTAACAGTGAACACAGTCTTCCTTATTTTCTGGGATGTATTGAGAGACTGGATTATCCCAAGGACCGCATCTCTATCTGGTAATGGATTTTGGTGGAATATATCCTTTCAAATTCTCAATTGTTAATTTCAAAATAATTTGCTATGAAAAATAGTTTGCTTTTTAATAGTACGATACATCAGCTGAAGGTAGGAATAGACATATCATGGTAACATTTCATGAACACATGCATTAATATCAGCCCTTATTCTTATAAAGCTTAACAGAATATTGCATATATATACTGTAAAAAATCAGATTAACAAAATGTTGGAAGGGCACAAATATTTAAGTTGAGTTAATTTTATTGCTTGGCCTTAGCTGAGAGGACATATTATATTAAGTCTACACAAATATATTTGAAAAACATTGAATGAATGGTTAATTTCAAATTCAGTGAACAATTAGCTATGTTAATGTTGACTAAACTAATAAAAACACATGCACGTGCACTATAAAACTTCAGTAAAGGTTGAGCCAACTAAAAATGAACAATTCAGGCAACACTTGACTGAACGTAACATTTCTGTGGAACTAGTTACTAAACCGCTTGAAATGTGTTACAGTGTATAGTTTGATTATTGCTTTAAAATTTGATGAATGCATTTTATTTTCACACATTTGAAAGTGCTTGATTTCTGGTTTATTAATAACTACAGGATTGTAATGTGTTTTTGCTGTTGTTACACAGCATAAGATATACATGTGTGGTTTTGTACTTGACCGCACACTGAAGTGAGCACCGGGCTTTAAATGACATCTCATTCTGAAATATCTGGGAAAGCTTGAAAAGCAAATATGACAGTGAAGTGAAAGAATGTGTGGATGGGTAAAAAGAGGAGAAAGTGCAGAGGGTTGCCACGCCAATAAATGGCAAAAATGTGACCACGTATATTTTCTTAGATCATTTAGTTCTATAGCATTTGATAAGAAATATAAATCTGTAGGTTCTTTATTCAAAATTATATAGTTTAATAATTGTTTTAAGTAATTGAATATTTTATTTATCTATCTATCTATTTTTTTGTTGCTGTTTGTTTTTTGACATTTTGGGTACCCCCTGAGGGCTCCTGGAACCCCTAAAAAATAAATAAAATCACATGAATAAATAAAAATAAAGTAGTGGACCTATTTTAGTTTATCACTTGCCATCTTTATTTCAATCTATTTATAGGAGTAATGAAACAAACTATGATTGCAAGCTGCTTAAAGTCTGACTTGAATAACAATTTTATATAGTTTATTATAGTCTAAAATATTTGTTTATGTTTTGATAGAAGTCTCTATTTCCTATTTTAATATATATTTTAAAATGTAGTTTATTTCTGATAAAAGCAGAATTGTCAGTTAGAAAGGCCAAAATATCAGCATTTATTTGAAATAGATATTTTAAATATCTATATGTCACTAATGATCAATTTTTATGCATCCCTTCTGAATAAAATCATTCATTTCTCTCTCTAACTCTAAACGTTTGAACAGTAGTGTATGCTGAATGAATCTTTGCATGGCAAGATGGTGATGTTGAGAGGAAAATACAATGTGTGTCTTAACGTGGACTTTCTGTTTGTCAGGGCAGCTACGGACCACAATATTGACAACACCACTGCAATGCTGCATGAATTTCTGTCTGGAGTGGAGCGTTTGTATCATTCAGTACATCTGCAGACCATGGAGGAGGAAGAGAGGTGAAAACACATGATATTACATTATATTTCAAAGCACTTCATCTTCAAGACCATTCTCTCAGAACTCACTATCTTCTCTGCCATAACTAACATAAGATCTTCAATACTTGATCAAATACAGAATTGACTTAAATTCACCAAAGGGTACTCATTTTGTGTGTGTGTAAAGCATTAAGTTCTTGTTAAATCCTAGTTATGTGGATGAGCTGGGTCCCAAGCACTGGACGGAGTCTCGGTTCACTCGTGTGATGAAGCTGAGGCAGGCTGCGCTCGCATCGGCCAGGGCTCAGTGGGCAGACTACATCCTGGTGAGAATACCTCTCCTTCTGCACTGATTTTACCTCGGCTTCCATTTTAACATGATTTCTCTAGAAATTCATTAAACTAACAATATAAAATATACACTTAGAAGAAATACAACAATTGGAAGATGTAATATTTGGAATGCCATGGAAGATGGACGTTTTTACAAGTAAAGCCTAAGGTTATTTACTAAAAAAGCATAAACTATCAACCAGACAACGGAAGGGATGTATATTGTGTACAACAGGGTTTTTGAGCAAAGTTTTATCCTGTTGGTAATGTAGAAGCCATTGAAGTTTATATGATACAGTAGCCTGGACATGATATTCCAATGGTATTCACATAATCAAATACATTTTAGTCTAGGCACAGATTTTAGTGATCGTTACACCGTATTCTCGTCAAAATCAGAGAACTGTTAAAGGGATCATGCAATAGCTCTATTTATTTAAATATAGTAGGTCAATCTGATATGAAAATGCAGCCAGTTGTAACGCACAGCGACACTGTTATTATGTGCTTCTTACTGTTTTAACCACTGATCAGTATTTTCTTTCTCATCGGGTATGAGCCTCATTTTGTACTAGCCTATATGAGCCATAAAAGCCTTATGTTAACCAAAAATACATATGCAATCTTATACAGTATTCTTTTTATATACACTATTGCTAAAAGTATTGGCACCCCTTCTAATGAAAGGTTTGACTACTTTAGTAATTTCCATGAGTACAAATCTTAATGTTTAAGCATATAATTATATTCTAGGAATTGTGTGCTTCTAATTCTATAGCAACAGTTTGGACAGAACCCTTTTCTATTCTAACATGACAGTGTATCTGTGTATAAGACAAGGATCAAAGAGAAATGATGATTCAGTCAGTGTGGAAGAACTTGACTGGTCTAATCCCAGCTGAACACCTCTGGTGTGACTTTAAATACAGACCTCGAGCCAAAAACTCATCACCAAACACCAATGACTTCTGCAAATGGGTGCAGTCACGTTAGACGCTAACAAAACTGTTGCAACATGGAAATACAACATTAAATACATGAATTATGTTTCCATCTTTGTTGCCACAGTTTTTGAAGTGCCTTTTTGTGTTCTAAAGAAGGGGTGTCCCAGTACTTTTGGTCATATATAGTGTATTATGATATTTATTTGTTTTGTATATATGATTGTTTAAATGATTTGTCCTCTAGTTTGCAGACAGTGATAACCTGCTGACAAACACACAAGTACTGAATCAACTGATTGCTGAGAATCGGACGCTGGTTGCTCCAATGCTAGAGTCAAAAACTCTCTATTCAAACTTTTGGTGTGGAATGACCTCACAGGTACGGGACAGTTCTTCTTACAATGACAATATTGTTATGCACACAACTGCAGAAGACTGGTGTGATGAATACTGAGGTCCCATGGTCATGTGTGTGCCCACCTGTATGCTATTTTAACAAATGTTACCCAATTTGCTGTAACCTTACTGGGGTAGGTTTAGGGGTCGGTGTTCAGGATTGGTAAAGTCGGGTACATTTTGGGACTGAGAGTGTGAAAAGGATTGCAAGTTAATTTGAACACATTGCATTCTGCTCCTTTTAAAAGTTCAGGTTTGGTGGAATTCATATGACACGAAGAAAACTACATTACCCATGATTTAGCAAAGAAACACCATTCAAAGCAAGTAAACTGCCATAAATCTAAAAGAAATCAGCACTGACTATGACAAAATTGCCTATTTCAATGTTTTTTTTATGCATATTTTGCTAAAACAACAATCAACTGATCAGTAGTTTATATTTGTAAAACTTTTATGGGATTGTAGTTCTTAAAGCCGTTAAGTACACCATCTCGTAGGCTACAACAGGAAGTGTCCGAACATGTAGAACACATTTGTCTTTATAAAACAGTTCAATAAAGTTAACATGGAGTAACTTAAATGTTCTATACAATGTTGTCAGCAGCACATATGAATGTTTAGTTCCTGATTAAATCGTGTTTTTAAATGAATCGTTTGACTGAATGATTCAATGACTCACTCACTCGGTCACTTATGTAACCTGCAGAAAGTGAGGACCGGAACGAACTGTGGCATAAATATTTAATACAAATGCTTGACAAATTATAATACAATGCAATTTAAAAAATAATCCAGTGTTTCAGAATTAATTCAAAAAAAGTGTTTCTGTTAATATCATTATTGGATTTTATTTGTTGTTTCTCCTTTTGTATGCATGATGAGCATTTGATTACTTTTTATGTTCTAAATCTCTAGTGAATCTTGAAAATCTCCTTCTTTTCTGCAGGGGTATTATAAGCGAACTCCACATTATGTTCCCATTCGTAACTGGAAGCGTACTGGTTGCCACCCGGTTCCCATGATTCACTCCACAATGCTGATCGACCTGCGGCGCAGTGCTAGTGCAGCCCTGGCCTTTTACCCCCTGCACCATTACTATCTTTGGGCCTTGGATGATATCATGGCTTTTGCATTTTCTGCCAGACAAGCGGGTAACAATTCAATCTTACATCTCTAATTTATCTAAATAGCCTATTTAGGAGGAACCTCTAGGTCACTATGATATATTTTATATTAGCTTGAATTTTTAGCTCTATTTCAACTCTTTACAGGTGTGCAGATGTTCATATGTAACCAAGAGCATTATGGGTACCTGCCGGTGCCTTTGAATGCAAAGCAGACTCTGGAGGAGGAGGTGGAGAGCTTCAGCCACACTGTCACAGAAGCACTGAGTGTGTATCACTAAATCTGTGTAATCACAAATCAATCTGAAGAACTGACATGGGTTTTTACAGGCCACAAACTGAGGGGCTTTCTGGTGATGTGTAGATAATGAGTGTTGAGGTGACGTTAAATACAGTTTAGTGCTATATCTGTAAGTGAATAAACCGTGAAGCAGAGGTGTAGGCCATCTATTAACCACTTCCTGTTCCACCTCTGTGTCTCTACCAAGTTTAAACAAACACTTCACTGTTTGCCCTTCTGTATAGTTTTCACAGGAAAGAGATAATGTTCACTCCTTTGTGACATCTCTCACACATTCTCTCTGTTCTTTCTGAGCCTATCGTTAGATGAGCTTGACTTTGATTTGAAATCTGCTTGTTAAAAGAGTTCATTGTACTATTGTACTATTGTTTATTTAATTAAACACCAGATGAACAGTAAAATTAACAAATGTTGTGCTTTTCCCACTGTGTGAAGCACCTACAGCTCTGCATATTCTTCTCAACAAACAAGCTCAAAATGACTTTATTTCTTACAAAAGGTACCTGATTGTTTTAGGCTGACCCTAACAGTTTGTGGCACATATAGCATGGGTTGTTTATGGTTCAATCACAGTTTAACACATCCCCCCGAGAGAGGCTGTCATTGAAGGATGTGGCTGATAAAAACCACCATAGTGGACCAAATAGCAAACCCGCAAACCGTTTTGTGATCAGAGCAAGTGCTCATTTGACACTCAAGTAGGTACACAAATAATTGACTAGAGAACTGGGCCTTCAATTATAATACTTTCATGAACTATCATTCAAAATATATTATCAAATCAGTTATTTCATCAAACACCAATCATTAATTCTTTTAATTACTATGACCTTCTTTCTACCAAAATGTTTCCTTGTGGGTAAAAGACAAATAATCTGAAGTTTATCTTTCTCAGTTGACTTCAAATTGGAAACTTCACATTATCTGCACATGGCGTCCAGACCTAAAGACACCATGGCTTTCAATCAGGTACACTGACAACTAAATGTAGAATATTACAAAAGTATCATCTTCAATCTGTGTCAATGCACTA
The DNA here is from genome assembly GCA_027564155.1 of Gymnocypris eckloni scoliostomus. Classification (NCBI taxonomy): domain Eukaryota; kingdom Metazoa; phylum Chordata; class Actinopteri; order Cypriniformes; family Cyprinidae; genus Gymnocypris; species Gymnocypris eckloni. Next base: position 27,196,083 of record CM050422.1, on the reverse strand, counting down.
TTCTTATCTTCCCATTTTTAAGGTCTATTTGATCAATCTAAAGCGCCGGGAAGATCGCAGAGATCGTATGCAGCGCTCGTTGGAGGTGCTGGGCATAGACGTCACCCTCACCGACGCGGTGGATGGCAAGTATGATATTATAACCCACACTTTCACATCAGTTACACAGTGTCAAAGTTCAACCTGCCTTCATCTCTCCTGCTCTATGCAAAGTATATTTCACTATTACACCACAGTCAAATATGACTCCATGTTTCTCCTCTCTCCTAGAGCCCTGAACTCATCACAGCTACGAGCTTTAGGAATTGAGATGCTCCCTGGTTATAAAGACCCTTACTCTGATCGCGTGCTAACTAAGGGTGAAATCGGTTGCTTCCTTAGTCATTACAACATCTGGAAAAAGGTACACAGCAAAACGTGCTCAACAATCAGTTGCTACATTAACAAACTCTTGATGGTATTAAATGCAAACTCCATTCTTAGTGCCTTGAAGAACCTTACATCCATGGAAACTTTGCATTGCACAAAAGGTTCTTTAGATTATTCAAATGATCTTCACACTAAAAATGGGATCTTTTAAGAACTGTTTACTAAAAGGTTCTTTGGAGAACCAAAAATGGTTGCACTCGCCCCAGTATAATATGAATTTCGATTTCTTTCAATGCTGTAAACACTATATGAGTCATTGTAAAGTTATGCCCTGCCTTTTTTTGTGTCGGCCTCAGGTGGTTGAGCTCCAGCAACAGCAGGTGCTTGTACTGGAAGATGACGTCAGGTTTGAGCCCAGCTTCAAGAGCAGACTCAACACCATCATGGAGGATGTGAAACAGTCAGGCCTCCAGTGGGACTTAATGTGAGTTTGAGTTATGATCACTTTATTATGATCAAGAGAACTTTACAGTTCTTTGAGTATTTATATGGATCCACCAGTAGCTTCAACAAAGTGGTCTCTGCATGTGTGCCCATTCTCTCTTCTCATCTCTTTAAGTTATGTAGGGCGTAAACGATTGCAAATTATGCAACCAGAGCACCGGGTGGAGGGAGTGAAGAACCTGGTGATCCCAGATTACTCTTATTGGACACTTGGCTATGCCCTTTCACTGCAGGGGGCAAAGACGCTTCTGGAGGCGCAGCCGCTCAGCAAGATGCTGCCCGTGGACGAGTTTCTGCCAGTTATGTTTAACAAGCACCCCAAGTAAGTGTTGGCAGATGTTGTAATTTGATTTTCTTTTAAAGGGACATAAATGAAAGAAAAAACAATAACACTTTACAATAAAGTTCATTAGCTAACATTAGTTAACATGGACTAAGAATTAACAATACTTCTACAGCATTTATTAATATTAATGTTAATTTCAGCATGTACTAATGCATTATTAAAATCTCAGGTTGTGTTTGTTTACATTAGTTAATGCGCTGTGAACTAACACCAGCTAACAATAAATGACTGTATTTTTATTAACTAACATTAACACAGATGAATAAATAGTGTAATAAATGTACCGATCATTGTTTGTTCATGTTAGTTAATACATTAATGTTAACAAATGACACCTTATTGTAAAGTGTTACCGAAAAAATCTGTGATAAATTACTCACCGTCATGTTGTTCCAGACTCATAAGACTTGTGCTCATTTTTGAAAAACAAATACACGTTTAATAAATCCCGAGAAATTCTTGTCCCTCCACTAAAGTCCATGAATTCCAACAAAACTGCTTCAAAAGGAGATTGTAAAATTAATCTGTAGAATTTTAAATTTAATCCAAATATTCTGAAGAGACCAAAGCTGCATTTATTTGATCAAAAATACAGTAAAAACAGTGATTTTTTTGTATTATAAATTAAATATTTTTTAACCTCTATTTTATTTTTTTCTAAACTTTTTAATGTATGTAACCAGTAGTGTGCATATGTCAATGAATGTTTATGAAGACAGAATTTAATTTCTTCTTCATATAAAGTGATCATGTCTTCTCAGTAGACTTGGATTAAAACACGATGCATTATCATTGACATATTTTGTCACATTTGTGAAGAACAGAATTTACAATGGCGGCTTTTAAAAAAGGAATTGTTTTGTTGGGCACCTAATTTGCTGCTTATTAAAAGTTAGTTATTAAGTTTAGGTATGAGGTGGATTAAGGGTTCTAGAATATGCTCATGCAGAATAAGGCATATATTTATATGTGTGCTTTATAAGTACTAATAAACAGCCAATATGCTAGTAATATGCATGCTAATCAGCAACTAGTTAATAGTGAGAATTGGTCCCTAATCTAAAGTGTTACAGGAATTTTAGTTGAACTAACTCTAGTATTCCTTCTGTAGGGAGGAATTCATGTCTCATTTTAAACAGAGAAACTTGATGGTGTTCTCTGTTGAACCCCTGCTGCTCTTTCCCACGCACTACACTGGGGAACCAGGGTATTTCAGCGACACCGAAACATCCACCATCTGGGACGATGAGACTGTGGTCACTGACTGGGACCGCCATCACATCCGTGGAGACCGCAGTCGTGGTGAGAAGAGCCCAGCACCCATGTCTGAGAGCAGCCCGAGAGATGAACTCTGATTCAGCTCTTACAGAATTAATAAAGAACATGTCAGATGACGGCTGAAGGAAAGAACCATGGATGTGGAGTCAATATATATGGATTTTATATATGATAGTGATGCAGATAGCTAAGCATCTGCACCAATTATTAGCACACTAATGTGAGCTATAAATATAAACCATGTACTGTACTATACCAAATACAGATTAAAGTGGTGATTTGAACATAGATGGTCAAATAAATGCTAATATAGTTAAGAAAATGGCTCACAAAAGGATGGATTCATGTAATGTGCTTATAAACACTTTTTTTTTTTGCCATGTTAAACTGTAATAACATGAAGAGATTTTTTCTACTGTTGAAAATCTGGATGATTTTTCATTAAAAATTAAAGGATTCTGAATTTTGCTATAATGAAAAAGTGACTAAATAAAACATTTCACGCACTAATTAAATAAGCAGATTGCCACATTGATCATGTTCACTTTGCATAGATAGACATACTTTGGATCTTAAAATGATGCTGGAAAACCTGCAGCTCAAATGCTGCTGGTATAGTGATGTTACAACACACCAAATACTGAGAAATCCATTTTATTATACGTGATGTATGTATAAAATGCCAATACTGTAAAATGTTAAATTAGAATGCAGTAAGGTCATAAAAACTGAAAGCAAGAAGAATTAGAAAACTCGTTTTAGATGAAGTACAGCATGTCAACACTGATATTGAATGGTCTTTTTGTGTCCAGTATGCACTTGAGGACACGTGATGAGCTAAAGAAAACTATTACAATCACATAGTAACATCCTAGTATTCTCATATACAAGTAATAAACACCAAAACACAATTCATAATCCATTTATTTATTTAAAAAGCACTGGAAGGTTTTTTTGTTTGGAGGCAAACAATGAATCAAATTATTAGTCAAGTCTCATACCATAAAATAAGTACTGAAAAAAGATACTTTAAAGCACACCAAAACAAAAGCATGTAATAAATAAAAATGAATCGCAGAATAATGCAAAACAAAGCGAATGAACAGAACGCTTGACATTAGGTTCGACTCATGAAGGACAGAGGATTTCAGCATTACGTTTTATCACCTGAGGAGATACATGGGAGCTTTTGTATTGACAAAAACCCATCGGTTGACTGATATGAGACATGGCTGTAGACCTCAGGAGGTCTCTTTAGACATCCTTTAGTGTGATCACTAAAGACAATACGCCAATCAGTGCATCATTTTAGTGTGTCAAAAGTGATGGACGAGATCTGGATTGTACGCCAAGCAACAACGCGGTTCTCAAAATAAAAAGTCATCATTCTACATATTCTCAATCTAGCATCATGATTAAAAGCAGCCGCACTCTCTCTCTCTCGCACACACACACACACCTTAGTTCACTTGAGTTCGACCTGCAGAGATCGGACGCCTCGAACACAGCAAACGATGCAGCATTTTCCCCAAAGGAACTATAGAATATGCATTTTCTCCGCTATACGATTGCCAAGTTATCCTAAACTATCTAGAAAGCTATATTTTGCATACTATATAGACATCTACAGTACGTAAACCAACACAAAGCATAAGAAACAAGACGTTCCAGTACATCAAACCAAATACAAAAGATAATAAATGAAATTAAAGACCACAAAACACACAAATACAATAAATCTGACTTGATCCAGTGGTTTGTAATGGCGGTCCAGAGTACTAGCTGCAAATATGTGGAGTAGAATGGGAGGGATATCAAATGCAAAGTTCAGTCCGGACTGCTAAAAGAGGGTATTGTGAGGGAAAAATCAAGAGACGCGATCACAAAGGTCTCAGTCTGTCGAGAATCATGCACAAAGCCCACCGCAGCCTAACACAGTGTACCATTGATGCTGTCAATGGTCAACAGATCCACAGACGACTCACTACAGGAAAACAACTACCAATAGACAACACACAAGATCCCAGCCAGACACACAAGAACTGTGAAGAACATTTAATTAGCTACAGAACAAACATGGTCTGCTATACCATTCAGGTTTGGTTTGTTATTGTGGTTGAGAACTTAGAAGTCGTCATCGCACTTCAGGTTACTGCCAGCAGTTACTTAAAGTGCTCTGAATATTGCAGGATTAGAAAACGGTGCGATAAACCATTAAAAACAGCCGTAGTTTTGAGACCAGACGAACTGCGATCAGATCTTTTATATCCGTTACACTTCAAATGTAAAGCAAAACACAAACGAATGTATAAAGTTCATTTTCCTCACTGGTTTAAGCACTCAGACGAAGGTGCACATTTAGATGAATGTATTGATTTATTGTGACAGGTCTCTGTCTCCTTCCACAGTGTTCGTTTAGTTGAGCACTATGCAGTAGCATCTATACAGTGAAACCCATCACACTAGCAGACGACTAGCATCGTTGACAATACCAGAAGGAAAAAAAGTGCAATATTGCATGTGTATTTCTTTAGTCGAGAAGAACAGCGCCTGGCGGCATACCTGTAGAGAATATACGACAGTAAACAATGGTGCAAAACAAGTCAAAAGATTTTAAGGCTTTCTGAGTTTCCTGATGTGTTTTTTTGTTTTGTTCTCTGAGATAGTTTGTAAGATGTCCGCAGGCGGGACAGTTTTGGGGAGAGATCGTTTCCTGGGCTCTCCCGCGTGAATACACACACACACACACACACACGACGCGCAAACATTCGCACACAAGCAGCACTATTCTATTCAAGCGTGTACTGTCACCCCTAATATAAGGTGTATTATTTCTAGTAGTTCATATAATAACATCTTTACCATTGAAGCTGCAAGCATAGATATTTATCTACACGTATCCACATTTCTATTAAACACATTGCTACATGTACCAACATGTCGACATTGCATGGACAAACAAGAGTTCCTCCAAGTGGAAAATAATAATAATAAATGCATGGTCTAATAACGTTAATTAATAAAAAAACTATTTCAGTTGCCATGCTGATACTACTAATAGAAAACAAAAGTAAATTAAGATGATAATAACTTATAAGAATTTCAGTAGGGAAAGCTGTGGACATGCGGCATTACTGGCAGTGTTTCTACCCAAAAGAAACGCACTGGCCGTTTCGGTTCAATCGTTGTTTGGTTTCAAAGGGTGTCAAGAATCTAAATTCATGAGTAACACACAAATACTCTGCAATAATCAGCTAATTGTATCATACAGCTTGTGTGGACAAGCAAAACCAGAAAGGGTTAGCCATTTTGGCTATACAAATAAACATGACAAAAAAGGAACTACTGTAAAAAGTCTAAGAACAAGTAAACTTTCCCTTAAACTGTGACGCATCCTTTAGGAGTTTCTAAAACATGGCTGACAAGTGATACACCAATATGACCGATGGAAAATATTGTGCTACTGCTGGTGGCCATTTTGTCTGCATGCATCCGAAAAAGTGTTTTACGGTATTTCAGACGAATCTATTCCACCAAAAGCAAGCAATTTAAGAGCAATGGTGCGTTCGGCATCACTTGTCGGTCATGTGATCATTTAATCACGCAACTCGGGAATGTGCTTGAGTGTTTGGGTCTCCTTCGTCCCGTTTTGGTCATCACTGGTTGGGCAAAGGGTTTGGAGGAAGACATGGTGAAGTTCTTCATTTTTGGCCTGTGGAAGTGAGGACTGAGCTTAAAAGGATCCCAGCATGCACGGCGATCGAGTCAAGCTGCAGTGTCTGACAGAGACGGTGGTCACAGTGTAGAAGGCATGGGTCCCGGTGAGGAGGCGTCTACACGGCAGTGCTGGTGTACTCTGAGGAAGAGGTGGAGGTGGTGGTGGACTGGGTCAAAGCGGATCCCTGAGACAAACCTTTGCGGTTGATCATGGAGGGGTGGAAGTTGGGGTGCCGGCGGGCGTGCTTGATGAGGTGGTCACTGCGCATGAAGCGCTTGTCAGAGTGGGCATAGGAAGCGTTTCTCGCCGGTGTGGGTACGCAGGTGTCGGGCCAACTCGTCGGAACGGGCGAACTTCTTTTCGCAGTCAGGCCAGGTGCACGGAAAGGGCCTCTCACCTAGACAAAAACATGAGTGATCCACAACTCATTATTAGTGATGGGAGAAACGAACCTTTGAATCAATTGAACCAATTGTTTTGCAAAATGATACACTGTTTCAAATCACTCAAAACACCACATGCTGATGATGCCTGCTAGTCAAAACTGTGTAAATTAAATGAGTCAATTCCTTTATTGCATACGCTGTGAGTTTAACACACGTTTGGGAATGGAAAAGCCACTACTCCCATAAGCTCTACTGCCGTTTCTGTCAAAATAAAATCTTACTAGTGCAGTATGAATTGCTGACAGCTAGCGGTTTAAATGAAGTTCAGATTCAAAATATGTGTTGAAGTGTTGAAATTAGGAAATAAATATTGAAATTTTCCTACTGTTGTGTAAAGCAAAATTACATACCTATGAAATATTCACTTTCATTTATTGTACAGTGCAATTGTTTTACAATATATAGCTATTACTGTCATTGTTGTTAAAGGGATACTCCACCCCAAGATTATAATTGTCATTTATCACTTACCCCCATGTCGTTCCGAACCCGTAAAAGGTCAATCGTAACACGATATAGTGACGAGAATACGTTTTGTACAGAAATAAAACAACAATAATTACTTTATTTAACAATTAGGCACCATAAAGTCTCCTCTGCGCCAGCGTAGCTCCATTTTGGAGATTATCCCCTGGACACAAAATGCGCACACTCTTCTGAATCAGTCTCGACACAGGGATGCGTCGTCTTCGTCGATTTACACTCTGATTTGAATGCAAACAGTGCCTTCTTGTGGCCCAGCTGACACAGAAGAGTGTACGCATTTTGCATCAAGGGATTAATATCCAAAAATTATGCTACGCTGATGCAGAGGAGACGTTACGGTGCCTAATTGTTGAATAAAGTCGTTATTTTTGTTTTATTTCCGTACAAAAAGTATTCTCGTCGCTTCATAACATTATGATTGAACGACTGATAGCAGATGGAGTATCCTGGTGATACTCTTCACATTTTTCATTTGACTTATTGTCGCAATAAACATCGTATAGTGGACTTCATATCGTAAGATATTTTCGTATCATATGATTTTTATATCATTACATCCCAAAAATGTAACAAGCTCAGGCCAAACGTGCATAAAAACACTGCCCCTAGATTGCCTCCTAGTGCTGATCCATTGAAATTTCAAAGCCTTTCGAAACATGAGGTAACAAAGCCTTGTTTACTAAACTCACATGAATTTGGCAGTTTGATACCACCAATTTTAGAAAAAAATGCTTCGCAAAGTATTCAAAACTTTTGAAGTGTTTCGAAAGCACCTATCACTACTCATAAGACGACACTAACGCTCTATGAAACACACAAGCGCATTATAAAGTCAACAACGGCTTGGCACCTGCACTATCTACCACACGATCAGCACTAGACTCTGATATTGGATGACAAAACAACCTAATCAAATTCATAAACTGGATGGTTGAGTACATAGTGCATAGTATAAGTGCACAGTGGAGGCTATATTATGTCATTTGGGACACAACTTTTGTGTTCTAAGCCGAGTTCCGTTTGACAGGGCACCTACGAAGTGTTCATTGCTCCCTGTGCATTAGATATCTTTTGAATTTTACTTTACTTGACAAAATATGTTCTTTAGAAAACCTTTCAATGTCATCATCATGCAAAGGCAAAACTTCAGTCATGCATATTAGAAGCTTTTGATGTATGGCGAAATGAAACGCTTCTAATAAACACAAACTACATGAATGTCAATTTACATTCATATTTTTAAGTGCTAAACTGAGCGATCTTGGTCTGTTGCAATGTTTAATACGATAATATGACATTATTGTCTTTTGTCAGTAATCACAATAGTTACATTAAATGTTGCCTCTCGTGTGCGTCATACCCATAAACAACCGCGTACAAATCACTATGGGACTAATTAAACTAATAATGCTGGTGCCTCAACTCGCCTTAATCAAAGTCCCTTTCAAGCAAAGTCTGTTCACTCGGCGGCCTTATTTGCAATGACTCCGGGCAAGACCAAGTCCTATCTAAACGAATGGGGGAATCCTGAAATCTCAAAAACTGCTCCCTGAACTCACAGTTTAATTACATATTTCAAATCAATAACAAAATCTGAAATTAGCTGTCCCATTAATATTATGCTCAAATAGCTTTTAAAAAGCTTATTTTTCAGGCTAGACCCAGCCAATGTGCATGCGTATCATAACGCGCTTAAGACCTGAACTGATGAAACATGAAGACAATAAACGATTGCGACAATATATGGTTTATGTGTGTTTTCAAGTCTTCTCCAGGTAATAAATGAAGTGTATGAATGATACAGTGCTAATTGACAGATTTTATTACTAGAGATGTACCAATTGATCGGCCAGGGACCGGAAATAGCCGGCCTTTTAGTCTGCCAATGTTTTGCGTACTTTCCATACTTTTCCAAACCGCGTAGGAACCCTGCTATTGGTTTGGTTTCATATTTAAAACTATCATTGCATTTTTCCCAACATTTCTTATTTGTATGTTTAAAATATTTTAAACATTAATCTTATAAAATTCTTTATGCATTCGAAATGTTGCAATGTAAATGCATGTATGGCACCTCAGCTTCATCAAACAGTCTGTAAATACATCTAATACCACTTCAGGTGCAGTTTCTGTGTTTCCTGCAGTGAAAAGATGGAGTTTGTTGATACTGATTTCATTTGAAAGGTAAAATCGCAACAGTTTATTGTTATTCTAACTGAATTAATTGAAACAATGTAAGAATGTGATGTGAAAGATGACATTTAATAAGGTTAGTGAACAAATGACAATTTAAGAAACATATAGTGGGAAATGGCATCTATTTTGTTATATACAGCAACTCATTTTCAGTTAATTATTTCTACCTCTTTTCTAGTCACAGAACACTTTATTCTGAGAGTTGTTTAAGTGAGAAGAGAACATCTGTAACTTTTTCCAGATTGGGGGAACTTTTTAGGAATTATAAAAGTATAGATTTTTGTTTGTATATGCTGTCAATTGTAGTTTTTAGAAAGAAAATTGGAATCGGCAGGTCACACTTACAGAAAAAATAAAAAAATTGGATTTGCCCAAGAAAATTTAATTCGGTGCATCTCTCTGTATTTGTCCGTTTCATTTAATGTATGTTTTATTAATAGGTATTATTTTTGTACTTTATAAGATTCTAAAACAATATAGTTTGGCCTTTAAAACATTGTATATATAAAACAAAAAATGCATTTGTATGTACTAGATGTATTCTGTACAAACTACTGCACTAGTGTTTAGCAACCACTGTACAACTATTTCATTAGTATACTGTGCTAAAGATTTCTTAGGTATTAGACAGACAAATAACTCACTGTACTAGTTTTACTTGTCATAAGCTTCTGTAGTCGTGTCCGTTAAAAGCCATCGCCTTTTCTCCACATTACACTTCAATTCAAGAACAAAACCAATTGCGTATAGACTATTTGTTAATACCTCATGAAGAGAGGCCAGGTGTGTGGCTTAAATAGCTCTTTTAGCTTTAGTCAAATAACAGAAAGTGCATATAATGGGAACCTGAGCGTAAGAAAGCGGGCGCGCACACGAGCGTTCTGTGCTCGAGCTCTGTTCATATGCAAATACGAGGCTCGTCACTAAACTACTATACTCGGTCCTCCCTCACGCGCTCCTTCCTTTGTTCATAAACTTTCTTTGTTAGGAGGCCACAGTTGGGAGTTTTCCACTCTTTTGTTCAACTAACGAGTAGTGATTTACATTATTATCCACAAATTCACTTTTAATATCTATATTCGGGGCTGCTGGTTAGAGTTGACAGAAGGAGCCCCTGACAACGGTCAACAAACAAACGGCGGATGATTAAAAGTTACTGTAACCAAGGACTATAATAAAACACAGCCGATGGTTAAAAGCCTCTATAATACGCTTATCCAACAGTGAAACTTAAACAATACCGGCAACATGAGCAGTTTATAAAACTATCATTTCATAATGTCCGTATTTATAAAGAGAGTTCTTATACTCGCATAAATGTGATCCTGGACCACAAAACCAGTCATGAGATTTTTTTGAGCTTTCCATTGATGTATAGTTTGTTATGATAGGCCGAGATACAACTATCTGAAAATCTGGAATCTGAGTGTGCAAAGAAAATCTAAATATTGAGAAAATCGCCTTTAAAGTTGTCCAAATGAAGTTCTAAGCAATGCATATATTACTAATCAAAAATTACGTTTTGGTATATTTACGGTAGGAAATTCACTAAATATCTTCATGGAACATGATCTTTACTTAATATCCTAATGATTTTTGACATAAAAGAAAAATCGATACTTTTGACCCATATAATGTATTGTTGGCTATTCCTACAAATATACCAGTGCTACTTATGACTATTTTTGTGGTCCAGGATCACAAATAAATACAGAATACAACTGATATCCGCAGCATTAGCGACCATCCCCTCCCATGTGCTCCAGCTCACCTGTGTGGGTCCTGATGTGCGCCTTCAGGTGGGATGATTTGCCGTACACCCGGTCACACCCGTCGAAGGTACAGGGTGACGCTTGGTGGGGGACCGGGGCGCGCCCCCTCCTCCCCAAATCTGCTGAGGGGTGTTATTGTACTGTCCCGGGACAGGGGTGGCAGAGGGGGTCATGGTCGGCGTTGGGGTGGTGGAGTCAGACAACGTGGTGTAGCCGCTCTCTCCGCACGACGAGTTGCTGCTTTCGGAGTAGGCCGACATCGGACGAAACTTGCCGTGCAGGTCGGTGAGGATCTCCGCCACCGTCATTATGTTGGCCCCCTCTACACCGAGCGTCTCCCGCACCTCCCGGTCCTCGCTCGACCCGTCTGGCTCGCCGGCAGGAAGGCCTCGAGGAGGGGCCTGAGCCGCGCCAGACACCGGGGTGGGCCGATGGAGGACGGGACCGCTGGATATCGACACCAGACACTCGGCGGCCAGATAATCCGAATAGGCGAACGACATTTTATCGCGACTGCGTTTAACGACAAAGCAAAAGTTACGACGGAGAGCCTCGTTTCCTGAGTGCGTTCGGTTCTTCTCCAAAGACTTTCAACTCGTTACTTTTTCTCATCAGCAGCGGCCTCTGTTTTCTATATAGTAAATACAAACAAAACAAATTAAATAACGATAAAAAATATATAAAAAGAAGTTAAAAAAAAATGATACGGTACCGGCGTGTCTGCGTTTCAAACCCCAACGTGGTGTCCTACATTGCCCCTCGTTTCATTGTGTCTGCTGCTACTAGAACCGGCAAAGCCCACGCCACGCCCCCGGTAGTACGTTTAGTAATCCTACTACGAAGAAGGCTTGACTCATGAATATTAATTACGTAACGCACCGTTCTCCCGCTAGTCTCCACGGATTGGCTGAAAGGCAGACGTGGGTAAGTAGGCGGTGCTCAGCAGGCGATAAACGAATCGTGACGAGCTCATGAATATTAATTTTAATGCGTGATGGGACGCTCCAGGAAGGTTACCAAGCAACTTGAGCGTGACTTTTTGCCGTAGTAGGATTTGTAATTTCGCTAGTCGCCAGCATGCAAAGAGAAACACGCACCAAGTGACGCGGTGAACTGACGCGTGATACGGGCGTGGACCAAAGAGAGATCATTTAATAGTAAGTTAAGCCAAATGACTCTGTGGGAAAAACAATCTAATCAGACTACAGTGTAGTGAGAGATATGACTGGAATAATAACATAACTACTTAAATTAATTATTATCAGTCGGTGACTGTCGCCATAGTATAAATGAAGAGGCAGCGTTCTCTTTACATGTTCATAGGAAGCTAAACTATAACAAGCCAGCGTACACGGTGAACCTAGTGCTTAGTTCATGGAATTCAATGTTTGGTCTGTTTCTTGTTATTTATTTAATTTATTTTCAGTTTACACCAAAGATGGGGGCCTCATTTAGACTTATTCATCTCTCATGAAATCCTCAATTTTCCAAACTACATCCACTTTCTATAGACTATACTGGTGCACAATGAACTCCTCAGTAGATTGGACCAAGGACATCAATACAGGCCTTCAGTCGCTCCTCCGAAGACCAGATGGAGTCTGGCATCAGAGTATTCAGTGTTGGGAAGGTTACTTTGGAAATGTAATAGGTTACAGATTGCAAGTTACCCTATTTAAAATGTAAGATATAGTGTAGGTATTTGATTAATTTATTAATGTAACCAATTGCATTTGATTACTTTTCTAAATTTCTAACAAATGTTTTCAACTGTTAATAATTTTCAAACATCAAAAGCAGACAGAGTTATCCTTACGGTACTCAACACTGATTAATATCAGACTTTCAAAATCCTTCATCACTTGAGATTATTAAGATTATTATACTTCAGTTTTAAAGCACAGCCATCACAAAATCAGACTTTAGCACCTCTTTTTTTTTAGAGCTTTCAGAGGTTAAATGCAGATTTAAAATCATAACAAGAAACTGTTTAATAGCTATGATACTGTTTTTGAAATCAAATATTTGCATAGCTATGAAAGGAAACACTGCCATCTAATGATGCCTTGTGGGAAAAACAGTTCATCTTTTTTTTAAAAGCATTTACATAAACCCAAATAGGAAATAAAACAGTTATCTAATAAACACATGTCCTCCTCTGTGTCCTAAACTCCTAAAAAATAGTATTTTATCTGTATCTCTGTGAAAATATTCAAATAACCCCCTTTGTAATCATTAACATTTTCATTCTCAGTAACTGTGACAGATTACAGTTACATTTATTTAGCAATTAAATTGCCGTTACATGTAACTAGTTACTCCCCAACACCGAGAGTATTTTACAGAGAACAACAAGCCATGCCAAACACAGCAAGATCGTTCGATATACGGTCACTAAAGATAAAGTAGGACAGCCTAAAAGCTCAAAGGGATGCTGTGAATCATGCATGATGGCCTCCACCCCTTTTTGTCCAGCATATTACTTAAAGGTGCAGTGGACAAATAGGTATTGCTGTGGAGATAATGGAGTAGAGTATTAGTAGGTCAGTGGATATAAAGGCTCCATAGTTACTTTATACAAGGTGCTGTGTGTGTTGACAGCATGAACACCACACACACATACACACATGTTGGGTTTACATTACAATATTGGAACAATTACAAAACTAAATCCTCTTAAAGTTATAATATCTGAAACTTTGCTGCAGCTTTTCTGTTGAAGTAATTTTGTTTTAGGAATGTGTAGGGAGCAATACAAATATACTAATTAAGAAAATTGCTTTTGTTTTATGCCCTGACCTCCTTAACGGACCCTAAACTGCACAGCTAGCCCAGCAGATGTGCCACTAAAATGTCCTGAGAGTGCAGACAAGCCTAAACTGTGTTATACATTGAACTGGTGTCTACTGTATAAACTCCTTACTGTCACTCATACTCAGGCATTTAACCCTGTAAAAATATGAACAATTAGTCAGAAAAATACATTTTTAAACAATTTGTTCATTCAATATATGGACAAAATTATAATAACAACATTTAATATTGATGATAATGATAATAATAAAACAAAAATATTGATTTTCTTGTTGAGTATCATACTCAACAAACTCTCTGTGGCTCACATTTGTGACATATAACAATATAACCTACCGTACTCGAGGAGGACAAACACCTACATGTTATGCAGAGGCCCTAACTGAGCAAAAATATATTTTGCTGATGTTTATATGGCCAACAATTATGATTGAATTTGTATAGCTTGTAATGTAAAGAGATGAGATCTTCATAACAGTAAAACTAATGTAAAGATGTAAATCTCAGTTGTCACGCTATATTTACTAATAATATATCTAACTACACTCTTAAAAATAAAGGTGCTTTAAAAGGTTCTTCAAGCGATGCCATGGAAGAACCATTTTTGTTTCCGCAAAGAACCATTCTGCCAAAGGTTCTTTAAAGAACCACCTCTCACTTACCTTCTTTCACCACAAAGAACTTTTGTGAAACAGAAAGGTTCTTCAGATGTTAAAGGTTCTTTATGGAACCATTGAGACAAAAAGGTTCTTCTATGACATCGTGAAGCACCTTGATTTTTAAGAATGTAAAATATTGAAATGCTTAGTTTTAAAAAAAAATAATCATTTTGATTTGCATAGTGGGGGAAAAACATATAATGCAATGCATTATAGTGTTGATTGTGATATATGTTTCTCCAATCAGTCCAATAAGTGTTTCTCTTGAAATTATTCTAACAATATAGAAGTTATTCATAAAATCAAAGATTTCACACCAAAAATACACATGTATCATGACCCGAAGGAGGATTTTACAAAAGGCCCTTTACTTGCTAAAACATATACAATTACAATGGAACCTTTTTTGGAAGATTTAAAAGTAAAAATGTGATGCAATTAATGTTATAAAAGAATTGACAGTAACAAAGCCCCTAACACATTTCTTGCACATTCATGAGCATGTTATGAGAAGTTCATCGGTATGCTGCAAGATTGTGTTAGCTGGATGGTCCCCTGCTGGGCATCTGTCCTCTGATTGGTGTCTGAGTGTCCAGTGGGTTTTTACAAAGGCTTAACTCAACATCTATCCGTTCACTTATGTGCTTATGCTTTCCTAGTAATGGTCTCTCATACACAGTGCAGGGCATTACTTTGAATCCAATCACTTATGGCTATGTCTCCGGTCTGGCTAGTGCTCCACGATCTCTGTTTGATTATGTTGCTCATCTTTTTCGGTGGTAAGTTTTTAATATCCTCCTTTGATTATTAAGAGAAAACAGAATTCTAAATATTTTGTGAGGCCAAGTAAATGTTTGTTTCTCTACAACGTTTTGTGTAAGTGTTAGTCCTTCTGACGGTTTTTAACTTGTTAATGTTTTGTTTTTAAAGCTGACTGCCACAAACTGCACCAAGATCAACGGTGCAAGTCTACTTGCCCTGGTGAGAGTATATACATGTTAATAAATATGTTTTTGCTATTCATCCATACATATTTATATGGATATTCCACTCAAACATCATTATAAATAACTACATAAATGTCTATGGAAACAATATAAAACATTATGTACAAGTCCCCAAATGGAGGTTTTGTCCAATGTAGCTTTCTTCTGGGTCAAGACATATAAAGATATATCTGTGGTGTATTTACAGATGTGCAGAAAGGGCAAAGGCACACATATAGATACAGTACATCCATAGCAAGTGCCTGGAAAGGTCCTTCATCAGGAGGCAGTCAGTTAGCTTTGGACTGTGTTGTTGACATTGATGTTCGACCAGGATGTCCAGAAATGATATTAAAGGTATGATCTGTTCTAAATATGTAATCAGTTTATTCTATATATGTAATCATGTTGTCATCCATATTGATATAGCTTTTCTTGCTTTACAATTACAATTATTTTGTATAACAAGCATAATATATTGAGATTTGATTTAATTTCAGTTTTCACATATGCCTATAGGTTTTGTTTCATGTTTGAAATCATGTTTCATGAATTCCATATTTGTTTTATTTATTTGTATGTAGCTAAGGAACATACAAATAAAGCACAGCTCATCAAAAAGAGATAATTCGGTGCTACGCTTGAAGAACATCAGGTAATATATGTTCCTTTTGATGTGCTTTCCTCACTCACACTTATCTAACTAGAGCTTCTCTGTGTTTGCATTCAGTTATTACAAATACAGTGCATAGTCATGTCATTTATATCTGGTTCAGGCTATCAGAATGTCAGATTTGACTATAATCACACACTATGGCTGCTGGAGAGAGTTGTTAAGAGGTTGAAGGTCCATCTGGTGTTTTGATTTCTCAGAGAGTCATTGGAGAAGAACCCCCTGCGGTTCTGGCTCGAGGGGGGAAAGGTCACAAAGCTCTGCTCACAGGAGGCTGAGCAGGTGTGGACTCTCAACATCAAGAGGTCCATTCTGAGCATGTTCCAGACCTCTCACTCGGGACGAGCCAGAGAGACAGTGAGAGAGGTGAGAGGATGCAAGTTTCTACATGCGTTTATACACAAATCATATGCCCATGTTTGAAAATATATTTGAGGCATTAATGGAGAGTTGTACATAAAAAAATGAAAGTGGTTATTTTCAAAAGAAATACAATACCATTCAAAAGTTTAGAGTGAGTAAGATTTTTCAGTTAAAAGTTAATGCTTCAATTCAGAAAGGATGATTTAAATTGATCAAAAGTGACAGTCAAGACATCTATAATGTTACAAAAGATTTCTATTCATTAAATAATTCTGAAAAAATATAATTTCCACAAAATATTAGCATAACTGTTTTCAACATTAATAATAATAAGAAATCAGCATATTAGAATCATTTTTGAAAGGTCATGACACCGAAGACTGTGTAAATCATAGGAATAAATTACATATTAAAATAGAAAACAGTTTTTTATTATTTGTTAATATAATATGTTAAATTACTACTGTATGTTTCATCAAATAATTCAGCCTTGGTGAGCATAAGAGAGTTAAAATAAAAAATCTATACAATTCTTATTTGTGGACGTTATTGTAATTTTAAACAAAAACAAATAATCTAAAATGTTCGTAAGCAAATGTGCCACCATCACAATGTGTAGAGTTCCCTATAGAGTCGTTTCTGGCTCAGAATAAAAATAATAATTTTGAGATAAAGTCTAAAATATGAAATATACAAATAATTGCATAAATGGCATAAATTCTGAGATCTCCATCCAATTGTGAGATATTAATTATAATTATAAGAAAGACACAGTTGCAAGATGCGAAGCTGTAAATTGTGAGATAAAAAAGTTGTATTTGTGAGAAATTAAGTTACATTTAAAATGTAAAGTTTCAGCTGTGAGATATAAAGTTACATTTAAAATATAAATGTAACGCAGATGATATATACGGGAAGAAGGAGGCGGGAACCGGCGAACATTCAACACATTTAATAACAAAATAAACAAACTCAAATGGCGGCAGTCACGGACGACTGCCGCACACAAAACACAAACTAAAATTCCAGGCCTGGTCCTCTCGCCTTCCAATGTCGTCATCCTCCTTTTATTCCTTCCAAGCTCCTCCGTGGACTCGAGACCGGTGAGTGGCGAGGTGTCGTTCATTATCATTCACTCCACCGGCCTCGCTCCGTTCCCACGGCTCGGCCCGCCCACTCGTCACATACCCCCATCGCCCCTCGAGGCCGGGGTACTCCGAGACTGCGCTCTACTCCTCCCCTCTCCCGGGAGCCCGTCAGGCGGCCGCGGCATACCTGGGGTAAGGACAGGCGAGGCGAGAGAAAGGAGACGGAAGGATGAGGAGTGACAGAGAAGAGAGAGGAGAGAGGAAAAATCTCGGTCCGGTTCCCGGACACACTGCCGCTTCGGTCCTCAACCAACTGAGCGGCTCACTCTGTGCCATGCGATGGTACTGGACCTCTTTGGTGGACGGCCCGATGCCCCTTCCGCCTCCTGGCGGCCGGCGATGGCTCCTCCAGTCGAGGGCAGCCGGCAGCAGTCGTTGCTCCTCCACCAACCTGATGGCAGCAGGCTCCGGCCCACTGGCATAACGGGCGGCGACTCCTCCGCTCCCTATCGGATGGCAGCCACTCCTGTCCCAGGCGCATGAGCGAGTCTTCCGTCCCACCTGTTCTTCTTTGCTCCAGCACCACCGCCTGGGCAGCCACTGGCGGTCTCTGCCACTTCCTGCTGCCCGATCTTTAGCACCGCGATCCCACTCAGCAGCGAGGGCTCTCTGACAGCGTGTCCTCCTTCCTCCCGGTTTCGGCACCAATGTAACGCAGATAATATATATGGAAGAAGGAGGCGGAAGAACATTCAACACATTTAATTTTAACAAAATAAACAAACTCATCAAAAGCGGCAGCCCCTCACGGACGACTGCACTAAAAACACAAACTAAAATTCCAGGCCTGGTCCTCTCTGCCTTCCAATGTCGTCACTCCTCCTTTTATTCCTTAAGCTCCTCCGTGGGACTCGAGACCGGTGAGTGGCGAGGTGTCGCTTCATTATCATTCACTCCAAGGCCTCGCTCCGTTCCCACGGCTCTCGGCCCCGCCCCACTCGTCACAATAAAGTTGCAATTGTAAGATACAAATTCAAAAGTACAAGAAATAAGTGTGCATTTATGGCAAATAAGTTGTTAAGTTTATTGTTTTTGAATTCAGTGTGTATTAAAAAACCCTGTGAATATGATTTCTCTACAGACTGATGTGTATGGGACATGTATGAGTTCTTATGAACAGAGAGGACCATCAGTTGTGAAGAGCAGAAACCTCCAGCAGTGCCTCAGTGACAGAATCGATCAGTTTTGGAGGCACTCTGTCCCCCTGAAGGAGGGCATGGTGAGCCCCACTTATTCATTCCTGCACCCAACACTCACACAACTGACCCATTGTGAACTGTTTTAGTTTGAGTTGCTCTTTATTCTGATTAGACAGTGAGCGCCGGCCTCGCATGCATCCAGCTCTGTGATGGAACAATGCTGAAGAAGGTCAACTGTACAGAAACGGTGTCGCTGGTTCCCCTGCCAGGCCTGGTAGAAGCTACACAAACTAAAACCGTTTCGAGCCTAACCCTCCTCAGAACGCTTGAAGTCATTCCAATGGATCTGGGTAAGACTAGGATGGATTTGAATGTGTATTTATAGTTTAAATGAGTAAAAAATGATTGTATACTACACTTTGATGTAGAAATTTAAGCTAGGTGTGGGTCGGATTGAATTGTTTGTTTCCATCATCAACCCACGTGTAGCTTAAATTATTCATGAATGAATCACTTTAGTCAACTCTTTTGATCATTCGGTTCTTGTGAACCTGTCATACTGCTTCTAAGAGAGCTCTAAATGATTCATTTCACAAATCATTAATCTAAATCTAAAATAATGTGCAGTGGATCTCCACTAAATATTATAAAGATTATGTCTTTATTTAAGGTGATGTATTGTTTGCTTAAGAATTATGAAATGATGATTAAGTTGATATGCAATGTTTCTGTAGTTATTTGGTGGTTGCATACATACAGAATAGCCCATCCCAAAATCTCTATGATTTTTAGTTCTCTATATGGCTCGAGATATGTTATTTTATGACAATAATGGCCACTATATTTTGAAGTGTTTTATGCATTCACTTGCTGCGCAAGAATTGAAAATGTTATGCATTCCACAAAGGCAGTCTCTCTTTTCATTTAGTTACAGTAATATGACAACATTATATCACTCTACTCTTGTAACTTGAAATATAAAAACGTTACCAGTGTTAAATTATAAAACTATCATATAGAAAATAAGTTTAGTCATATGTCGTAAGTGTAATGATCTTCTCTGTCATTTCAGGACAGAACACCGGTTACTTGAGCAGTATTGTGTTTGAAGCTGAAGCCCAAAACGCAGGTGGACCATCGGTTCAAGAGGTTTCCAACACAGTGAGGAGAATGTGTGCTCATCTGGCAGATCAACAACAGGTCAGGCACTGGCTCACAGCATTAACGCTTTTCTTTCATTCGAGATGGTCGGTTTCTCTCACTTTTCTTCCTCACACTTAGCAATCAGAGCTTCTCCTGAATCTGGTGCTTCAGTTGAGATGCTTGTCATCCCATCAGCTGAGAGACCTGTGGCTGGAAGCCTCCTTCAAATGTCGAGACGACTGGTTGGTCCTTCAACAATTAATACGTACATTCAAAATAATGTAATGCAGACGTTCAGTGATGATATACTTCCAAGAATACTGTAATAAATACATATATTTACTACAAAAAAATGTAATATTGTGATCAGATCAGATACATTGATTTTTAAAATAATTAAATTGAACAGAAATTCTGATTGCATATTTCATTCCAATGAACATGCTGTCTTTTATAAATGCAAATGTAATTCATCATTCAATGAACGCAAATATTTTGCAAGAGAATGCAAAGTGTCTTGTAAGAGCTCAAAACTTTTGTGAGAGAATTCAAAAGCAATCAAATGCATATTCCAATTATTCAGAAATGACAGTGATTGTTTTAAACGTATGCTATATTTGTATTCTCTGATGTAATGTTGATTTTGGTGTTATGGCAGGCAGCCTCTTGTAGATGCACTGTCAGCCTGTGGAACTGAGGATTGCATCCGTGTCACTACAAACCTCATAATCAACAAAGAAGTTGACCAGGAGCATGTTCTACCTCTCCTCTATACTATCAGTTTTGCCTCCCACCCTACCTCATCCATGATTAGCCACCTCAGTGTATGTTTTTGAGTTGTTCAAAGAATTCATTTAAACGAACTCTTAAATAGAGCGTGACCAAGTTGACATTGATTTTTCTCCTCCAGGCTTTGCTGGAGACACCTCTTCTCCGTCCAAAAGCTCTACTGGTTGTGTCTTCACTGGTCCACGGCCTTTGTCAACAGGAACAGGGTCCGTGTAATGATATCTCTGAAGTCCAACAGTTCGTCCATGTCCTGAAGCAGAGTCTCGATGCAGGATGTGAAGTGGACGATCATTTGCAGATCACAGAGGTACAGTCAGCGCTGAGTAGATTACAAATTACAGTCTGTTTACTGATTTTCTTTTTATTAGTAATCTAATCAAGATTACTTATTTTAGATAATGTGTTCTGACTACTTTTGGATTACATTTATATTACTTTTGTTTATCAGATATCGTTATATAAATTTGTTTATAGATTTGAATGGGATTATTGTTATTTAAAAAAGAGAATAAAATATGACCATTAACTGACATCAGAGAACATGCAAATATGTTGTATAATTATTGAAATAATAACTTTAAAACTCAGGGCGACTTCAAGTAAATATTTTAAGCCAAATAGGTTTGACTGACAAAAAGTTTGTGAATCCCTGCATCAAAAAAATTATATAAAAAAATGATTATGAATAATTTCCTGCCATTGTGTGAATAATTTGTAATCATGCAATCCACAAAAAGGTAACTGTCATTTGATTATGAGAATTTTAAAACATAATTTAATCTAATTTCAAGGGCTTTTTGGAATCTAATTACATTATCCTTTTCAATATTAATTAAACACTAATTGGCTGAATTTCCGTGACTTAAAATTGATTACTACCAAACAAATTTGAACTCATCCCTTCTTTTCATTAAAAAAATCTAAGTTATGGTGAGACACTTACAATGGAAGTAACTGGGGCAATTTTGCAAAGTGTCTCAGTGTAAACCAGATTTGTTCTTTTTACTCAGAAATAGTTGGCCAAGTGGAAATAATGTTTCATATTGTGGTAATCAATAGTATGGCACAAATAATGGAGCTTGACTTCTACTGAACCTGATAGTGCTTGAACGTGTTCTGTACCTCCTGTGCAGCTGCTGCATGTGTTGAAAGCAGTGGAGAATGCAGGAGCGGCTGTATCAGATCTCATCCCCACGCTGAGCCGCTGTGTGCAGAATCAGTCTGTGCCGCTGGAGCTTCGGCTGGCGGCTGTACGAGCATTCAGGAGAATCCCATGCCATCATGACGTCAGTGTCATCCAACAATTTAAGCTATACTGTATATATAACACTTGACATAAATGCATGTGCTGATTTTGATGTTATTCCCATTATGGCATGACTTATGTTCTTTCTTATGTTATCAGAGGACAGCACTTGCTCGGGCATTTCAAAGCCAGCAGGAGAATGTGGAGGTCAGAATCGCAGCATACCAGCAGCTCATGACCTGCCCAAACCAGGAGATTTTCACAATTGTGAAGACAACCTTGAGCAACGAGAAGTCTAGTCAAGGTATTGAGTTATCAAATAGTATTTTTATTACTAACTCAATTGTGCTACATTATGTCAACACTGTTAGAGAAAGTTTAAAATTCAAATACTTTTGATATGGATAGATAAACATTCATACGAGCAAATTCTGATAGTATTATTCTGCTTGGTGTGCCTTACAATTAATCACACAATATATTTGAAATAAAAAACATGTTTAGTACCAAGCCTTCAAATGGGAGTAATGGGATTGAAGGTCAGTGCAAAACTTTTCATTAAAATATGGCCATAAAACATCTTAATATAAATATATTGAAACAAATGTGTACCCAAAAATGTAAACAAAGAAAAGTTATTTAAAAAAAACCTGCATTTACTGTGAAAGCGTGATTTTCAATCAAATTAAATTGAGTTAGAATTTTAGTTTGTTGGTATTAACAAACTGTATTTTGTTAAAATAAATAAATTAACAATAACATTATATCTACATCAGTAGTAAGTCACAAATGGCACAATTTCTTGAGAATGAACTACATTAATATGTTCTGCATGGAAGAGGTTTCATTTTTCTAGTACTCTATAAAATGAGATACATGTTGATACATTCTCTATTATATCTCCTCAGTTGGGTCATTTGTTTGGAGTCACCTTTTCAACATCCAGAAAACAGACGATCCTCTGAAAAAAGACCTAATGGAGTCACTGCCAGATGATATCTTAAGTAAAGACTTTGAATCTGAAACATGGAAATATTCTTCACATATGGACTACACAGTGGAGACAGGTACTACACACAATGTAACATCTGTTTACAACACCTTTCCGTTTATAACACTGATTTTCTCTGCGCTTTATGTCTGCTCCAGGAGTGGCTGCTGCTAACATCGAGGGAGCTGTAGTTTTCTCCCCTGAATCTTTTCTTCCACGTTATGTCATGGCAAATCTGACAGTTCACATCCTGGGCAGAGCATTCAATCTTCTGGAGGTGAAAATCAAATCTGTTTGTATTTTCCACAAAACATACACATCTAAACTGACCCTACTGTACTATTCCTGGTCTATTTATTATATCTTTTTTAGATTAGCCTAAGAATGGAAAACCTAGAGCCTGTTCTGAAGAAAATCTTTGAGGAGCATCCTCCAGCATCTGCTGATCACTCCAGACCTAGCGGTCAAACAGACTCTGAGAGGAATGAACAGAAAGGACGAAACAGGGACGAGAAACAAGGAGGCAGTGATGGCTGTCAGTCCACAGGTTTAAGTTCCATCAAAACCAAGGTGAGAATCTTGCAGATTGTGATTTTGTGTTTGTTATTTGGCTCCACATCAGGCATGACCAGTGTTTCTGTTACAGTTCACCGAGCAGAGGAAAAGAGACAGTAGCCTCCGATGTTGGATGAATGTGAAGATGTTCGGCATCGACCTTGCCTTTATGACCTGTGATGACCTCCATGCGTATCAGAGAAAGCTATCACTTAGTACAGCTAGTGTTGTTGTCAAGTTATTAAAGGTAAGACGTTTTTCTCAAGCAATTGCTTAAAGGAATATTTTAAAGGAGTATTGTCATAACTGTAAGGTTCAATTTTCACTATTAACTAACAATCAACTACAACTTTTTCCTCATTAAACTCCTAATTTTCTGCTTATTAATAGTAATGTAGTTATTACGTTTAAGCTTGGGGTAGGATTAAGGGATCTCAATGTGGTCATGCAGAATAATGCATTAATATGTGCTTTATGAATACTAATGAACAGCCAATATACCAGTACTATGCACATTATACGCAGATAAAGGGATAGTTCACCCAAAAATGAAAATCTTGTCATCATTTTCTCACCCTCAAGTAGTTCCAAACCCGTATGAATGTCTTTGTTCTGCTGAACACAGAGGAAGATATTTTGAAGAAAGTTTGTAACCAGGCTGTTTTGGGGCACCATTGACTTCAATAGTAGGGAAAAACATACTATGGAAGTCAATGGTACCCAGAACTGCTCTGTTTCCCACATTCTTCAGAATATCTTCCTTTGTGTTCAGCAGAACAAAGACATTCATACGGGTTTGGAACTAATTGAGGGTGAGTAAATTATGACAGAATTGTCCTTTTTGGGTGAACTATCCCTTTAATGTTGGCTTTTTCTTAAGGGATAATGTTGTGAAAAACTTTATGCCATAAATGCTGTTGAATGAGCTTAATTTGTATTAAATCCTGAATAATATTAAAAAAAAAAAAAAATGGTCACCTTATCATATCAGCCAAAATTGAAATATGCCTGTAGTATTATACACTTTTTATGTTGTAAATACTTGTTGTAATAGTTTGAATATTTTTCCTTTTCCCAGGGTCAAGAGATTAAAATCAGCCAAAGGCCAATTGTTCTGGCAGAGGAACTGGTTTTACCATCTCTCTCTGGATTACCCATGAGGCTAAGCATCAACATGTCCACTCTGTTCTCCCTCAGACTTAAAGGCATCGCTAACTACAAGAATTGGTCGCATTTCTCACTGGCTGGCTATGTCAAACCAAAGTATGTCTGATGAAGTTTTGAAAAGAGCAGTGTGCTGAGGTTGAAGTCATCTCCTGTCTGTGCTTTTACACAGTGCTCTGGTTACCATCTCTGTGAGAGCTGGAGTGGATGGAGTGTTTGGTCGTGTGGGATTAGAGTGGGTCTCTCAACTCAAGACCTTCACCAGTTTGGATGGAGCTGTATATCTACACCACGGGCAGAGCCTGAAGGTGGTTCTCAATACTCCAGAAGATGTCATGGATGTACTGACCTTCAAGTATGAACATTATTTACATGTTCTTTCCAATATATCAATTCATTTTGATTTGTTATTAGGAGAAATAAAGATACAAATGTCCTGATATCATGATGAAATTGAATTGAATTGAATTTTCTCAAAGCTGCTTCTGTTGATTAATATTTGAAAAACATTTCTACTGTCATGTGGTGTGACTACAAGTCAGAACAAGTCAGAAACAGGACGTTATAGCAGTTATATCAATTATATAAAATTACATCTAGTGCAACTCCCTAAAACTCAAATGTACTTTATGAGTTTTAAGAATAATTATTCCTGAAATTAGTACAAATTTTGAAAATAATGACTAAGATATGCATTGACAATATGTTATTACTTGTGTGGTGGTTGCACCACAGAACATTGTAATTAAATGTAATTATGGAAAGATGTACAACAAATGTAAACCATAAGATACATAGAGTACTTTTTAAGAACTTGTTCAAACTGTATATTCTGGAATAAAAGAAGATATTTTTCTTGAATGTAGACGCTTTTATTTGTGACTGACCTATAACAGTTGTTTAATCTTGACTCTAATATAACCTCTTGGTTGTCTACACAATAAAGCTCCAGGATGTTTCGTGTGAGCGGGGACAGTAAGGAGGAGCTCATAGCTACAAGAAATCTCAAGGAGAAGAGCACGTGCACTCCTAAAACATGTGAGTTTATTAAAACAACATAAAATATACATTTCTTAAAAAAAATTGTGGAAAGAACTAAAAGATCATTTGGTGTCGATATATTTGTATGGTTATTTGCAGGGTCTAAGATGGTCGGATGGCAGTTTTGCTCTGATGTCACTTATCCTTTGACACTGATGGGAAAAAGCTTTCCACCACTGGGCCCAGTTCTTTTTACTCTCCGACTCCAAAAACTGGACAAAGGTCTCAATCAGTACCTCTTGGAAGCAGCCTGTACTTTTGTACCCCAGGTAGGGAAGACTTAGGGAAGATAGAAGAACTGTCCATTCGAGTGAAGGTCAGAATAACTCTTTCTGTGCTTCTTTTGGATCTTCGACAGAGGAATTCCTGGATGCCGCTGGAAGCCACTCTGCTTCTCTTTCTTGGCACACCACAATCCACTATCCCAAGAGACGTGTCCCTGGATGTCAATCTCAGTCCAAAAAGACTGATTCTGAAAATAACACATCCTCTAAAAAACATTCTCATTCAAGGTTTCAAAACCACTAAAATGGATGTCCTTATGGATATTTTAAGGCTGCATTCAAACTTAAACATGAAACAATTATATTAAAATAACATTTACTTTATTCAATTATTTTTGTGAAAGTTTAGGATATTTTCCCATCTTTTTTTATCACAGCGCAGATTGAAGAATTAAACAACCAACATTCAGGCAGAATCGAACTACTGATAGACAACATCCACCATTATTTTATCAAGGTAAGCTAGAAGAACATTTGATTTTTATGATCATTTCAAAGTCTCAAGAAGAGCTGTTATGCTATATTATTTAAGATCTTGTCTTATTCAAGAACATGGTTGATTAAATCATTCACCATTGTGCTCAAGGGACTACTGGAGACCGTGAATCTTCCTTCAGAGACGAGAGCCCACTTTCATCTTGATGCCAAAGTAGTAGCAGCGGGGCATCCAGTGTCCCTCTCAGTCAACACCACACATGCTCGCAGCAGGAGGTTCATAATACAGGCTTTGCTTAAAAATGTCTTCAACAAAGATGCATCGCTCTCAGGCAAGTCTTAGCTAATACTTTTCAATGGTTCCATAAGTACTTTTTTCCATTCACTTTCTCATTTTTCATTCATTGGGGATTTCAAAAGATTTGTTTGTGTTAAGTTCAAACCAAACCAACTAGCTCTGAGATGATTCACAACATTACAACTGAACTACTCATCATATACGCATTGTACATGACAAAAGGGATTTTGTACAGCATAAAATGACAGATTTTTTACAATCTCTATGATATATTTCTCAGTACTTAAGTCATTTATTCACACAGCTCTCCTATCCAACTATCAGTTTGGCACAGCATGTAATTTCACATCCAAAATGCACTAAAATTACCAAAACACTACAGAAAATCTAGCAGTTTGTCACCCAACAAACACACTTTGCAACTCAACACTGACCTAAAAACACCAACACCAGGTAGCAGGTATATTGAGAAACATGTCCTAGCAATTGTACAAAAAACTGGAATTGATTACATAGCCTGGCATTTTGAAAAAAAAAATATTGCATAATTTTTAAACTCAATTTCTCTATGGGCAAAATTAATGGGATTTTTATTTCCAGAACAGTAAAGTTATTCTGTATATTTGTTACTTATCTTTAACATAATTTATTTTGATGTGATGATTTGCAGCCAGCTTTTTATGTTCTGTTTCACTTCACAGTGCAGTTGGAGAGAAGTCTGGAAGATGGCCAGAGACATTATTCTATAGATGCCGGGTTTCTTTTGCCAAGCACTGTCAGCATCAGAGCTCTTGGGTTGCTGAAGCAAAGGGGCCCAGAGTGGAGCTCTGCTGTGAGGGTCAGGTATGGTGTACAAGGTAAGTCATTTCTACAAATAACACCATGTTTTTAAGACAACAATGCAACAGACTGTTTATTAATAAATGTATTTTTTCAGAGGATTCACAGAACATGCAGGAGTGTCACATGACCCAGAACCTCCACAGCGAGTCTGACCCAGTCCAGACGTACCGTATAACAGCAGCGCATGAACTGCACTGTTCCCATTACATCAACATAAACCACAAGGTCAAATTTATTGTCTCACAAAAACAAATGTACTCTTTGGTTTCACAGGTTTAAAAAGTACTAGTACTGATTACTGGTACTGATTCCCACTTGGTTTTTTGCACATAATACGGTTCATGATAACAGATATGGCAACCTTCTGATTGTTTACACCAACAGATTGACCTTAAACATGAACGGAGCCCATTCAACGTCCAGTCATCACTTGATGTAAGCTTTGGAAAGCAGTGGAACCAGAGCAGCAACAAACACAGGATCCTCTTCAATCAGTCGCTCAGAAACCAGTCTGGACCCGGCCTCACCAGTTATGCTGTGGAGGTACTGCTTTACTAAAACATTCAGACTGAATCTAGACTGTGTACATCAAGTGTGTTCTCCCATATTGTCAGATGTTCAGGCTGTGGTCTTGATTATGATTATGTACCCTAATAATGTATACTGCCTTTTCCAGCTCAGCCTGCGACTTCTAGACAGAGGACTGAGTTACAGAACTCAACTTCTGCACTCTTATTTCAAGAAGCAAAGGTCTGAGAGCAGCACCCACCTGAAAATCAACTACAACAATCAAATGCCTCTGGTAGCTGGTGTCCACTGGAAGGACGTGTCAACAAAGACCTCCCTGCAAAAGTGGGAAGGTGTGTAAGTGTGTATTCCCTTATATAGTCCAACCAGAATCAAAATTGTAGATCTTAGAGAGAGAGACAATATATCGGTACCGTATCTATTATCTGCCAACATTAGAGATTTGTTTTTGTCATTGTTCACTTGTCATTTTGGTCAACATTGGATTTTTAACTGTGCTTGTTCATTTACTGTGGTTGTTCTTTTTTAAGGGAAAGTTCACCTAAAGTTAATCTAGTTAATGCAAATACTAATATTGAATAATACTTTAAATGTAATCTTTAGCAGATCCCAAAATTAATATACAGATATCTTACTTTACATTATAATTTTGTAATGTTTAAATTCACTTGTAGCATTAATGTTATTGAATATAGCTTTTAGTGTTTTAGTTTTTCTTTATTTAGAGAAGAAATTATCAACCAGGGTTACCAACACTTTCAATTACACCAATTACCAACACTTCCAAGGGGGTGCAGGATGACTTAAATGTATTTTATTTAATACATTATCATTCATATTTTTATATATAACACAAAATCAAGATAAATCATTTATATCATATTTTCATTGAAGAACATACAATTCTTAAAACGTGGAAATACTTTTTGAAAATGTAAAACATCATGGTACATAAGTTCTCTCAGTTTCTGTTAATAAAGTTTAGAAGCAAGCAAATTTGTCATAATTAAAGCAGAAACACTATATATCTCGGCCTATATGGGTTGGGGGCTTTGATTTAACAAAACAGTACTGAATTTGATAGCAGTGCATCCCTATAGATTTTATTGGAAAGGCCCCATTATAAAAAATGCCATGAATTTCCTCAGTTCTTGTTAATATTTTAGTTCATGTAAAACTTTACTTCATTCATTATGTTCACAGGTTCATTCAACATG
This sequence comes from Gymnocypris eckloni scoliostomus, assembly GCA_027564155.1. NCBI lineage: Eukaryota > Metazoa > Chordata > Actinopteri > Cypriniformes > Cyprinidae > Gymnocypris > Gymnocypris eckloni. Next base: position 27,166,652 of record CM050422.1, on the reverse strand, counting down.
GATACTCCCTGGCTCTATGTGTACATAGTTCAAAAACTAACTCGGCCCCAGCGTGGCATCACGCAGTTCAGCTCTGAGATCACCACACGGAAACTGGTGAACATCCGAAGTGTTACGCTGGAGGTTTTCTACAAGGATAGAGGCAAAGAACGACAAGGCCAGCTACACCTTTGTACACCAACTGTCAGTTATATTAAGGTGTGCGTACCTTTTATCACCTCTCACTTAAGTATTTCTCCCAAGGTATCTCAATCCTAGTTCTTTTTAGCTGTAGATTTGTTCATATGGTCCCGTGGAGAAACTTCAGGATAAGTGCTTGATCTGAAGTGTAATGGTGTCGTTGAAGGTTGGTGGATGGAACATGTTGGGCAAGCGTGGAGTTAAAGCTTCATACTCCATCAGCACAGCCTGGACACCGGCATTGCATGGGCAAATCTACATAATCAACGGAAAACAAGTGAAGACTCTGGAAATAAGTGCAGGCTATGGCAAGCAGGACCTCAATATTTCTGCAGTTCTCAGTACTCTGGATAAGGTACCAGAAAATCAGTTATCTGCTGCTCTTGAAGTTTAAATATGTCCAAAATGTGTACAGGCTCAAATCTTTACATGTTTGCATGACCGTTAGCCATTCTGGACTTTTTTTCTTTTTTTGTCTTTTTGAGCAGAAGCTAAAGAAGAGGCTTTTGATGATGACAATGACCCTGTCGGATCTCAAAAACCCTTATGCAGAGCTACAGATGGAGGGTGCCATAGAGGAGATACGGAAGGAAAGGAAGGTTTATCAGAAAAGATGGAAGCTAAACTTCAGGTGTGTCTGGAATATGAAAATGACTATGTAAAGTAATGATAATGGTTACAGCAGTAGGAACATAATGGCTTTATTCACAGTGCTGTATTACTCAATATCCATAAGCGTGTCTAGTTATGTTTGCTTCTTCCAACAGACAACCATTCAAGTTTCTCCCTCAGAGCCTCATCCTACAAGAGACATTCACAAGTGATCTACATCAGAAAGTTTACACCTTGGAGTCAAAGGTTCTTGTCCATGGAAACAAAAAGGCCATTCACATCCTTACTCTGGGTTTCCAGCCACAGCAGCCATATGTGAGTCAGAAATCAACACGGTGTAGTAATTGTGTTTATAGGCTGTACTACAGTATTGTTATGGTAGAGTCACCAATGGTAGAGTCTTTTACCCAAAAATTTAAGTCCTGGCAGTTGGTCAGCGTATGTGAGCTTACCGGTTAACTTAGTTAACTGAAATGTAATGTAAATGCCAGGGCCATACACACAATGCTTAGATGTATTTTTATATAACAGTTCAATAAACATTGTTTTAAGAGTGCACATTTACATTTTAGACATAAAGTTGCCAGTTGCTTGGGTTTATTTTTGCTGTAGCAAGGAAAATAATTCCAAACAAAACCAAACCAGAATCAACAGTTCCGCTTCTCCGAGCAAAACACAGTAGCAGTGTTCCTGAATGACCCAGTTGTTTGAATGGTTGAGTGAGTGATTCAATGGCTCACTAGGTGCGTTTCCATTACCCTTCAAATCGTGCAAATTGAAATAAAAAATACGCCTAATGGAAACGTGTCAATTTAGCAAAAACACCCATATATCGCAAAAAATATTTTACGCTCACATAAGTTGGTTTTTCAGGCAATGCGAAAAAGGAATAATTCGCAAAACTGCAATGGAACGTTTTTTTGGCATTTACAGGTCACATGGTGTAAATAAAATGCCATATGATCATACTTCAATGTACAATAACCTCCGCTCTCAAGTATAAGGGGCTTTGCCTACCATTCATGCTTAGAAAATGTACACTGCACATATCTGCAGTGCAGTGTAGCTCTGATACGGCCACCGGAGTCGATCTCAGCCACTCTAGTCTATGCTTGTGTTTATATGAGCCACGCCGCGCACGATTGTGAAGCAGCTCTCCGCGCTGCTTTTGTAAAGAGACATGCACACACCTCCTTTGATTAAATATAGCCAAAATTCCACCAAAATCCGTTGCCATGACTTATCGCGAGAGGAAAAAAAAAAAGTTTATGTCGCATAACAACGGTTAATGGAAACGGCGTAATTTCGCAATACTTTTTTATCGACATTTATAAAATATCGCCAAAGTTTTGCAAATCTGTAATGGAAATGCACCTACTCATAAATACAATCACTTTTATTTTCTGAACATATCAGTAGTGTTTGAATGAATTAGCTGAGTGAATGATTCAACGATTTGTTCATAAAGATGGTCACTTGTTTCATTCGTGAATGATTCAGTGTTGTTTAAACAAATGGTTGAGTGAATGATTCACTGACTCGCTCAAAAAGAAAATGAGCTAAATTAGCTTCCGCCTTGGTAGAGATTGTGTCCCATGGGGGTTTGCGTAGTGCCTAAACACATTACTGACCCAGACACTTGTTTCATTTCAGTGTTTTTGAACAAATCGGTTGAATGAATGATCCATTGACACACTCATAAAACAGAGCAAAGCTAACAGTTGTATAATGTGGTTTATTTTAGGTGTGCTCTTCAATAGTCCAGTCTTTCAGCACTGAGAGAATTCCACAAGACTCAAAGATCTGTGTTACTGTCCAAAACCACCAGGTAAACTAGCAGAAATATTTTATGTATCTCATCTCAGTGCCGCGTGACATTACTCTACAGCTAGTGTCAATTTAAATCTAATATAGGATCATCATTTTAAAGTTGGTCCATATTTTGTCTTTGCTCTTGTCAATGTTCTGTCTTCACCCCTCTGTTAAGACTGCTCATGAAATTCAGGGCAGTTTGTGGACTGGAAAGGATGAAATACTTGCAGCCTTTGGTCAGGTACAACTTCATGACCTAACTACATCTCAGCAAGGTATTACAGTGAAAGCCAACCTGTCCCAACTGTTTCAGGTAAACAATGATGTACACTCTATTTTTCCTTTTACTTTCCTCTAATCTTTATAATCAAGTTAGCAAGTGTTTAGCAGTTGATTGCACTCTGTTCATGTAAAATACCTGTATACAGTTTGCCTTGGCAATATACATTACACTGCTGTGAAAAAGTTTTTGCTCCCTTCTGATCTTCTGTGTTCTTGCATATCTTTACACTGAACATCATTGGATCTTCAACCAAAACACATGAATACATAAAAGGGACTCTCTCATGTATTTATTATTCAGATGAAGGGCATCAAATTCTTCACAGCATTGATGTGTTGTACATTGTATAATTTTTAGGTGGAATTAAATTAAGAGTCTTTTTCAGATGGATTTCCCAACCTCTGTCAGCCTAGATATTGAGGTGCTCAGAAGTCACAGGAACAACAGCGAGTTTGAATATCATTCTGAAAGCAAAGTAGCCATTGGTGACAATAATTACCATGTAAATACCTAAAAAGTGACATTTTGAGAGTAATTAATTACACATTTCTTAGTTCTGAGTTTTGTTAATGATGGTATGAGCTGATACTGAGTGTTTTTATTATTTTTCATGATATTCCAGGCTAATGCAGCAGTAACAGTATCTCCTCTGGGAAACATTGGCAGTTCTATCAATCTTAAGGCAAATGAAAAAATGCCACACTTCACTTTAATCTAAACAACAAGGTGGCAAAGGGCATTGCTACTGTGTGCGTCCATGCTGGCTTTCATCAGACCTTATTCCCAGGGGTCACTTCTGATGGTCAGATTCATTTAGCTGCTAATTCTTCTTCTGAAAGGTAAACTGATGTCTTTATTGTATGTCTTAATCTTATGTCTTATTGTAAGACATGTTAACTCAACATTTCTTTGTTTAGATTACCTATATATTTTTCAGACCTTTTTTTTCTTCTCTCTAGTCTTTTCTTGCAGTGTTCAGTAAAAAAGAAAGAAGAGACATTTAGTGCTCACTTGAGTGCAACTCTACCGCATGATAAAGAATTGCAGCTATCTCTTTCAGCAGATATTTTCAATTCAATACAAGATCTCACGGCTTTACCTAATTCAGCTAGTCTGGTTGGAGTACTAACCCAGTCAAAGGGTCTAACTGAAGGTAAATCCAAGATCAATGTGCTGATGCATTTACTCAGTGTGCAAATTCACTTTTCAGTGAAATAACTCGACTTATGATTATTTAAAACAAAACCAGAAATCTAGGTAGAATTCAAGTTTATTTATTAATTTCATTACACAATGGGCACAGTAAGTTCACAACCCAAATACAATATCTAATTGAATGTGTTTGTCTGATATGTACATGTTAGTGTTTGTTTCTCTCATGTTGTTGTGTGTTTGTGGTGCAGGAGAGCTTACTGTAGTAGTGGATGGTACTGTATATGGACTGGAAGTGACTCGTCAGCATGAGAGGAAGTCTGGAGAAGATCTTAGTGCTTTACTATGTCTAGTTGCTATGGAAGAGTCACTGTGTGTAAACATCAGCAGTAATGTTACACATTGCGGGGGCAGAAGTCTTCACGCCCAGCTGTCTCACTCTATCCCTTGGCTTCGTTCTGCAGGTATGTTCAGCAGCATTAGCAGACTCTTGCTATGGCTGTGTAGTGGAGTTCAGTATGTTTCTGTCTCTGTCTGTTGGAGCAGGGCTTCCGTTGAACAGCAGCGCAGGTGTGTATGTGAACTGGAATAACAGCAGTGTCTGTGCCCAAATGGAGCTGCATGCAGGAGCCAGTGGCCTGACAGCCACACTGGAGCAGGGTTCACCCCACAACACACAAACTACTGGACAATCTCAGGTTAGAGAATCAAGGTTCAAGGTTCTTTTATTCGTCACATACTCGTCAGTAGTGAAATGTAAACACAGTCATTGAATCACAGTCATTCAGTAATTGTGAATCGCTGAAAGGCTCCCATAGTTCTCAGATCTCATTGACATCAGCTGACACACAAAAACAAATGAAGTATTTGTGCAGTTTCTTTTCCTCCTGGTTCCTCTTCTAAGCAATTGAATTGGCTGAATTTCCTAGCTGGATGCAAACAAAGAAGTTACTGTGTATTAATGAATTCACCAGATTCAACTGACGAAAGTCAAGATTTTCTGCGAATAATGAGGAGCGAGTAATATAAACTACTTTATGGGGTTTTTATGGTTATTTTTTGTGCTTTTGGAAACTTGACAGTCATAGTCTTTAATTCCACAACTTCTTTCATACTCGCTAATGGTGAATTACCATTATTTAATGTAATAATACATTAAACATAAAATTTACTCACCCTCATTCTTCTGTGGAACATGAAAGAAGACATTTTGAAGAATGTTGAAGAAGAAAAGATTTACTAAACAGGGCAAATTAGCTTAAGAGAGCAATTCCATTAAAGCGCCGATGGAAGAGGAGAATTCTGCGGCTGATTTACTGACAGTGCGCACATTAAAGAACAAAGAAGCAACATCTCATTTCCATGATGACCAGCACAATCTGCCAAGTTTTTACCGCCTGCTTTAAGACATGCTTTTTTAGGCATTACATTTTGGTGCAAATACCAGTAATTTGACGAGCACAAACATTAGTAAATCACATTGCATGATTTATTTTAATACTCTCCTCACATACATTTTATGTCTGAAAGGGGGGAAACTCCTACACATGCATTTTCAATAAGGTCAGGCGCAAAAATAACGGTGTCCACACTTTTTCAATGCTAATTCTTCACTGCGCGTCTAGTAAATCCTGACAATACTATTTTAACACCAAAAGACGGTTTGCTCTGGCGCAATCGTAAATCCGGCCCTTGGTTATCATTAATATGGACCAAAACACTGAGACGTTTTTCAAAATATCTTCTTTTGCAATCTACGCAATGTTTATTTAGCAAATAGTTTTGGTGACCATTGACTTCCACTGTATGAACCAAAAAACACTGAGGCATATGTTTTATATATATTTTAAGTTTCACAGAAAAAAGAAAGTTAAGAACAACATACAAACAGATGACAGAATATTATTTTTTAGGTTAACTATCCCTTTAATATTTCTCACACTGTTTAAAATGTTTTTTATAAAAATATTTTATATTATAAAATGGAAGGAAAGAGGATCAGCATAGATGACTAGGGTCCTTGGCGTCAGAAAGTTTGACAGCTCCTGAACAAGCAGATTTTGCAGTGGAATAAATGAATATGCTTGTCTTGAAACCTCCAAATAGGTTAAACTTGGATCGGTGTTTGTTTTGAAAACACCCGAGACGCCTACCTTAATCCACTTAAACACAGAGTAATAATCCCTTGTTGAAGAATAAGCAAGCATCGGTTTAGTATGCATTAGTATGCCCCAGAAACCCTTTCTACGCTCTGGGTCATTTCCCATGTTGATGAAGGGAAATGCTTCTGATTCCACACTCATCTCCTACGAGCAAAGAAAACTGAAGGCACAGAGGCTTGTTTTTACAGGTGAACTGCACAGAGGGGATCGGCACGGGCCGCATGCTGGGCGTCTGCTCTGGGCAAGACCAGGAAGACTCACTGAAGGTACGTGGGTGAGAACATTCAAGAGTGTTTCGTTCTTTTGAAGAATGGTTCAGTGGTTGTGTTTGTATCATATGGTGTGGGACATCTGAACCCATCCTGATTTTTGTGTAGGTTGGAATCAGAGCCAGTTTTTATAACTCCCAGAGTTCAGCTTTCTCGTTTGATCTTCAAGGTCACCACAATAGCTCAAGGTAGGAGAGTCTTGTTGGAGATTTCACTAAATTACAGCAATTAATTCTATACTTCTATCTGTAGACTATCCAACCAATTTTGATGTTTTTTTAGCACTGGACTATTGACGAACATTTCCCACAACATATCTGATTTACATCCATACCTGCCGTTTGAGTTTCACTCAAAATCACAGGTATGACACAATCAGGTTTAATGTTATCAGATAACTGCACAAAAAAAAATTTTTAAACATGAAATATATATTTTTCAACACTAAACTACTGAATGCACTTTTAAGTATGCTGGATTTTTGTCACCTCACCTAATATCACCTAGTTGTGTGCATGTTTATTTCCCAAAGTGGCTTCCAGTAATTATCTTAGAAATAAAATGTTTATTTTGCATTTTAAACCTTTTTTACAACCCGAATTCGGAAATGTTGGGACATTTTTATTTGAATAAAATTAAAACTAAAAGACTTTCAAATCACATGAGCCAATATTGTATTCACAATAGAACTTAGATAACATAACAAATGTTTAAACTGAGAAATTGTAAAATTTTATGCACAAAATTAGCTCAATTCAAATTTGATGCCTGCTACAGGTCTCAAATAGTTGGGACGGTGGCATGTTTACTATGGTGTAGCATCTCCTCTTCTTTTCAAAACATTTTGAAGACATCTGGGCATCAAGGTTATGAGTTTCTGGAGTTTTGGTGTTGGAATTTGGTCGTATTTTTCGTTTAATGATGAGCCAAATGTTCTCTATAAGTGAAAGATCAGGACTGCAGGCAGGCCAGTTCAGCACCGGACTCTTCTACTATGAAGCCATGCTGTTGTAATAGCTGCAGTATGTGGTTTTGAACTGTCCTGCTTAAATACACAAGGCCTTCCTGAAATAGACATTGTCTGGAGGGAGCATATGTTGCTCTAAAACTTTATATACCTTTCAGCATTCATAGTGCCTTCCAAAACATGCAAGCTACCCATACCGTATGCACTTTTGCACCCCCATACCATCAGAGATGCTGGCTTTTGAACCGAAAGCTGATAACATGCTGGAAGGTCTCCCTCCTGTTTAGCCCGGAGGACATGGTGTCCGTGATTTCCAACAAAAATGTCAAATTTGGACTTGTCTGGCCATAGAACACTTCTCCTCTTTGAAAGAGTCTATTTTAAATGAGCCTTGGCCCACAGGACATGACGGTGCTTCTGGACCATGTTCACATATTGCTTCCTTTTTGCACGATAGTGCCTTAGTTGGCATCTGCAGATGGCACGGCGGATTGTGTTTACCGACAGTGGTTTCTGGAAGTATTCCTGGGCCCATTTAGTAATGTCAATGACAGAATCATGCCGATGAGTGATGCAGTGTCGTCTGAGGGCCCGAAGACCACGGGCATCCAACAAAGGTCTTCGGCCTTGTCCCTTACACACAGAGATTTCTCTAGTTTCTGTGAATCTTTTGATGATGTTATGCACTATAGATGATAAGATTTGCAAAGCATTTGTAATTTGACGTTGAGGAACGTTGTATTTGAAGTATTCCACAATCTTTTTTCTAGGGGTGCGCCAATCCGATATTCAGGATCGGTATCGCTTCGATATTGGCCTTTTCTGCTGGATCGGGGTATCGGTCTGACGAGATCGATCCAAATTCGATATTCTGCATAGCTAATATTGTGTTATTGTTAAGCCCCATAAAGCCACAAACACATTATAAAACACCATGCAGTTTTCGTGCACTATATTTCAAGTGTTCTGAAGCCGTTACATAATTTAATGTAAGGTACAGATGAATATTTAAGCTGCAGCTCTCCTTCGTCCTCCATTCAGCTTTCAAACTGCGTGCCGCGTTCGGTTACTAGAGTCAAGACTATAAAACTGCTGTTTCTAAATCGTGTTACTTTCTATCGGGTGTCTGTTAGATCACAACACTGTTGTAGAGAGCACTATGAAGGGTTCTTCACAAGCACAGTAACTGATATTTAAAACGGTTAAAAGAAAAGGCTCAATAAACTGTCGCACTCATCTGTTATATGGTGCTAACTCATTTCTCTGCAGTATGTTTAAAATAAATGTATTTTAATTTTACAGCATATATATTTCTATATAAATATATAACTTGTTTTCCATGAATGTATTTTACAACAATACAAAGATAAATATATATATCTTCTTTGTCAGATTTAGTCCTACACTTAATCACTTTTCTTTGTTCCCTAATAAGTTTTTTTTTCCCAATAATTTTAGATTTTATAAAATTATTGTGCACACATGATTTTTCTAGAGTAAATTTTGCTACTGAATTATCCACTAAACTAGTTTATAAAAGTATTTTTGTCATAGATTATAATAACATATCCATTCATTTGTTGTTTTTCTTTACAGTAAAGTTGTCTATATTTAGTAGATTGTGTGTAAAACACAAAAGAGTGATGAGCAGATCAACACACACTGAGATATAGAAATTCTACACTGATTTAAAAAAACTGTGCTGGTATCGGATCGATATCGATATCGGTAGATACACTTAATTTTTGGTATCGGTTCTGAAAAAGTGGTATCCTACTTTTACGCACGGTCACAGATTAAAGAGCCTCTGCCCATCTTTACTTCTGAGAGTAGCTGCCTCTCCAAGACATCCCTTTTATGTTACAGACCTGATAACTTAATTAGTTGCTAGATGTTCTTCCAGCTGAATTTTTCAAAATGTCTTGCTTTTCCAGCCCTTTGTTGCACCCGTGCCAACTTTTATGAGACCTGTAGCTGTAGAAATTAGCTCATTTTAGTGGATGTGTAAAATCTCTCAATTTAAACATTTGTTATGTTATGTATGTTCCATAGTGAATCAAATATTGCCTCATGTGATTTTATTCAACATATTTAACATTTTATTCAAATTTTTAAACTTTCCCAATATTTCCGAAATTCGGGTTGTATGTAAAATTGTTCCATTGTTCCGTTACAGTTGAGCCACGCACACTCTTCAGTTAAAGGTACTGCTGAACTTCTGGTTGGCATGAGCGGGTTGGCTTTTGAAGCAGAGATCTCCAGTACAAACTCTGGCTTTAAACAAGTGCTGGTGTTCAATCACTCAATACCTCAGGTAGTGAAATGATCTGTCAGCTGTAATATTATATGTTCTCTAAAGGTACGGTCACATTTACCAATGTTCAGGGAAATCCAGTCATTTTAAAAGGCATTCACACAGTCTGAAATTTCACATGAGTGCAAAATGTTATTGCACACATATATTAATTTAACATCGGCTTCAAGTTGGTCACTCAAATAAATTTTTTCACTACACTATAAAAAATGAACACTGGGCCTATTTGTCCACAAAAATGTAGCCAAAATTGTACTAATTTGCGGTGCTGGGTAGTAACTGATCATTTAGATTCCATTAAAAAATAAAAAAATTAAGCGCTTTTATTTAGACTATATTACAATTTAAAATACTTGCAATCAGATAGCAGTTAGTTTTTTATCGATTGCATATTAGAATTACATTAAAAACACATTCAAATCCACAAATTCACATTAGTGATGCAGGGATTCAAGCTCCTCAAATATTTCTGTCAGCTAAACCTATTTCACCTAAAATATTTACTTTAAATACCCCCTGATATTTTAAGGTAACAAGTTAATAATTATTCAACACATTTACATCTTCATGATTCTCTGATGTTAGTCAATGGTCACGTGGCATGCAGGTAAACAAATAAAATAAAAACTGTGTATTTTAATGATAAAATGTTTTATTTTATTTGTTTAATACATTTTCTTTACATGTTTGTTATTTCATTTAATAGCTACTAGTTAATAGTTTCATTAAAAAAGATCACCATGCCGTTTCTTCGGGAATCCCAATTTGGGAAACCTTGACATAAAGTAATGTTTAATGCTTTTAATGTTGTTAATAACAATGAATAAAGTATATTTTCTTTCTTTTGAGTTTGGTCAAAGGTAATCAAAAACTAGTCTGATTATATTGCGTAAAATATGTAACATAATGGATTGCAGTACCAGCTACAATTTTTGTTATTCAGTAATGGACTACAATTTGTAAGTGATCTACCCAGCATTGTTAATCTGATTGCAACTGATGGGTGCAGACATTTTTACCGTCGTACTGTGAAATTTTGCAAGTGAAATCCAGTCATCTCAGTAGGTATCTGTTCAATATTGAATTTCACGTGAGATGAGAAATTGGCAGCTCATTTTGGAAATGACCACTTGAGTATGATACACTGCTGATAATGGACAGTTTGCCTTCTTTGCCCAAGTTTCACTAATGTGACCATACCTTAACAATACATGACTTTATATACTGTTACATTACATGTAAAAAATCGTGATATTTCTGTACCACTAGCTGCACTTATTGCCCAGGAATCTGACAGTGAGGACACGCTATGATGGAAAGAGAGGGTCACACACTCTCACACACCGAGCACAGTGGGAGAATCAAGATTCAACACAGACCGACTCCTCAGATGATGTCACACACTTACAAAGTTATCCAGAACGAACAGGTGGATATGCCACATATCGGGATGAAGTTGCTGATCCGTTCACACATGCCATCTGTTTAATTATCATGAACACGGTATTCTGAAATGCTGACATATCTTTCTTATTATAGGAAAGGCACAGGGTTGGGGTTTGGATCTTAGGGTGGAGAATAACACTCAAAGAAAACTAGCTGATCTAAGTTTCGACTGGATTCTGTTTGGACGCCATGATCAGGTAAAGCCAGACAGATGTTTTAGGAGTTACTGTTGTGGTTTGGTCATTTGTTATGACATCTTCCAGATATAAGTCTCTTGTGTTTTGTTTTCAGGTCAGAGTTCAAGGCTCTTGGACTTTGGTGAGCAGACAAATGGATTCATTAGAACAGAAACAACCCTTTGACTCAACATTGACTCACTTTCACATACATGCCCTGTCCCACGGACCCGACCGCAGACAAAACCGCAACAAGCAGGTGCACAGCTGCCATTCCCAAACACTCTATAATCTCAAATAATCTCCACGCTTTCAAGGCCTCCTCATAGTCCCAATACTCTCAAATGCTCTTCTTTTTCTCAAGTACTTTCTCTCCATACATATCTCATCTCTAATACATTCCTCACAACTAATTCTGTCCAATTCTGTTGATTTTCAAACACTTGCCACACTTTCTTTAGGCTGCACTTCCTTTCTAATAGTTGTTCATATCTAATCTATAAAATCTATGTACTATGAGTGTTGTGTGTCTATAGGCCCGTGTTTCTTGGGAGCACGGAAAGCCTGTGAATGTTTCTGTAACAGTGAGTGAGCACTGGCATGATGACTCCAGCAGAGGACAGGCCTGTATCCTTCTCTCACCAGGACAGGTACACCACCTTTTTTTTACAATCACTTTATGACCAGTAATGTCTTAATTACATGGCTCCCTGGAGTACTTGGTAAATAAATCCTGACTGGTAAATATTATTTTTATATGATGGCAATTAAACTATAATTGCCCACACAGCTGTCTTATTCTTTTTCCTGTCTCTTTATTCCGACATAGTAAAATAATGTAAACTCCAAACTCAGATCAATATTTAACATCTGTTTTTATTTTATTATTGTTTTAATGATTTTTTGTTGTTGTCATTTTTGTCATTATCATATTATGGTCATTATCAATAAACCCTTTCAGGGTCATGAAAGTCTGATTGTTGAAATTCATTTTGCAATAATGTCCAGCTGGTTTACATACGTACCTTTAAAAGTTTTAGGATCGGAACAATATTTTAATGCTTTTTTAAAGAAATCCATTCTACTTACCATTAAGGCTGCATTTATATGATACAAAAATATAGTAAAAATTAACATTATGGAATACTATCACAATTTTGAACAACCATTTTTTATTCAATTAATTTTAAAAGGTAATTTATGTGATGGTAAAGCTGGATTTTCAGCATTATTACAGTCTTTAGTGTGACATGATCCTGAAGAAATCATTCTGATATGCTGACTTACTATATATATATATATATATATATATTACTGTCACTGAACCAAAACTCAATAGACACAGCTTACGCTGTGCCCCAAACAGAACATCTCTCCTCTGAATTTGGCTGGTACTGTATGTATTGTATCAGATACAGTCGTTGCTCCCGCTAGTGGAGATGGAGGGATGTGTTGCTGTGGCTCAGGAGGGGAAGGCTTACTCCCAAAACACAGAGCTCAAATGGAAGGACAAGAGGATAACACAAAGCATGAAATACCAGGTGTGGATTATTTAAGGAATTGAACACTTGTTTGTTGTGCTGCCTTTATTTAGGATCTTGGGATCTGAGCTGATCTTTCTCTTTATTGTTTGCTGTTTAGGGAGGAGTAAAAGGAATGCACACGCTCCTCGTGGAGCTGGGGGCCCAAAATGTCTCTCCGTCTCCGTGTCCATCTCACTCTCTTCTAACCCAGATACACACCAACCTGAGGGACCGTCTTGAACACCATGTCCAGATCGGCCTCTGTCCTTCACAGCCAGTGAGATCACACACATTAAATTACATTGAAATGTGCATATAACAACTTAACATTCACACAAATCAACCGTAGAAGATAGTTCACCCAAATATGAAAATTCAGTGTTATTACTAAAAGATTTTTAAAGATTAAAGATCAATTTGAAAGATTTACAGTAAGTGACATGAATATGTGTAAATAATAATTTTTCCCTGGTTGAAAAAAGGTGTGTTTAATTGTACTGAATGTGCACTTCTAGTGTACACCACATTTTCTAGTGCTCCAAGTGTAAAATAAAACTGTACTTGCAGATAATGTAATATTAACGAAATAAGAGGCCACATGTAGGTGTAATTAAAGACGGCACTTTTAAATAAGTGCACTTTCTAATAATGTCAAAGTAAAAGTTTTTACTTTGAAGTACATTTTAAATCATGTTTTAATGATCTTCTGTCGTGCTTTAAAAAGTGCACTTAGTAGAGATTTGTTGACTAACATACTAAAGCACATGTAAAGTGATTGTAATTTTAACTGGCTTAATTTATGTACTACTATGTACAAATACCAAGTTCATTCTAACAAACGTGTATATACAAATATATTTCAATTCAACATACAGATTTCAGTACTATAAAGTGTACTGTCAGTACAATTAACAGTATACCTGAACTATATTTCCAAGAAGTATTTATGAAATTACAAATAAAGATGTTCTTAATTCTTACTTAAGTCTGTCAAAACTCTTAAGTTCAACTAATTGCATTTAATATAAATTTAAATGAATACATGTTCATTTAATTGTCAATAACACACAATTAAGTGCCCAAAAATGTTGTATTCAGTACGCATGGTAACACTTTAAGGACCAATTCAAACTATTAACTAGTTGCTTATTAGCATGCATATTATTAGTGTACTCACTGTTCATTCATTCTTATAAATCACAAGTTAATGCATTATTTTGCATGACCATGTTTTAGATCCCTTCATCCAACCCTAAACCTAACCTAACTAATAAGCAGCAGTTTAGATTTTTATTGGGGAAAACTTTAATATGTGTTCCACTCTTAAGTGTAGCCAAATGCACTCAAGTGTATATAGTTTATTATTATTATTATTATTATTATGCTATTTCCTTAATAAATATTCTATTTAAAAGTGAGCAAGTGTTATTTTTGGTGAACTTCTTTTAAGACCTCAAGAAATAAAAATGTGCCACTACTAATTGAGTAACCAATAACCAAAATGTAGTATAGTCTCTACAATTATTAGAGAATTAGATTACAATTATTAGCCAAAACAAGAAATCTTAATTCAGTTCAGTGGTAACATTGATCATTTTTTCCCCTCACAGGCTTTAATTTGGTCTGGATCTCACCGAGTGAACTCAGGCAAGGAGCTGTTGTACACTCACACCCGTGTGTCTGTGTCCGGACACCCTCAGCACAACACCTTCACACTGTCACTCAGAAACATCAGCAGCAGTCAGCGCTCCAACTACTCTCTGATCACAGAGGTACTCACACTGCCCAAATCACCCAGACCATTACATAAAGAGTGTTGATGGAGATTGATATTTCTAGAGTGTAGAAAACTAGAAAACCGTAAACAATGGAATTTCCTCATCGTGATAGAAAATGAATGTGTGTGATTTACAGTGGCAGGTAGGAAACTGGAGTGTGGAATTGGCCTGCAGTTCCCTGTCTTCAGGCAGGAATGTGGCCATCCATGTTCATGCAAAACTAGACCGCAGTGAGATGCTATGGCTGCAGGGGGTGCTGGGAAAACGCTGCCTTCGAGCTGCTGCTGGATACAACGCCGGTGATGATTGCTAGTTAACCTTAAAATTAATCATATTTGATATACAAATGTATAGGGTCTTAAAATTATCAACATGACTACAATTGTGCTGTTGTACACAATCTACTACATGCCTGTTATCTGATTCATTGCTTATGCAATTTTAGCAAGGAAAAAGCCTTTAAGTATAATTTAAAACACACAGGTGATGTTTGCTGTGAAATCGTTTTTTTTTTTTTATAAGTAAATCTAAGAATACATTTTATATTGTTAGTAAGGTAAGCATTTACTGGATTGAAGCAGCTTAGATTTGCTTTATTGTATAGACATTTTTAATAAAAATCATGTTAAAATGTGAGTATCAAATATGATGCGTCAGAAACATTTAAAGAACATTTATATGTGTATCTCTAAATCACCATTGTGTTACATTGGATTATATGCCTTGACCCCTCACCCCCACCCAACAAAACATCTTTGAGCCTTTAATCATAAAACGAATTATTAATAAAACAGTTTTTCCCTTTGTTTATGAGTGCTATAGTCTCACTATATCCTCCTATATGAGACACAAAAGCCTGATGTATGAATATTATTTAAAATGTCACGCTTTATAGGGTTAAAAACTTTGCTGTAACAAGTGATTATTTATTATATATTTTATGATTGCCTTTCTACTTGCCATCAGAAACGTCTGATGATATTAGAGCGGCGTTCTGTTTGGAAGGACATCGCTGGTTTAGCCTGGAGGCTCAGCGAGGCGGTCGGGGCATTGAGAATGAGACCCTTACCCTTATTTCTGTAGGAGCAGCCAATCAGAGTCTGCTTTTTCAAGCTAAGGGATGCAGGGAATGCCTGTGGGCCGTGGAGGTGAGGACAGCAAGGAGTTATGATTTTTTTATTAAATAAATCTGCCAGATAGCTCGTAAAACATTGTTTTTCATGTCTGGATTGATAACGTATCTTTACAGGCACGCCTCCAGCAGCTGGGGTCCCGGATAATGAGTAAACTGTTGGACAGAGTTCAGAGACTTCAGCATCTACTCTTAACATTCAGAAGACAGGTTTGTTTTATCTCACATGCTGCATATTTACACTTTATTAAAGGGTTAAACAATTGGGGAAAAAAACACTTACCCTCATGTGGTTTAAGCGTTTATGCCTTTCTTTCTTCTGTGGACCAATAAAGTAAGATATTTTGAAAGAATGTCACAGTGTTTTTTGAATCTATACAGTGAAAATATGTTGGGTTCAATTTTCTGGACACCACTGACTTTTATTGTATGGACAGTTGAGGAACTTATTAAAATATGTTTATTCCACAGAAGAAAGGGTGTTTTGTAAGTTGCCGCATAGTAAGTGCTTGTTGGAGGCATTCTTCCACTGCTGTGGCTTTTCTATGGCGAGCAGGCGTAATGATGCTCAGAGATGATTTATGTAGCAGTTGGCTCCTCCCCTTTTGGCGAGTTGAAGCACCATTTTTGCATGCAACTACACGAATGTGAACAAATCAGGCTTCAGTTTTCAGAGTTAACAGGAGTATACCCTGTAAGTGCAAAGGATGAGACCGTTCGAAAAGAAACAAAGTATACTGTTCAATCTGAATGTTTCAAACTTAAATTAATTTGAGTGTGACCAATTGTTTAGACTTAGGAAATATTTCCATCTACAAAAAGGATGCTATATCAAATATCATGTTACTCATGTATCATTTTACACTGATGCTCTCTGTCTTCTAGGCAGGGGACAGTATGTTCCTGTTGGAGCTGAGTGAGGGGCCGCTGTCTCTGACTCAGCGAGCTGAGACTCTGCTGCTGCAGCGAGCAGGAGCGCTGTGGAAAGCGTGGACCACTGGCCCGCTCCGACACGCGCTCACACACAGCCTACCACACACGCTCCATGTCCTGCATCTCATATCTCAACAGGTCCAACAAGAACTCAGGAGTGAGTTTACTCTATCAAGTTTTGTTTATCACTAATCATTCATTCAGGATCCCGCTCATTTTATTTACAATCACATTTCCTTTGAGCTGCACTGGGTGAATGACAGGAAACACATACCTTTATTTTCTAAAACCCAGAACACGCCTCTAAAGTAATTTTCTCTGGCAATGTGAGGTCACGTTATCAGTAACTGATCTTGACAGCGTCATCACTGCATAAACATCTAAACCAGTCGCAATTATGCACCAGCACAACTCTGGTTCATTTCAGCACCTTTCACTTGGAAATTTCTGTCAGAGTGTATTAGTGTTATTGTTGTTTTAATTTCTTCCAGAACCCCTGGCCACTCTAGCTGGAGCGTACCATGATGTGACAGGAGTGCGTTTGGACACCGCATGGCAGCAAGGAGTGCAGCTGTGGACCAGAGAGCTGACTGAGCTTTTGCCTGCAATACTTCATGATCCTCACCTGAGGGCGCCGTCGCTGACCGCATTGCATGTTGCCATCTTTGCAATGGATATGGCAAGAAAGATGCATTAATATGTTTTCCTGCAGTTATGGGGGTAGGGTGGCCATTTCCATAACACCAAAAAGGAGGATACTTTGCAGCATTTAGTGAGGCTAGAATAATTGCATAGGACTCTGGTGTACTCGCAACTAAAATTCAATTTTGTCCATCATATCGATAGTGTCAGACTTTGTCTTCCTCTGCCTTCGTCTCCTCACCCATATTTGATCCGTCCTGTTCCCCATCATTAGTTGATTAGTCTTCGTCTGTGTCTTGATTGTGTCCCAGGTGTTTCCAGTTATGTCTCCCTATATAAGTCTGTTCTACCCAATGTTACCTGTGGATTATTGTTAATGTCAGCGTGTCAATGTTCTTACCTGTGTTCCTGTGCCTCCTCCGTTTGTCATCCATTAAATACCCTGTTTGTTTCTATCCTCGCTCCTCGCTCCTGGATCCCCGTGCACCGTGACAGAATAATCCACCCTAAACGACGATGGAATTCCGCCGCTTCTCGCCTTATCCGCGGGATCTCTCATTTGTGGAGTTCGCTGGGAATTCTGCGGCTGGCTTGTGACGGAGCTCCACGACGCGCAATCCTCCATCTATTTCGGCTCGGGCAAAGTACCAGCGCCTATGGATCTCCCAGACACTACAGGATTGTGTTGGAGAGAGGGATCTACCGGTGTCTGGGAAGTTACCGTCCCGAGTCGAAACCAGCCCACGAGTGTCTCCGCTGGCCCCGCCGAGCTCTTCTTCGCTGCTGGTTCCTGCCCAGCTCTTCTTCGCTGGTCCCGCCCAGCCTGCTCGCCTCTGCTGGTTCCCGAGCGCCGCCCAGCCCGCTGCGCTTCCCGGCGCCACAGCCCGGCTTCCCGAGCGCCGCCGAGAGCCCGCTGCTCCCGAGCGCCGCCCGAGCCCGGCTTCCCGAGCGCCGCCGAGATCCAGTGCGCTCGACAGCGCCCAGTGCCTGCTCCGAGACTGCGCCCAGTGCCTGCCCGAGGCTGCGCGCCCAGTGCCTGCACCTCGCCAGTGCCCTCCAGTGCCTGCACCGCCAGCGCCTCCAGTGCCTGCACCTCGCCAGTGCCCTCCAGTGCCTGCACCGCCAGTGCCCTCCAGTGCCTGCACCTCGCCAGTGCCCTCCAGTGCCTGCACCACGCCAGTGCCCTCCAGTGCCTGCACCACGCCAGTGCCCTCCAGTGCCTGCACCTCGCCAGTGCCCTCCAGTGCCTGCACCACGCCAGTGCCCTCCAGTGCCTGCACCACGCCAGTGCCCTCCAGTGCCTGCACCACGCCAGTGCCCTCGCGGCACCCGAGCGCCCACGCTGGCCCACGCTGGTCCGCCCAGCTCTCCAGAGCCCCTGCTGGCCCGCGCACCAGCGCCTCCAGTTGCCTCCGCTGGTCCTGCCCAGCTCACCGCTGGCCCCGAGCGCCAGCTGGTCAGCTGGCACCCAGCTCACCTGGGCCTCCGCTGGTCCTGGCCCAGCTCACCATTGCCTCCGCTGGTCCTGCCCAGCTCACCTTGGCCCACGCTGGTTCCGCCCCAGCTCTCCAGGGCCTCCGCTGGTCCCGCCCAGCTCACCATTGCCTCCGCTGGTCCTGGCCCAGCTCACCTTGGCCCACGCTGGTCCCGGCCCAGCTCACTCTGGGCCTCCGCTGGTCCCGCCCAGCTCACCATTGCCTCCGCTGGTCCTCCCAGCTCACCTTGGCCCACGCTGGTCACTTTTCCCTCCGCTGGCCCTGTCCAGCTCGCCTTCAGCTTGGTGGGATGGAGCTTCATGAAAAATTTTAGGCTACCCTCCATAACCCGAGCATCCTCCATGGCGAGCACCCGCTCGCCATGGCCTCCTCAGTTGGACCCTGAGGCCTGATGCCATGGCCGAATCCCGGATCCGCCAGCGCCTGATCCGCCGTGGCGCGGAATGGATATTGCAGCCTGATCCGCCCGTGGCGCCTGAGTCCCCGGATCCGCTGTCCCGGGCAGCACCGCCCTGGAGGTCTGTCGGTCTCCAGGTCCTTGAGGCCTCCAGGTGACTTTTCGATGTCGTGGCGGAAATTGGAAGGGGTAATGTCGAACTTTGTCTTCCTCTGCCTTGTCTCCTCACCCATATTTGATCCGTCCTGTTCCCATCATTAGTTGATTAGTCTTCGTCTGTGTCTTGATTGTGTCCCAGGTGTTTCAGTTATGTCTCCTATATAAGTCTGTTCTACCAATGTTACCTGTGGATTATTGTTAATGTCAGCGTGTCAATGTTCTTACCTGTGTTCCTGTGCCTCCTCCGTTTGTCATCCATTAAATACCCTGTTTGTTTCTATCCTCGTCTCCTCGTTCCTGGATCCCCGTGCACCGTGACAGATAGTATCATGATTCAGTGATTCTGAAATAGCCTATTTGATCTACGATATATCTTGATGTAGACCTGTGTGTAACAGAATTAAGAGGCAAAAAAGTGTTTGTTCACAGTATTTGTATTTATTCAAGACATTGTGATGTCTGTTTCAAAAACTGACCACTGAGATGAACCTGTCTTGCAAAGTGCACAGTGCCTGAAAACAACATTTCTGGACTTCTGGAAATAATAGAAATACATAACTAAACAAATAATCTGGCACAGTGCCTGAAAACATAACATTTCTGGACTTCTGGAAATAATAGAAATACATAACTAAATAAATAATCTGGCACAGTGCCTGAAAACATAACATTTCTGGACTTCTGGAAATAAAAGAAATACATAACTAAACAAATAATCTGGCACAGTGCCTGAAAACATAACATTTCTGGACTTCTGGAAATAATAGAAATACATAAATAAACAAATAATCTGGCACAGTGCCTGAAAACATAACATTTCTGGACTTCTGGAAATAATAGAAATACATAACTAAATAAATAATCTGGCACAGTGCCTGAAAACATAACATTTCTGGACTTCTGGAAATAAAAGAAATACATAACTAAACAAATAATCTGGCACAGTGCCTGAAAACATAACATTTCTGGACTTCTGGAAATAAAATAAATACATAACTAAACAAATAATCTGGCACAGTGCCTGAAAACATAACATTTCTGGACTTCTGGAAATAAAAGAAATACATAACTAAATAAATAATCTGGCACAGTGCCTGAAAACATAACATTTCTGGACTTTCTGGACTTCTGGAAATAATAGAAATACATAACTAAACAAATAATCTGGCACAGTGCCTGAAAACATAACATTTCTGGACTTCTGGTAATAGAAATACATAACTAAACAAATAATCTGGCACAGTGCCTGAAAACATAAAATTTTGGACTTCAAAATAATAGAAATACATAACTAAACAAATAATCTGGCACAGTGCCTGAAAACATAACATTTTGGACTTCTGAAATAATAGAAATAAATACACTTCACAGCAACACAGTGTGCAAAATACAAAAACTTCTCTACTTTTGATATAAATTTGTGCTCTTTTGTCCATTCCGGATTAAATTAGGTCTGACGTTTGCGTATTAACGTTATGATACGAGTCAACACGTGGAGAGCTTATTTCGTTTTAACCAATGATATATCAGATATTTATTTGACAGCTTTCAGATCATTTGTTTGACCAGAGATCTCACGGCATTAGACGCTATGCTGCTGCGTCCCAATAAAGATTCTAGAGCGGGTTTTTTTAGGCCGATTCAGCACAACTCCAAAAAGGAGAACAAATGAGTGTCCGACTATAGGCTGCGCCGGACAGAGGGCTTAAAATCCGGACTGTCCTGCCAAAATCAGGCGTATGGCTACCCTAAATGGGGGTGATATTTACGTGATACAATTTTCAACTAAAAACTGAAAACTTTTTATGCATTCAGTTATGAGCGAGAAAAAAAAACTTTTGAAAACATGCCATGTATTTGAAATAAATATTATCATCTCTGTATACAGTGGCATCATGTGCATTACATGTTCGGTCTATAGGCATGCACAAGCCTCTTTACAAAGTGACATCACCAACTACTGGCCAGGCATACATAATACAGCATTTTGTTGATCCATGTGAAGTGGGATTATTTGCATGAAACTTTTCTGTTTTTAGTACATCATAGTTGTGTAAAACCTTAATAAGTGTATGTATGTCATGTTCTTCAGGTGAGCCAGCAGACCTTGCAGTGGATGGAGGCCCGATCGGCTGCCATGCTAGTGGGTATCAGAAGACAGCTTGGACTAATGTTCAGGTTCTCTGAAAGGTATGTTGTAAATCTGCGAGAAACATGGCCCATCACTGTTTGTTGTATAAGAACACCACAGGGGTTGCTAACTGAACTTGGCTGGTGTGATTCACGTGCTGGTGTGTTTGGGACACACTTACAGTATGTCATCCCCCTGGCTATGTCTGTATGACTTTGTATAAAATTAGTCTCTTAAAGTCCCTTTATAACATTTTTAATTACATAATTTTTTAATGGGAATTTAATAAAAAAGGGTGGTATTTTGTATCATTATAGGGTGGATGTGGGCACACCCTGCCAACACACATTTATTTTCAAACACGTAAAAGTGAATTTTGCATCCAATGACCCCTTTAACTAATTCCCAATAGAGTAGAAGTAGAGTATCAGTAGAATGTTAGGTAGAATAAGTTGGCATGTACTTGCTAAAGCTATTTATAGTCATAAAGAATGTCTGTTGGGGGACCATCAAAATAAAGTGTTACTCCCAAAAAAATCCTCCTTGAACCAGTCGTTTTTAACCAAAAGAAAACTTTAAAGGGATAGTTTACCAAAATATGAAAATGATGTCATTAATTACTCGCACTCATGCCTTTCCAAACCCGTAAGACCTTTTTTCATCTCAGGAACACAAATTAAGATATTCTTAATGAAATCCGAGAGCTTTCTGACCCTGCGTAGACTGCAACACAACTGACACGTTCAAGGCTCAGAAAGGTAGTAAGGACATTGTTAAAATAGTCCATTACATGAAGCTTTTAGAATACGTTTTGAGCACAAGGAAAACAAAAATAATGACTTTATTCAACAGAATCTTCTCTTCTGTGTCAGTCTTCAACGCACATTCACGACAGTACCACAGCGGATAATTGTGCATTCCTCTGCTTGCATTGTATTGCAATAGTGCATACCACATGCATGCATTGTGATATTCCCGTGAGAGTGTATTGAAGGCTGACATGGAAGAGAAGAAATTGTTACAGTAAATTTAGTCATTATTTTACTTGCACACAAAAAGTCTTCTTTCATTAAATTAAGGTTGAACCACTGCCGAAGATTGAAAGTTGAAAGAAGGTTTTACGGGTTTCGAATGACATGAGGGTGAGTAATTAATGACAGAATTTTCAGTCTTGTGTGAACTATCCCTTTAAGTAGTTTGGCATAATCTTTCATTGTTATTTTTTGGGGGAGGAAAAAAAACAGCTTATTGTCAAATATTTGACCAAGAACACAGGCAAAACAGGAACAAGGTAAACCAAAAGTTCAGGTTTTGAAATAATATGTAGTGACTCCTCAAACACCTATGATATTTATGAATTTATTTCATGATATTTATTTAAAAAATATTTATTCTGAAAACAAAAAAAGAGTATAAGAGACCATAAGTACATCGTCTACTGATCATAACATTCGCTGCTCTCCAAAGAACAGAGTTTTGAATTGTAAGTTTGCTAGGGACCACCTGGATGTTGCGAGCACTACTAGAGCAATGTTCTGTGGGCAAGTGAGACAACGTTTATCTGTTTACTTAATATACACAGTGGGCTGTTTTGTTAAAAACAGAGCATACCAACACTAAAACCTCATCCCCAACTGTGAAGCATATGTCTGGAGAGGGATGTGAGCTGAGGGTCTGGACTGCTACAGTCATTGAGGGGCCGATGAAGTTTAAGTTATACAGCAGATTGTCAGGACGTAATTTAAAACTCATGCGGTTTGACCACAATCAAAACACAGAAGTAAATCAACAACAGAATTCTCAAATTGCGTAAATTAGAATGGCCAAAGGGCCAAAGATCTGAGCTCAATTTTATTTTAATGCTGTGGTGTGATCTGGAACAGAACATTCAAGAAGCATCCCAACAATACACATCAGCCGAAACAACACCCCTTCACCACAGGGAATGAAAGATTCTGTCATTATTTACTCACCCTTATGTTGTTCCAAACCTGTATGATTTTCTTTCTTCTGTACAACAAGATTGTTTGAGAAATAGGGTCAGCATTCTTAATTTCTCATGTGATTTGTTTTTTAAATGAATATATTTATTTGTGTATGTAACTGGTCAATGTTAATCATAAACATTCTTCGAAATATCTTAAACAAAACAAACATCATAGTTTGATCAATATCATTATCTGATTGATATCAATAACCTCGTAGTTCAGATAAATCATACTGCTATATGGCTGTCAGCACACATACTAGTTTTTCATAGTACACAACACATTCTTTTGCAAAAGAAAATATTGCAATCCATTTTAAACTTTTTTTTTTTTACACTTAGAAGTGCGCTGTACTGTTCTGTTTGGTTTTATTATAGATAACGATGCTCACAACTGAGCACTGAATCCAGTCTTTGACTCCAGTATGAATCAAATGTACCTTTAAGCTTGCTCACACAGACACACACACACACACACACACACACACACACAGACACAGACACACACACACACACACAAACAGACACAGACACACACACACACACACACACACACACACACACAGAGAGAGATGTTCCAGAAGCATTAAGAGCTGAGGGTGAATACTTTTGAGCAGGATAAACATGTACATTTGTCTTATTTTGCTACAGAATGTTTCCAAGAAGACAAATAAGTACAATTTACCCTGATCTTCAAATTATAAAAGTTTTCACCCCCCAGATCTTGAGAATCAGTGAATGTTTGAACCTTTTGCGTATGTAATGGTTGCATGTGAGTCCCTCAGCTGTCATCGGTGCGAAAAGATAGATCTCAAATATATGTACAGTCACTGCTGGAAAAGGTTCAGATTTGCAAAACCAACAAATCTGCAGGACTTGAAGAGGTCTCATGAAACTACCTTCACAAAAAAATTAATACAATTAAATAAAAATAAATAATAATCCAGTCATGGTAATGAGTTAATGAATGAAATTAAAGAATTCACTGTATATACAGTATACCATTTGGATTTTATCGTGTTCTGTTCTCCATAAATACATGTTAAAATTGAGTAATAAGGGTGACTGAAAGTTATGTATATCAGCAAGGCTGTGATTCACAGCCGAGCCGGGCCCGATCTCTACCAGCAAATTTACACTGCTATACAAGCTGTACACTCACTACGTGTCATTTCTTCAGTGTTGTCAGTGTAAGTGTAATACTGCTTTAAATTGTTGTTGTTTCCCCAAAAATGTGCTTTTAATGTGCTTTCTATGAACATAAAATCACTTTTGTCAATTTATTTTGATGCGGGCATCTTAATGTCTTTGACCCATGTGTGTGTGTGTGTGTGTGTGTGTGTGTGTGTGTGTGTGTGTGTGTGTGTGTGTGTGTGTGTGTGTGTGTGCGTGTGTGTGCGTGTGTGTGTGTGTGTGTGTGTTATGTGTGTGTGTGTGTGTGTGTGTATGTATGTATATATTTTTATAAAATGTACAGAATATAACTGCCGACTTTTTTCCACTACCGTCTGTTACTGCAGAGAGGGTGAGGTGATTTTTAGGGTGCCACTTCCCGTGGGCCCCTGGCTGAAGGTGAAGGTGAAGGAGGCAGGTGTGACTGAAGTTCTTCTGGAGGAGTTTGTGCTGAAGCCTCTACTGGCCTTGAACAGTTTGAGCCCTACTGCAGAACTCTACCGGCTGAAGAGGAAGATAATGGACAGTCCCATTAACTGTGAGTCTGTCTGCCTCATGGGCCTTACACATGTTTTCCAACTAGACCACTAATTGAGTTAATGTATACCCCTGAGAGTTTCTTTCTTCAGATGCATTTTCTATTCATGAGACAGAAAACATTTAAATTCAGCCAAGTTTTACTCACCCCATGTCCTTCCAAACTTGTATGAAAAATATATTTTTAAGAATTGTATTTATTTATTCATTTAGTTGCCAGTGGGAACCAATGTTGTTTGTACCCTAAAATCTGTCTGTTTTCAGCAGAAGAAAGTCATAGAGGTTTGAAACATGAGTAAATGATGGCAGAATTACATGGAAACGAATGACTCAGTGATTATTTCCTCAAATCTGTCTTTGTACTTTATTTCCTCTGTCCAGATCAGGCATTTCTAGTAGCAGACGTCTATTTGGTGTCATTCGATGGACATCTGTTCAAACTCCCAGCTTCCTGTGACTTCATTCTCGCAGCTGATGTCTTCAGGCACACCTTTAGCATTGCGCTTAAGTCCGACAGGTTCAAACGTCGCTCACTTGTGGTGCAAATGCGAAACACAAAGATTGCAATTCACCCAAATGGAGAGGTACATTTTCTTGTTATTATGATGTCTTTAGATTTAGAAACTTAATATGATACAATCAAATAGAGTAATACAAAATGTCTTGATTTTAGGTGGAAGTTAATTGCCATGTTGCACATATACCATACACTGAACATGAAGTGGCTATCAGAAAGGATGTGAACTTAATTGAGGTGTCCAATGAGAGAGGGCTTCGGGTATCGTGTGACCCTCATCTAGAGCTTTGCAGTGTTATCCTAGATGGATGGCTTCATGGTAAGATCATTAGCTTTGTTTACTTTATTACTTATTTTTAGCAATACAATTTTGCCTACCATGAGCTCTATATGCTGTGTGCACCATGATTTGTTTTACAATAAATACAAATCACATACACACAGTCACACACACACTCACACACACATGTTGGATTTCCGTGTTTTCTGGCTTTCCATAGATGTAATGATTTGTCTACTGTACAAACTGTATTTTCTATCCCCTTTCCCTAACCATGCCCATAAACCTACCTCTCATACAAAACTTTCTGCATTTTTAGATTTTCAAAATATAATTTTGTATGATTTATAAGCTTGTGCATACACATTTGTAAATGATAGTACGTATACAATTTGTAAGGTTTTTCATGTTTTTGAAGGTCTCTTATGTTCACCAAGAATGCATTTATTTGAATACGGTTTAAAATATTGTTTTCTATTTTGATGTTAATGATTGCAAAGTTTTAAATGAACTGAAAGTTAGAAATATCAGTGTTTATTTAAGTAATTTGTAAATTTCTTTACAACCATTTTTGATAAATTGAATGCATTCTTACTGAATAAAAGTATATTATCTTATATCATGTTTTATGGGATATACAACTAACTCCTTCACAAAGGAAAAGGCATAGCCCCCCCACTGTTTTTCAAATACTTATTTTTGCTTTGAATCAAATGTTGTAAGATTATGATTCATCACTGAGCTGGCTGGTTTTGTTCAAAGCCTAGAACTATAACTTTTTTAGTGGTTATGGAAATAAATCCATGTGAAAAATTATTTTGAACCAAGGCCTTTGAAAAATTGGGCAGTCATTGTTTTGATCTATTGTAAATGCTAATATGCTGTAATGTGATGAATTAATGGCACTTAACTCCACTGCTGCCAGGAAAAAGTTCCACACTCTGTGGTGAATCGTTCTAATATCCGTCATGATTTAACACATTATTTAATGAACTGTTTTCCAGGTGTGTCCGCTGGTCTTTTAGGAACCAATGATAATGAGGCGGCTAATGAGCTTCTTCTGCCAGATGGCTTTCACACACTCAGTGTGCTTCAGTTTACTCACAGCTGGCAGGTAGCGAGAGGAATCTGTGAGAAATGTACACCTGTTCAGCATATGGTATCACAGCCAGGCACAAACCACAGACTATTTCTATTATTTTGCTTCATATTTACATACACTGTACATGCCTTTTTTCATGTAATAATACATAATCAAACATAATGTACAGTATAAAGGCTTAAAGCTATAGTTAGGTTGTTCCAAGTTTGGTTGTTTTTATGTTCTCATGAAACATTACTGCATATTTTACGTTAATTATTAAACAACTTTCATGCCACATAATTTTGCATGCATAGTTTCCCATTAATACAACTTCATAAGGATTAGTTCCTAAGAATAATTTTTACATTTTGAATTAAAAATGCTAAATTAGCAATTTTATTATATGTTTTTGCCCTCATTTTTCATGAGCTGAACTCAAAGATCTAAGACTTTTTCTATGTACACAAAAGGCCTATTTCTCTCAAATATTGTTCACAAATCTGTCTAAATCTGTGTTAGTGAGCATTTTGCCTTTGCCGAGATAATCCATCCACCTCACATGTGTGGCATATCAAGATGCTGATTAGACAGCATGATTATTGCACAGGTGTGCCTTAGGCTGGACACAATAAAAGGCCACTCTAAAATGTGCAGTTTTATCACACAGTACAATACCACAGATGTCGCAAGTTTTGAGGGAGCGTGTAATTGGCATGCTGACTGCAGGAATGTCCACCAGAGCTGTTGCCCGTGAATTGAATGTTCATTTCTCTACCATCCGTCTCCAAAGGCATTTCAGAGAATTTAGCAGTACATACAACCGGCCTCACAACCTCAGACCATGTGTAACCACACCAGCCCAGGACCTCCACATCCAGCATCTTCACCTCCAAGATCGTCTGAGACCAGCCACCCGGACAGCTGCTGCAACAATCGGTTTACTTAACCAAAGAATTTCTGCACAAACTGTCAGAAACCGTCTCAGGGAAGCTCATCTGCATGCTCGTCATCCTCATCAGTGTCTTGACCTGACTGCAGTTCGTCATGGTAACCGACTTGAGTGGGCAAATGCTCACATTTGATGCCGTCTGGCACTTTGGAGAGGTGTTCTCTTCATGGATGAATCCCGGTTTTCACTGAACAGGGCAGATGGCAGACAGCGTGTATGGCGTCGTGAGGGTGAGCGGTTTGCTGTCAACGTTGTGGATCGAGTGGTCCATGGTGACACTGAGGTTATGGTATGGGCAGGTGAATGTTATGGACAACGACCACAGGTGCATTTTATTGATGGCATTTTGAATGTACAGAGATACTGTGACGAGATCCTGAGGCCCATCATGTCATTAATCCACGACCATCACCTCATGTTCAGCGTGACAATGCACGGCCCCATGTTGCAAGGATCTGTACACAATTCCTGGAAGCCGAAAACATCCCAGTTCTTGCATGGCCAGCATACTCACCGGACATGTCATCCATTGAGCATGTTTGGGATGCTCTGGATCGCCGTATACGACAGCGTGTTCCAGTTCCTGCCAATATCCAGCAACTTCACACATCCATTGAAGAGGAGTGGACCAACATTCCACAGGTCACAATCAACAACCTGATCAACTCTATGTGAAGGAGATGTGTTGCACTGCATGAGGCAAATGGTGGTCACACCAGATACTGACTGGTTTTCGGACCCCCCCAATACAGTAAAACTGCACATTTTAGAGTGGCCTTTTATTGTGGCCAGCCTAAGGCACACCTCTGAAATAATCATGCTGTCTAATCAGCATCTTGATATGCCACACATGTGAGGTGGATATATATATATATATTTAAAATAATATATAAACTTCAAGAACCAATTAAGTATAAGTCTTAAACTTTTCTCTCTTTTTCTCATTTTAACAAGATTTATCTTGTAGCGTAGACATAAGGTGTCGAAATATACAGGACATTAAAATGTTTTTTAAATACATTTGATATATCTATTCAAATTATTGCTAAATGTTAAACTTATGCTAGCACATTGCTCTTTCCTGTCTAGTAATGGGCTTCATTATCTTAAAACATCCCTGTTACACATTGCATTGGAAAAATGTCATGCAACATTTCCTAGACCACATATGAAACATTTAAAATATCAAAAATGTTAACTGATTTAATGACTTAACCTAGTTAATTAAAGGCTTTTTATTTTTACTATACGAGTGCACTATATGGGTATTTCATCTTCTCAGTTTGATATTTACCTCCAAATAGAGACCTGGGGTCTGTTCTTCGTACCTCGCTTAATACATCTGAGATTTATTGAGAGATGCCAGATCTTCTAATCATGATAACTGATCTCTGGCTAATTTGGTTCTTCAAATGAATTTGTGTATTAGATTAAAATATCTGGATTAAATTGTGTAAGATTCCTGCGCGTTCTAGTGTTCCCCGAAAAGGGCAGATGTATCAATACTCGAAACCACAATCAGCAATGCAGCGATTGGCTGGCGGCAAGACAGCAACGTAATGACATCATATCATTAAAAAAGACACCTGGACCTTTATAAGGAAACAGCCAAGCGAACAAAACTACATAAATGTATATAGCTATAAATAGATAAATGAAATGTTTTTAATTTATTTGTATTATTTATATGTATGATTTCTAGCATTTGTACAGGCTTTACATTTTTACTTCAGTGTTGTAATTAGCCATTCATTTAATTTTATCTTTGAAACAGTTTT
Source organism: Gymnocypris eckloni scoliostomus (assembly GCA_027564155.1). Classification (NCBI taxonomy): domain Eukaryota; kingdom Metazoa; phylum Chordata; class Actinopteri; order Cypriniformes; family Cyprinidae; genus Gymnocypris; species Gymnocypris eckloni. Next base: position 27,136,783 of record CM050422.1, on the reverse strand, counting down.
GTTAAGTGACAGCATTAATTACAGTTTCTTAAAGATCATGTTATCTGCATCTGCTGTGCTCTATCAAGCCCCTCCCATAATATCTGCCATCACTCAAATGAATGCATGGCTCAGATTAACTGTATAGCATGTGTGTAAGACTCCAATAAAGTAATTATTGCATCACTAATAAATCTTTCAACGAGTAAAACTGGCTGTGTCTATAGTATTATAGACTACACAGCAATGTTATCTTATAAAAAAAAAAAGTTGTTATTTTAAATTATTGTCCCTGGACCAGCAGTGTACTCTTATAATAAAGTAGCGGTGGCTTTGACAGATTTTAAGTATAAATTCTGCTTAAAAAGATGCGATCTAATCCTGTTTACATGAAATAGGCCTGCTCCCGAGCATGTTTAAGCTTACGGACCTGTTGCTATGACAGCAAGTCGAGGATGAGCTTCGAAGAACCAAACGATCCAAGATCAAGTGAAATCAGCAACAATCATATCCAGCTAACTGAGCTAGCGACGTACGGAGAATGAACCCCAGTGCAGCATTCTTGGCTCCTTTTGTTTTATCATGAGGTTGCCTAGTGTTTTTTTTTTTTCTGATATGCAGACATTTTCTCCCTCTCATAACACCAAAATAATAATTGACATTTTTACCATTTCTTTTTCAAAAATCCTGTTCATTCCAAAATCCACCAAACTGTAGGAATGATCCAGTCAACTCATGTCATCGGAACCTCTTTTTTTAATCAAAACTCCTTTCTTTCATTGAACAAAAAAGGAAGCTTAAGAATGAGCACACTGCTCAGGCATATAGGGACTATTGACAAGCTTCAAACAGGATAAAAAGTACTAAAGAACAGTGTCAACATTGATCAACATTTTTGTGTTTCATGGAAAAGAAGAAAGTCATGCGGGTGACTAAATAAAACCAGTTCCATTACACGGACTGTGTGGATCTAATATAATATGTTTATGCTCTTTACTGTAGGTGGATTCAGAATGTGTCAGCAGGAAAGCTGAAATCTGTCAGAATGGCACTGTCGACTCCATGTCGTGCACATTACTGTTCTCCTCCACAAATTCTCCTCTGAGCCCCTGCTTCAGAGTGGTAACTACTGTACTCAGTTTCCTCTCACTCCATGACATGTGCTAACTATTACAAGCCAGTGCATATAAAGATCCCTTTGATTAGATTGATCAAAAGACATCCCCTCCTTGGGGGAAGTGAGGAAATGAAAAAGAGAATAAAAGAATGCAATAGTAAACAACACAATGAACTTCAGATGAAGAAATCTCTCTCACACAATGTTTTTTGTTTTTACATTGCATTTATGAGCGTTCTTTTTGAAAGTGTTTTCTGTCTTTTTTAGGTGGATCCTGTGCAGTTCATGATGAAGTGTGAAGGACTGGACCGTGTATGTGATGAGCATGAAGATGTTTCCAGACCAGCCTTTTGTGCATTGACCTCTGCCTATATCCATCTATGCCATCGAAACTATGTTCCACTGGAGCTGCCAGTGCAGTGCGGTCAGTATTCCTGCAAACACAGTGAAATCTATAACCATCATTTAAATAGACAACCGCTAGGGCTGCATGGTTTGGTTAAAATATATATTAAAGAATCACATTGTGATTAGTCTGACAAATATTGTGGTTTTGATTTGATCTGCAACATGACAAGCATTTAACATCTCATATTGCTGTTGCCTGGATATATAAAATATAAATTTTAAAAACACTGTAAAATCACAATGAAACAGCAAGTCTCATGATAAACAGAGTGTGCAAAAATGATTTTGTGAATTATCAAGTTATGTCATATTTTCCCACATCCTTTTGTACATCAGTAGTTATTCTTTAATCTCGGCTGAAATGGGCTGACCTCAAACTGGACTGCATGAAAAAGTATCCAGTTTTTGTTGCATTCATATTGTATCTGGACTCAGATAGCTTTGGTCCACTAAGTTAAATTTCATTTTCACTTCAATGAAGTCAGTCCTGCTGAATAATAACAATACATTACACTGTAATACTCATGAAAATTTACACATGCACCAGATGTGGTGGAAATGTACATCTGATATGGGTTTCAGAAGTGGGTGTGGCAAAACGGCTCAATAGCGCCACCTATAAAATGTCAACCCCTCAAGCTGTTTCACATACATGTACGAAATTCGGTAGACGCATGTAACAAACCAATACCTACAAAAAAGTCCCCCACGGTCCGAAGTACTAAACCCAATATTATTATTATTATTATAAAACATTTTTTTGGCAAGTTTTGTGCCATTTTTGCCATTTTCAGGCATATATATTTAAACAAACTCCTTGAGATTTAAACAGATCAACATCACATTTGGTCAGTGTAATCTAAATCCCTTTATGACATTAAATTGCGAAGATCTTGAGTTTTCATTGACTGGTGTGTTCTTGGCGGCCTGATAAATTTCAAAGTTTCATCATGGAAAAGGAAGTGGTTGTAACTCAGCCATACAATGTCCAATCTGAACACATCTAAAGGCCAATATTCTCATAATGCCACCTACTGGCAACAGGAACTCTCTTGTTTTACTTGCATACAGTTTTACTTGTTTAACTGAAACATACCATGCTCAATCTGCACCAAACTTCATATGTTTGATCAAAGTCTCGGCTTGAAGACATCTACATGCCAATATTCAGTTATGGAGCCACCTGTTGGCAGCAGGAAGTTTGACACATATAAATGACTTTGACATATCCCTCCTATATTTACCACTTTAAATACATATTGCTCACCGTTCGCTGTTTGCCTAAAGCCACCAGATAGCGGTTAGCCTGGGTGCGAGGGCCCTTTCAATGCTGCTTGCAGCTTTAATTACAACCCACACTCATTCGAAATATGTGCCTCTAAATACAATTCTGCAGCACCGTTATTACGTACCTTACTGCAAGTTTCACAGCCGTTTCAAAGCGAAACGTCCAGCGAGCGGCGCTAAAATGCAGGTTCAATACGTGACCCTGGCACGTTTTTGTTACGTTGATATAGGCACGTATTGCTGTGTTTGTATTACATTGCTTCAGGTTCATATTGCGATGGTTCATAATTCAAATATCGGAGGAGTGTCGCTAAATGTTAACGCTGTATCATGTTGGAAAATCCCTATACACCAAATCCAACCCTAAACCTACCCGATAGTGTTAACAAATGCAAAAGTTATATACAAATACATTTGCTGATGCAGCCGTGCTACTTTAACTTCCTAATGTGGATTTGAGCTGTTTTGTTGAACCATAGTTTCAAGGGGTTCATACCAAAGCTCTTCATCAACCAAGTGCAATGCCGTATTGCGTGAGCTATGGAGTAATGCATATGAAGCATGTGACGCTAACCTTCAAATGCATCAGTTTGAAAATTGCATGTTAAAATTGTTTTGAATTCATAACTTAATATTAAGTAATTATGCAAAAATTTGGCTTTATTAATCAAAACTGTGGAAATCATTCTTTGTGTGAAAAAGAATAAAAGTTGTTGGAGTGGGGATTGCTTGATTAATTTTAATACTCTCCTCCCATAAATTTTGCATCTGAAAGAGAAACTCCTACAAATGCATATTTAATAAGGCACAAAAAGAACTGTGTCCATGCCTTTTCAGTGCTAATTCTTCACTGTGCGTCCTTAGTAAATCCTAACATCAGGGTTTAAATTGGGCCGGGGCCATCTGGGGCTGAGCCCCGGCATATAGACTCCAGGGCTCGACATCAACGCTTCATTAATGCCAGACAAGTAACATGATTAAAACATCACTAACCAAACATAACTATGTAAACACCAAAACGCAAGTATTATTCTGATTTTTATTACATTTAGAGTAAGTGGCAAATAGTGGATATAGCTACTGGATATAGCTACTTCCCAGGGAACACACATACTGACAATAAAACATGTATAATCTGAATGCACTGTAAGTCACTTTGGATAAAAGCGTCTGCTAAATACATAAATGTAAATGTAATGTACTGTATATAATGCATCTATTGCCAGTATAAGGTTGCGCTGCTGAGGCGAGGTTCACTCTCAACATTTTGTGCAGCAGCTGTTCCGGCACGTGATTTAAGGTCAAATCTGATTGGATGGCCCATTTCATTGTGTAGTGACAGGAAAAAAAATCGACACACAGGACAAAATAAATCTTTGCTTTTTCGTGCCACCAATGATCGCACCTGGTGTGAATAGCCCCATTAAGGGTCTATTGATTAGATTCAACAGGGTCATCGCGTCGAACATTCGTGCTGATTTTCCAGTTCAGTGTGAAAAGCCCTTAAGTATCCTTAACTATTATGTATTAAATTAAAGGGATAGGTCACCAAAATTAAAATTCTGTTGTTAATTACCTCCTCATGTCTTCTCCCCTCATCCTGTGTGCCAGTGGTCGGCAACAGGCGGCCCGCGAGCTAAAACTGGCCCGCCAGCAATAAATCTGGCCCCACCCACAGCCAGATTATTTTGAAAGCTGATGGTTCTGAAATAAATCTGTCATGACAGTAACAGTTACTCACAATCAGAGTATGAGCGGAGCGCGTGTGATTTTGACTGGAGCAAGGAGCGGATTTTATAAAAGTCAGATCGTGGTTTCATTCGCTCAAGAGCGCTCCACCACCATCACAAGTACAATTCATGTCAACGACCCCAAATTTAACTGCATATTTAGCAAGAATTCACATGTTAGTATTTAGCTAGCTTGATAGAGAAGGATCACCCAAATCAGAAAGAATGTGAAGGCTATATGATGACGGCATTGGATATGAGCGGTAAGTTACAGTTCTCAAGGAATTTGTTCGTTGTTTCTAGTCTAGATACTGAATATTTTCAGCTGAAAGCATGATTTAAACAAGTACTACAACACTTGTTCACACGCAATCGGAAAACATCCGATTTCGAATGAGCAGAAATCCATAGAAATGCATCGATCCGTAGGTAAAATAACTGACAGAAACGTAGTTATTTTCATCATAAACAAAATTTGCACAGCAAAAAGCAACTATTATAATGCTGACAACCATATTATTAGCTTATCATGTGGACATGGTAGGAAAGAAAAGTTTGCACACCAGCGTTCCAATGAGCCACTTATTATGCTTTGACTATGTTCTGGCCCGCCATATAGTGGTAAAATATTTGTTTGGCCCGATGCCAAACTTACTTGCCAACCCCTGTGGTATGCTGTGGCACGCCGCCATTGTGGACACATGACGCATGCTTTTGTTTCCGCATCATGTAAATGACGCATGTGCATACTGACGAATGTGCGTGGTCAACGTAAGCAGTGGCACCATGCGTATGCGGCATTTAAATGATGTGGAAGCAAGCGTATGCATCGTGATCGGGTGTGTCCAACTCGTCCTGGAAAGGGAAGCTGCGGGCTATTTGATCGCCCCCTGGTGGTTGGCTTCAGTACAGGTCATAAACCCCGCCCTCTCCTTGTAAACGAATTGGACTTCAGTCAAAATAAAACAAATAATTACACTTCCAATACAATTTTTCAAAATATGGTTTTGGTTGTTTAAGATAGTTGTTAGCACGCTGATATATGTTCAATTGTTCGTTTTTGTGATAAGTTTGATTTTAGCTTGTAATTTGATGCTATAAAAACGGGGCGTGTCGTTATGGATAATTTGGTCTGTGGCAGTTTGGGAGTTGATTCCGCGGCTCTACCTCGCGACACTACTGCGCAGACTCCAGCTCCAAACGAATCTCTATTGCACAGACTCGGGCTCCAAATGACGTCATTTACTCAAGATGGCAGCAGCCATGCTGAGAGACGCATCGTCCATCTTTTTTTTACAGTCTCTGATCATAATACTGTCTTGGCGGTGTGCCACAGCATACGGGATGTGGAGGAGAAGAATTATTGAATAAAGTCGTTATTTTTGTTTTCTTTGAGCAAAAAATTTTCTCGTAGCTTCGTAAAATTACAGTTGAATACTATAACATTCTGTGAGATACTATAACATATACAATATAACCCTTATATATGAAATATGTGAAATTACCCTGTAGTAGATCTATACAGGTGGAGCTGGGGGAGGAGAGGGCATTCTAAAGCGCACTGCAGCTGCTACAGTAACCACTAGTCGAGTATTTGAATGTTGAGCAGAAAGCTCATTGGCTGTTGATGCAACAAATACTAATTGGATGTGCCATGTGAATAATGATGTGATTAAAGCAGATTGAGTGACAACCTATCAATCTGCACCATCTAGAGTTTCATGACAGAACTTTGTATGTAATAGCAAAGTGAATTCATTTTTATGAAAAGTATTCACAACCTTCATAATTCTTGTGCTTTAATTTCAGTGTGAGAGTGGCGTCTGGTTTACTGCGGTGATGCTGTGACTCCAGTGAAGACATGAGGTGTCAACTGACCTGTATGAATATTAACAGAGACGTGGACAAAATCATTACTATTAGTATCTTTATTACCAATACTATTATTAGTATTAGTATTATTATCTATGATTAATAATAGACTAAACATTTATTGAAAACTTTTTTTTGTAAAATTCAGAATTTCATGTAACCAAGAACATAGAATATTTTATTCATGAAAGAAAATAAATGTTACAAATTCTAAATGTATTTGTAAAGTTAGAAATTGGTACATAAGTATAATTTAATATTTTTATTGTTTTTATTGAATCTTTTTGTTTTACATATTACATGTTAGATAACTGTTTATTACTAGAGTAATAACAAAAACTAGCCTATGTCTGATTACACAAAGTATACACAAGCATATGTAGTTCATTAGTATTATTGAGTACTTTTTACAGTACTTTGACTTTTGAGGGTATTTTGCCACATTCATTTCAATATATAGTTCAATATATAGAGTTCCTGTGGCTCAGTGGTAGAGCATTGCGTCAGTTGCGCAAAGGGCTGTGGGTTCGATTCCCAGGGAACACATGTACTAATGAAAATGTATAACCTGAATGCAATTGTAAGTCGCTTTGGATAAAAGCGTTTGCTAAATGCATAAATGTAAATGTATATAGAAAAATTGTTTTTCTAAAAATAATCAGCAGTTAAATAAAGATGAAACAGTTTGTACACTACACAACTTCACTGTGTGATAGATGTGCATTTCAATAAGTTGATCTTTTAATAATGACAATCCCCCTGTGTAATCTTAAATGTGCATTAGCTCTCTATATTGTACTTGATTCCCTGCCAATAAAAGCTTCATAGATCTTTCTGTATTAAAGTGATGCATCCAAACACATAAGTAAGTTATATCTGCATACAGACAGCATGTGGGAGATGTTTGGCTTGTGTTCTCCTGTTACTCCTTGAAGCGGGTGCATGACAGGTTTTCCAGACATGATGTTTTATTAATAAGGTTCAGGAGGAGCACGATCAGATAATCTTCTGGCCCAGGTGCAGTTTGTCAGCTCATCACAATAACAAGCACATCAGGTGTATATATACAGCCAACTCACCTCTGTTATGACAGTTTTTCAGCATACCGCCTCCACCCCAACTCCGCACGCCAATCTAATTCCATCCCATTCCGGGGTCTCTGGGTTCGGGCTCTATCCCGAGCTCGGAGCCTTCCCTCTTGACAGCACGCCAAATATGCTTACTTATTGCTCAATCGTATTATAAGTTACGAACTCGTGAAATGAAGGATTGCAGAAATGTCCCTGTTATTTTGAGTGATGATCTTGTGAGGATAATGTAAGATCAGAGCCGTGTCAAATCACTATAAAAACTCAAATGAGCGTTTTTGCAGAAGAACACCATAACGGATATTTATGGTCCTCAAGACGACAGATCTGTGGACTCGTTCTGTCATGCTGCAGATAATTCATGTGAAAGTTTATTTTTATATATTGCGTAGTTTGTAAAAGGCTCAGGGATGGCTGGTTGTAAATATTCACAATGAAAGTGCACTTATTTTACAAGAGTTCATAAAAGGTTTATGGAACACCGATAGACTGCATGAAAAAGCATTTTATGGCACTTCCTCCCTTTCATCGTTGATGTCATGATGGGCCTCTCTCCAAGCCTTAAAAAAAACAAAGCTTGGTAACACTTTAGTTTAGGGACCAATTTTATTAGCATGCTTATTGCTAGCATATTGGCTGTTTATTAGTACGTTTAAAGCTCACATTAATGCCTTATTCTGCATGTCCATATTTTAGATCCCTTAATCTGACCTAAACTTAGACCTCAGCTTAACAACTACCTCACCAGCTTTTAGGCTAATAAACAACAGATTAGTTGTTTATTGAGACACAAGTTGAAGTTAATAGTTAATAGTGAGAATTTGTCCTTAAACTGAAGTGTCACCAAAACCTTTAAATCCTCTGGTAGTTCTTTTAAACGAAAAATACGTTAATAATAACTAAAATTAAATACGAGACTATACTTTTATTTTCAGAGATATAACAAATAAATTAGTTGGGTAACACTTTATTTTAAGGTGTCCTTGTTACACATTACATGTACTTACTATTGGAATAACAATAAACAAATAAATTATTCATAATTACATGCAAGTAACCCTAATCCTTTACTGACGGAGTCCCGGGTTCGCGACCCGCTCTGTGAGTTGGTGGGGACCCGTGTCGGGGGGGGTTACATTGGTGCCGTGACCGGGACGGGAGTGAGGTTTAGGGGGGTGAGTGTAACGGATGTATGCCAGTAAGGGCTGTGTGTAAACCTCACTCTCCTGACCTCAAAAGAGGCGCTCTAGCGACTGACGCTAGAGGCTGTAGCCTTTGGCGTTCCTTGTTAGAGCGCCCGCCTCCCGCACCGGAGTCCCAGGTTTGCGACCCGCTCGGTGAGTTGGTGCGGACCCGTGTCGGGGGGGTTACACATACTTACAACATAAAGTAAACTTTACTTTTACTTCAGTTTATTAAATAAAACAAGCTTGAAGTGTAGGCCTACTTCTTTTTGTGATTTCTTATTCCTGTAGCTACATCAAAAACTGCTTAAAATGCTGCTTAACATCATCCCTTATTATCAACACCTTTAAAATCTTTAGTTTAAGTAACTTTAACTTTAACTATGCACTCTACAAAAAAGACTGCTATATCTGATATTTCATAATTCTATTCATTTGTTACTCATCTCCAATAAAGCGACACACACAGTCTCTTACATAATGTACAAGATCATGTCCACACTAGGACACATTCCCTCGTCTTTGGAGACACACTACAACCTGTAATGAATCAAGCTCTGCTTAAATCGAATGCAATGGAGATTTACTGTGTAGTGCTGGCACCAAACCAACCTGAAGATACAAGAGCTTGAAGAAATATTATAGCCAGAAATGAACATCAGCTGACAATTTACTCAGGCTATCCAAGATGTGAGATTGTTTCTTTATTGGAACAGAAAGGGAGAAATTTAGCATTACACTTACTGAATGGGTGCCGTCAGAATGAGAATCCAAACAGCTGATAAAAACATCACAATAGTAATCCACACGACTCCAGTCCATCAATTAATGTCTTAATGCTGCAACTTTGTAAGAAACATACATCATTAATGCATATTAACTTTAAACCATCACTTCTGGACAATATGTAAGTCCATAATCCATAATAACGCTTCTTCCAGTGCAAATGTCCTTCCCTGTTGTTTTCTCACATCAAAATCCACTGACATATTGAACTTGTGCTTGATCTATGCATATTTCTCTTCTGATTCAGACAAGATGACTCTTTCACTGGAGAACGTATTATGGATAAAGGACTTGAATTTAGAAGCAGCTATTTGTGACCCTGTACCATAAACTATGGGGTATATATGTAGCAATAGCCAACAATACATTGTATGGGTCAAAATTATAGACTTTCTTTTATGCCAAAAATAATTAGGATATTAAGTAAAGATCATGTTCCATCAAGATATTTTGTACATTTCCTACTGTAAATATATATTGAGATTTTCTCAATATTTAAATTTATTTTTGCACCCTCTGATTCCAGATTTTCAAATAGTTGTATCTCAGCCAAATATTGTCCTATTCTAACAAACCATTAATTATAGATTTATTTATTACAAATACACAGCTTGTTGATTACTTACACTGCTTGTGGATTATTGTGATGTTTTTTGGACTCTCATTCTGACGGCACCCATTCACTGCAGAGGATCCTTTAGTGAACAATTGATGCAATGCTACATTTCTCCAGATATGTTCAGACAAAGAAACTACATGATGTGGGTCAGTAACTTTTCTTTAGCAAATTTTAATTTTTAGGTGAACTGTTCCTTTAAGAAGTATTTTATAGAGGAAAGTAAAGTTCCCATGATGCAGTTCTAAATATTTTTATTATAAAGAAAGTACATTGAACATGTTTTTAATTTTTTCATAATAATATTCAGTCAATATGACCTGACAGTGGATAGAACTATATAACGATAACAAGTTTTCTCAAAGAAGCTTTTCATCCACAATAGCGTCTTCTTGACCTCCACATATACTTTTTTTTGTGTAGAAATCAGAAAAAGGACAGCGGAATCATCACAGAAGAAATGAGCGTCTTAACACTTATTATTAAAAGATCACAATATGAGGATAACACTAGATTCACATTTACTGCACATAAATGACTTGTCTTATTTAAAGCTTGTTTAGGCTCTGTTACATTGATTCTGTACAAGTTAAACAGTATATGCCCCTTGCTTAACAAGGGTTGAAACATTTTGAGAATAACAACAAAAATGAAACTTAGCCAGCATGAATTCTACAAGAGTTAGGGTTAGTAACTGGAGTCATATGGACGTTAAACATTCAGTGTACAGTTAAACGGCATGATCCCTGGTGTGTTAGCAGTATGAGAGTGTGTATAAATCATGATGCACAGCTGCATGTGGCTCTCAAATGGTGGATCTCGAGGTCTGCTCTGAACAAATATTTGCTAAATGCAAGAGAGAGGGGGGGGAAAAAGCTGGTAACACTTTACAACAATGTCCCATTAGTTATAGTTAGGCAATGCAGTAATTAACATGAACTAATAATGAGCATTTGTTATAGCATTTATTAATCTTTGTTAACCAAAAAAAGTTATGTGTTAGTTCGTGTTAGCTCAGGTCCGTTTAATAATATTAACAGATAACAATTTTTGATTTTGATAAGCTATTAGTAAATGTTGAAAAGAATATGAAGATGAATAAATATGATTTTTCATTGTAAGTTCACGTTAGCTAATATTATCAAATCAAACCTTATTTTGAAGAGTTGCCTTTCTATTTAAAGGAATATTTCAGATTCAACTGCATTGTGTTTATTACCACAAATATGAATCCCCACTTGTCCCTCTTTTTCTTTAAAAAAAGCAGAAATTTTGAAGACACAAAAACACACAATAAAAGTGAATGGAGATAATCGGCCAATGTGAAAATACTTATGGTTCAGTAATGCAACCGCACATAAATAATATGTGTGTTCATATGATTTCAGGCACTTGCTAAACTTTTCTGCCTACAGTTATTTCCAATTTTGCAACTTGTAAATTCTAAACCAATAAATGACTATAAAAATGATTTAAACAGCTTCACAGCTCCAATAATACAAAGTGTTTAACAGAAAGGAAAAAAATTGATGTAGGAGCTTTTATCAAATCCCAAGCTTCACATTTCCGTTTTTAAATCCTCCAAAAATGGCCTCATTCACTTCTAATGTACTGCCAGCAATTCCTGCTTGTTTTAAAGGAAACATGTGATGGGTCAAAATCATTTCTGTGGTAATCAACATTATGCCAGTTGTACTGAATATTCCTTGAACATCAAAGTATGTGACTAAACTCTACTAAACTCAACTATTTTGGCACAATCTTGGTAGAAGCGAGTCAAATTAGATTTGTCGTCGCCAAAAAACAAACAAAAATGGCTTTGTATGGTGAATTGTTGAGAGCTGAGATACCATCAAACTTCTAGAAGTGTTTATAAACGAACCAATTAGGCAACTTGTCATGACTTTGTTTTTGTACGCTAAACAACATGTGATGTCCAATGTGCAGAGCTAAAGTGAACGCAGCCGAGAAGCTCCGTCTGGGGTGATTAGGTCTTCTTGGGGCAGAGGTGTCCGAGCCTCCAGCAGTGGCAGATGGTGTTGAAGAGCCTGCAGTGGCAGGAGGTACACGGGTCACAGCAGGGAGTGAGCGGGGAGCAGCTCTCCATCAGACCGGCGCAGCGCCGCGCTGGAGAAGCCGCCTCAGGCCTGGGCTTAGGTCTCTGGAGGACACATACTTTCATGAGAAACGAATAAACAGAGTAAAGAACAACTAATGCAGTTCTATTCTCGCAAGGTTTTAATGAAAAAAGGATTAACTTCCAGATTTCCAAGAAGGAATATTAAATTCACATGAACAATAGGGTCCATGTTTAAGGAGACGGGGTGATGTGTGGAACGTACCGCCACGTGATGTCTCTGCTGAGACAGATAGCGAGTCCTGGCAAACAGGCGCTTTGGCTTCTCCTGATTCAACGCTCCTGTTGGGATGCACAGATGCACTGAATTAGGATTGTAAATGCGTTTCTCAGGGAGTTCACGTTTTACCGTGTTAAATTGAAAATAACCCAGGTGGCATGTGATAGAGACAGCGGTAGATTTTCCCGTCAGCCTGTTCACATGAGCCGCCTGCCGAAGATAATAAGCCTTTCACTGGAGCTGTTGAGTGCAGGGTAGTGAATGGTGAGACTGTGCGAGGAAAAATGCTAAAAAAATGGGTTTCTTCTAACCCTCATTAGTGGTGTTGACAGTAGCTGTACATCTCAGAGAAGAAAAGAAGCCTTTGTGTTTGGAAAGCATGTTTAGTGGCCTGATTACTGTACGCTGAAAAGCAACACGCTGTCAGGTGGCATAGTAAATGATCCAACGTCATGTGATCAGTAGTAAATGATAAAATGTCATCAGAATGCATGGAAAAACATCTTAATTCATCAGTGAATTCAGGTGTTTTATCAAAGGGAATACACACACACACACTCGCACGCAGGCACGCACGCGCACACACACACACACGCGCACACACACACACACGCACGCGCACACACACACGCACGCACGCACACAAACACACACACACACACACACACACACACACACACACACACACTCGCACGCACGCGCACACACACACACACACTCGCACGCACGCGCACACACACACACACACACACACACATTCAAACACTGCAAAGCAGCCTACAAAAATGCAATATAAATGATTCAAAATAAAAAGCTCAATTTAATCAGATCAGGTTACAAATGTAGTGGATTCAAATAATATGTAATTTTATGTTAAATTAATCAGCTGGTTATCATATACAACTATACACATTATATTTTAAACAGTAAATGTCATACTAAATAAAAATTAAATGCTGCTAAATCATTATATTTCTATTAATTAAAATATATAGAGTTATTTTATAAATAATATATAAATACATGGATACAATTAAATATATATATTATATATGATATATAGTAACTATCACTATAATACAGTTATTACATTATGCTACTATTATATTAAACTGAATATTAAATGATGGGTTTAGTCGGATGGTTAAATTATTATATTTTAATAGATTGTAATTAAAATACAATTACTTTTTTATATTATAACAATATGTGCATACAGACAACTATATCCATTATACTGTGTGTGTGTGTGTGTGTGTGTGTGTGTGTGTGTGTGTGTGTGTGAGAAAGGAGGAGAGAGTGAGGAGTTTGTGTGTGTGTGTGTGTGTGTGTCTGTGTGTGTGTGTGTGTGTGTGTGTGTGTGTGTGTGTGTGTGTGTGTGTGTGTCTGAAAGAGAGGGAGGGAGAGAGTGAGTGTGTTTGTGTGTGTGTGTGTGTGTGTGTATACATATATATATACATATTGTAACATTAACTGTAACTTTAGTAAACTGTCATTATATATTATAATATAATATTAAATGTTGGTTTTAGGCTGATGGTAAAAATACTATATTTTATACATTTTAGTTCAAATATACCTATTTTATCATGTAATAAAATTATATAAAGTAATTCGAATTTGATATAATTTAATATAATTATATAGGCTACGTTATTCGCAGTCCCTATAAAATGAATAATAAATGTTCGTGTTAGGCTGCTGGTTAAATTAACATATTTATTACTTTTTTATATACATATCGTTATTTTTATTATACAAATTATTATAATTGTATAATATGTGGATACGTGCAGATATTTAAATTTAGTTATAAACTGTAATATCGTTATATTAAATTAAACATCAAATACTGGTTGCTGCTTAAATGGTTCATTTGTCTATTCATTCCAGCTCAAATATAATATGTTACCTGTTGTTGTGGCAGAGCGGTGGTGCGTCACGTCGTTTTCGTGCTTTCTGCGCGCATCTATCCTGTTCGCCTCGCACGCGATGGACTGAACAACTGTGAAGAACAAGCAGACGAACAGCACGAATCCTTTCATCATTGCCGTCGTCATTTTCCGAGTGTTTAGGAGTGTCAGGTTCGCGTCAGACCGTCCTCATAGAGATCACCCAACAAGTGAGGTCCGCGCTGAAGCCCATCCGCTGCGTTTATAAAGCCCAAACCGACCCACGCCCACTGCGAGACAGCACTCCTCATTCAACACTCAGTCAAAGTCTGTCTGTGCATTTCACTCATCTATCACATCGCCACGAGCATGTACTGCCAATCATCCACACACAAGAAAAAAACCTGCATTTACAGTGGCATTAAAATGAATAGCCTACAGAAAGGAATAGCTTGCATTGATCATCTATGAAGCCATGAAGAAACCATCAAGTGCTTTTCTAAGTTGCTTGATTACCTGAAGTTCATTGTAAGATGATTTGACTTCAAAGTTGTTTGCTCTCCAGCTCCATCAGTCTCAGTGGAGACTGCTTGTGTGCAGTTTTCAAAAGTCATTTTACAGATGCACAGTTGGAGCAGACCCTGGGTTCGACTGGGTCACGCCAGGACACTAAACTTCTGAAACTCGCTGTGTGTTTGGGTCACTGTCCCGGACGCTCCAAGAGCTCGTACGGATCGCAGCATGTTGTCCTCCAGCATTTCTCTGCATGAGTTTTCCAGTCCTTGTGTTGAAGCATCCTCAACGCTTGGTGCTGCCATCATGCACCAATAACACAAAACACTTAGAAGTTCAGGTCTCTTGAGTCTTTGATAGGAATTTAACAAGTGGACTCAGATTTTCCACATTTTTGTTTATTCAAATACTCAATAAATGAATTCATAAAAGTGTCTTTGGTGTTTTGTCATAGAAATTAAATGTTCTATTAGATCATAGTCAGTTACTCAAAGAGACCTATGAGGAGATAACTAGTTACATAAGGAGTAGTTGCGTCAGGAGGGATAAATATTTACACATTCAGAAATGCATTCTCTTTTTTTTCACCCAGAGGAAAGTAATATTGCTTCATGGATTGCTCTATAGCTTAAGAGGCATCAGTTAATATGTGTCTGTGGCTACTGTATATCCATTTTGGTTGTAGATATGCCTCACATTTTGTAATCAGTACCAGTTCCAGCTGTCCTCAAACAATCCCATTTATAACTGTAATGCTGAATAACAGCACCTGACAAATCAAATTTAATGCTAAATTAATATTTGTTCCCACAGTTTTAATACAACCTGTTTAGCATTATGGATACTGCGCACCAATTCCTAATATGATATTTCAACACTGTGACAGTGAGTTATCTGAAAGTGGTTTACTAAACTTTTACAAATAATTTCACTGCAGCATATTGTTGCTTAGAAATGTTTATTCAGCAACTGCTAGGAGCTATTAATTTTGACCCAATGTACCACATCACAATAATTCACTCAATTCAGTCCATCAATTAGTGTCTGAAGAATTAAAAAACTGCATGCTTGTAATAAATTCATCATTAATGCGTTTTTACCTTCAAACTGTTGCTTCTGGCTAATATACGAGTCCCCTATTCGTAATATAGCTTTAGATGTATACTTTCCACTGGAGGAAACTTTATCATGGATTATAAACTCATATTTTGGTCAGAAGTCACCATTTAAAGTTAAAATGCATTAAAGATGGATTTTTTTCTAACAAACACAGCTTCTCACGTCACAAGGCATTATTTGATGAAGTACTTGTGGGTTATTGCGATGTTTTTATCAGCTGTATGGACTCATTCTGACGGCACCCATTCACTGTAGAGGATCCTTTGGTGAGCAAGTGATGTAATGCTAAATTTCTCCATATCTGTTCCAATTTGGAAGGCCTTAAGCCCGAGACACACTGTGCGGTTTTTGGCTGTTCCAGATGAACGATTGGCATCGTGAAACAACCGTGGAGAATCAGACATTTACACGGCTGTTTCACGATGCCAGTCTTTCATCTGGAACAGGCAAAATCATGCAGTGTGTCTCGGGCTTAAGGGTGAGTACATTTTCAGCTCATTTTCAATTTTGTACAAATGTTGTTTTTTTTTTTACAAGAGGTACTCCACTTTCACAACATTACAATGTTGCTGATCAAGCTGAGCACTGTAATCAACATTCCTGAGTTCCTATTAGTCTATCTGAAAAACCACCAAAGACTTGGCTACATAATATTAAAATGCAGCTCTCGACAGTATGTTGGCAAGAAAATGCATTTTGTATTGATATTCAGCATATTACATCTCAAGATAATGGAGTTAATTTGACTGTACTCATGTAAATCTCTCATGCACCCTTGTGTGTGGGGGTGTACAATGTAGTTATAGTGGCTGGTATTTAAGATACATCAGCTTCACCTGTAGATAGCTGCAATAAGACAAGGTGAAAAACATAAAATGGGATCCGAAATTCTGATATGACATCACAAACCATTTTTCATCTAATCCTGGGGACAAAAGTTTCAGCATTTTAGAAAATGTAAAATAAGTGTTATATAGAAGAAGAAATATTTAAAGTTCTTCCAGGTCCTTTTCTAAGTATTTCTAGATCTCTAATCAAATTAAATGTGGTGCCTTCTAAAACGATCCTGGATACCATGATCCTCAGGGTTTGCACAAACTTGTGAAATTCATGTCAGCTCAGATTGTTGTTAAAGCAATAGGTGAATAACGCCACACAATGCTTTTTCCCCAGACAAATTAACACACGTTCTGCTTGTAATGTATTTCATTCCCCTGCTCCATCCATCAGTCCTGTATCAACATTTACTCCAGCATGTGTAGATACTCATCTCGTCCCAGAGGTTTCAGGAGTCCCTAGTATGATACGGTCTTGAGTAATTCCTGATATCTTGCAGTTTTCATGCCTGATAAAATTCAAGTGAATGCAAGTGTCTGTTCGTTGATTTCTCTGAAAACCACCAGTGTCATACATCGCTGCCAAACTGTCACTCAACCGTCTTCTCTCCATAGGTCACATCTACTTCCCGAGCTGTGCCGTTGTTATTGTATTTCCTATTTAGAAAAGGAATTTGGTTTCTGCTGTAATCTGCCCCAAAGTGCCTCAATATTCAAGACTATACTTTCAAATGCACATGTGCTGACAAGCCTCTAATGGGTTCCTTATGTTACAGAAATGTGTTCAGTGCAAGAACTTTAACTCATAAACATCTCTTATATCACACGTACAATGTGCAAGTGTTAATGATGCTTTACATCAGTGTTCTGTAGCTTCTTATTTTAGCCATTTTGTGGGGTATTTTGAAAAAAAAAATAATGAAAAGCCTCAATTTACATGTTTGCAAACTCAAAATGTACCTTTAGATCTTAGTCAGGTAGTGGCATATTTCATTTCTGACAGGAGTGAAACCAAGGCTGTGGGGATAGGAGTACAGTACAGTGCATTCAGTGGACACTGCTGTTTAACAACATGGATTGTTCTGCTGATAAGTCTTTATGAAAAAACTTTCAATACACAAAAACATTCAAAAACTGGATTTACTGTCGGACCTTTATACAGTGGATGTCATTATGAGGGAAAAGCTTATATTCTTTACAGTCTCATTTTCATCGGTGTTAAATTCAGCATCTAACCTGATTATGATCTATACATTCAATTCAGTTTTCAGCTGAAATGAACACTTGTGGTCTTAAAGGGTTAGTTCACCCCAAAAATGAAAACTAGCCTATGTTTTACTCACCCTTGAAGCATCCTAGATCTATATGACTCTGCTTTAAGACGAATCCAGTCGGAGTTATATAAACAATTCAGAGTGGAAAGTAACAAATTACATTTACTCTCGCGTTACTGTAATTGAGTAGCTTTTTTGTGTACTTCTACTTTTTAAAAGTATTTTTTTTAAATATGTATTAAGTATATTTTGTTTGAAGTATTGTACTTTTTAAAACACATTAATTACTGAGTAAAAAAATAAATTGCTCCCTGGAAACTACTGCAGTAAATAATGGGCAGGAGAACAAACTGGCGCTAAAATCACAAGAAAGATGCAGACGGACAAGACAGGCGTTAATGATGCAGACCCAGCTGAAAACCAAACCTGTTGTGTTCTGCTGAAGTTGAACTCGAAAGAGAATGAAGTGAACCCCTGGCCATATTTATGCTCTGTTTCATCACAAGCTGTGTTTGTCTAAGGAGACTGAACTAGCAGCTTATTAAATCTTGACATCGCACTTCGCAAGCATGTAGAGGTAAATACTTGCATCGTTGCATTTGTGGTTAAAATGAAGCGTTGACAGTTTACCAAGAGGTTCTGCACAAATTAGACAAAAAGACAGTGGTGCAGGGTGTGCGATAAATATGCATAGAGACTGCGATAATATCGTAATTGTTGTTTTAATGATGTGCGATTTGAGATTATCAGTATTTTGAATGATATGAGAAAATACTGTGTGTCAGATCCGAGTTATGTTCAACAGCGGCAGCTCTTAAAGAAATAGCTGCCAAATAACATAATAACCAGCTGCTGTGATGCCTGTTCATCAAGAATAAAATAAAAACTGGGGAAATTAATAACCTTTATATAGCTTTCAGGTTCATCTATATTTAATTTGGAATTTAGTGTATGATAACTTATATTTAAATTTCTGTATATTTCTGCTGAAGGGCACAGGTAGGCCTAAATATGACATTTATTATTAGGGGTTTATGTGAAGATTGTTTTAAGTTCAAAAATACGCCATTAAACAAATATTACAAATATACTGTCTTTATGTTGTTTGTATTCATTTGAAGATTAAAGTGAAAATATTGCAATATAAAATTATATTTAAAGACTTTAATGTTAGGTGGAAATAATCATGATTAATCGCGATTAATTGAATACATTATTTTAATTTGTTTATCGATTGACAGCACTGAAACAATAGACATGACTCGAAAAGAGTTGAATGGCTAAATGCAAGCTGAAATGGTGTGGCTGCTTCTGCAAATGTTTTTTAAAGAAGTTTTTATATGATATTTCTTTCCACACTTTCAGAGTTAACTGCAGGTGGTGTTATATTCTAAGGCAGTCTATATTATCCTTTTATTACCCTACATTTTCGCGATACATTCAACAACCAGCGTAATAAAAGGGGACCGAATGGGGGCCAAGATGCAGAAGCCCAAAAAAGTCCATCCATCCATCATGAAGTGTACTCCACATGGCTCCAGGGGGTTAATAAAATATTCTGAGAAAATATACATCACTTTATAAAGTCTTTAGCTTCCGTTAACTGTCATAATCGCGTTCACGCGGGAGTGGCGTTCCAGTGGATGTAGGTTCGGTGAATTGAGGTTGCATAAATCATGGAATAATCTG
This sequence comes from Gymnocypris eckloni scoliostomus, assembly GCA_027564155.1. Classification (NCBI taxonomy): domain Eukaryota; kingdom Metazoa; phylum Chordata; class Actinopteri; order Cypriniformes; family Cyprinidae; genus Gymnocypris; species Gymnocypris eckloni. Next base: position 27,117,036 of record CM050422.1, on the reverse strand, counting down.
TATTTATTTTTCTTCCTTGAATTTCATTTTGCTGAAATTTAGCAAATTTAATTGTAATTTTAACAGTAACGTTTTCAATTTTTTCCCCATTAAATGTTTTAAATGTAAAGTAAAAAATGAAATAAAGAGAAACAGTTTTGTTCAAATGTTTAAATGATGTCCACTCACACGAGAGGAAGACAGTAGTCTAAGAAAAGCTGTTTATTCTACATGGAGTGGGTTTCCACACTGAGATCGCATTACGAGTCTCATACAACACAATACTACTGAAGATCTGAGCTGAAGTCCAAGACCACTGTTCTATGGACCAGTGAAACAACTCAATTAAAAATGTCTTCTTTCACAACATCAATATGAAGCATTTAGTCTTTGTAGAACGCAGTTTGCATTACAAAGTTTGTGGCAGAAAAGCGATGCCATATGTCAGCTGAAACAATCCCAAACATACTCAAACATATTGCTATGTAACGGTAATCGATAGCTTGGCTCATGAGAAACTTCTTTGTGGACTTCACAAGAGGCACGTTATGAGTAATCGACAGTGTGTAAATAATGTCAAATATGACACCATTCATACGACAGCCTTAATTCCATAACTATGACAAACAACCACCATAGAGAATACATTAATCTTACAAGCCAACTCAGATCAGAATCTAATAAACAAATGGAATTACGGCTGCTTTGGATGGACATCAATAGAGAATAAAATAAGCCTTATTTTAATTTATAGGCTGGAAATGGCCAAGTGCATCTTGTTTCAATAAAGAACAGAAACTATCTGAGCTCCCAACTCTTCTTAACCAAACTCATTTTAGGCTCGACAGAGGAAATGCTGTTGGAGAAAATCATTCCTAGAATCGGTTTGTCAAAGATTTCACTATTAGAAATAGTTGAGCCCAGCAGAACAGCCCCCCTTCAAATATTACTGTGTATTGGTCTCATTCAGGAAGGACACACAGAAGAGCTGTATTGAGAAATAGAAAAGGATCGAAGCATGAGAAATTCAGCCTAGTGCTGTAGTAGGCAAAAAAATAAATGATAAAATAAAAAATCCTTATTAATTAGTATATTCTTTACAGTAAAATTATCTATATGTCCTTAAAACAATATGTTTGTAATCACATTATGGAGACAATAAAAAATCTTAATTCTCAATATGTGTCTTGTAAGCTAAAATTGTGTCATCCCGTACACCCTATACTTAGTACACTTGCAGTGTTACACACTAAACTTCACTAGTACCTCACCCACAGTATTTGTGCTTGTAAACCCTTTTCAAAACACCTGTGTATATAAATATATACATTTGTTTACTTATAAATATGTCCTGTTTACTTACAAAACTCTGTGAGAAATAGCTGATGCGATTGTGATGTTTCTTTTAATTACAATTCTAAATAGTTGTGCAAATTGACAAGTAGGTATATAATTTCTTGTATATAAAATCATGACTTCAGGCACTCACTGGTTTTGTTTGTTTTCATAGTTACTCTATATTAATTTAAAATGTTTAATTGAACCAAAACACAGACTGTTTTTTCCATTGGCTCAACAAACACATTTTAAATTGTGCCTTTTATGACACTATGGTTAGTTCTGTTATTTCTCTATTGTGTTGAGAGTGTCTGTAGTTGGTCTAGGAAACATCATCTGATTGGCTCCTGCAGGCTGATTGGTGCACAGCACTTTAAAACTTATGATTTCTGTTTTTGGGTTTGGTAGTTAGTTTAATTAGTTATATAATTCATTACATTTCTCTTCTAAAGAGAGAAGGATCTCCTAAACATCCTTAGGACATCCTAGGATTTTTAATGACCACAGAGAGTCAGGACCTCGATTTAACGTCTCATCCGAAAGAAGGTGCTTTTTTACAGTATAGTGTCCCGTCATTATACTGGGGTGTTAGGACCCACACAGACCACAGTGTGAGCACCTCCTGCTGGTCTTCACTAACACCTCTTCCAGCAGCAACCTAGTTTTCCCAGGAGGTCTCCCATATATTAGTAGTAAAGTAGTCACTGTTTAAAAACTAGGAATGTTGTTTGTTATTTGAGCCTTACCAGCTCCCAAACCTCAACTCCCAATAAAGTACTTATTGTTTTGCACAATTTTTGTCTTCGTCTTTTCATTTTACAACTTTCTCCCAGACAGGGAGATAACAAAGTTTCAATAACAAAGTTTGGGAGGAGCATGTCAGAGACTTACCCCTTCTCCACTCATGAGGTTACCACTAGAGTTCTTACCACACTATAGGGGGGGGGGGCTGGTTCGGCCATTCCCGAGCGCTCGGAGCCCTTCCCCAGACAGCACGCCAATCACTCATTACCATACTCGCCAAATACGCATTACCATACTCGTGCTAATTATATGTAAGTATGAACTTGTGAATATGTGTTTAAATGCAAGTCAGATTTCAGATATGTATCTGATTAAAAATACAATTGGGAGTGGCTTAGAATAGTTGTGAAAAATCAGATCTCAAATTAATTTCTGTGTTTATTAGAACAAAATTAGATTTGTTTTGTGTCACTGTAAATGCAGCCTTAAACACAATTTTGCCTGTTGTATTTTCTCTGTTTGCTTCATCACTTTTAATAGTTCCATATAAAGCCAAAGCTGCTGTTGGCATCTCAGAGCAACACATCTCGAGGTGGTTCATTAATGAATCAGTGTTTTGAATGAATCTGCTTGCCATCATGGTTACCATTGTGGAAAAGTGTAGAGCATGTGCTTGAGTTGAGGACCTGCTAACGGGAAGCAAAAAACAACTATAGACATGTCATGGATGTAACAATACCATATTATGCTATGCCTAACAATTTGGCTAATGCCTAAAGTTAAGTAAATCTAACGTATCATTTTATTTTATTTTGATTTATTTTTTGAGTGTAGAAGGATGTCTGCCTAATAATTAATTTTCCAGTTAAATGTTTTAATATGAGTTCAACAAGCACAAAAATCACTTCATCAATGTATCAATTTCCTTTAAACTGTATATGATTGGCCAACTCAATTAAATTTCATTGCATGAACTTAGTTTTTTATGAGTTGGGGCTACATATATTTATTGGATGGAAATCCTGCCCTCAATTAAATTGAGTTCATCCAATGAATTCATTGTTTATTTGTTGTTTTTTTGAGTGTGGAGAATCCAATGCACTTTATAAAAGAGTCCCACACCCCCACACACACACACACCAATGTTTAGAGTACGTGTACTGTATTCCCTATACATTATTTCACTAAGTCCACTAGGGAATGAAAATGAGTGAGCAAATTTGGAGACACCATCTTCTGGTGAGACCGTATGGATATTATCAGCACTCTTGAACACTTCAGCCAATCAAATTCACAGACTGGAATAAACTGTTTTATAAAAAGTACTTTTCAGGGAATATCATTTTCACCCCAAGAGCATTTCTTTCTTATTGTAAGCATAAATCTAACATGTAACATGTTTTATGTTAAAAACAAGATAAATTATTTAGCAATAGGGTATATAAACTTATTTCAATATATGTCTCATTATATTACAATTATTGGCTTCTCAATGTCAAGTAAATGTTAATTGTTTAAAAAATATTTAGACTGATTAAAATAATCAGCTCTAGTGCAACAACATGTTCTATCTGCTCATTCATTTGTGTTTTTGTAGCTTGAGGCCAGGAACAAATGATTCACTCATTCATCAAGGGGACTTTCAGCTGATCCTGAAATCCTGAAGTAGTTCTTTTTTGGCGCATACGCGTCCTAATAAAACACATTCTCCTGCCTTAGGCATAAGTAGATATTAAATCATTACCCACTCCAATGGCCCATACTACAGCTAAAAGTGTTACATTCCATGCCTGGCACACTATCAGCATACACAAACACACACTCACGCTCAGCATGAGGTGTTTGGTGACAGCTAGCGCTTAAGGTGAAACAGACGACTGGAGCCGATAGTCTTTTGTTTTGTTTTATTCTGTAATTAATAGCGCTCCACAGTGAGGCTGTAAAGCTAGGATGTGTTTTACATTTGGAATGGGATCATATTCAAGTCAAACTATGAATTCATGGGAACTAATTTCTTCTTCACACTTGTGCTTGTGAACATTGTGTCCAAACTTTCAATCTGACTTGACAGGTGTGTGATGTGAATGAAGACATCGTCCAATTCTTCACGCTGCTCAATCCACCGTTTATTTTTGGTTTGATCCAGTTTGATTCGTACCAAGACTTAGGTCATGCATGGACAGACTGGGTGTCTTGCTTATGATTAAAGAGGTCTGGAAAGTAATCGTCGTGGGGTTAGAATTTAGCTTTGCTTTTTGTTTGCCCGTATTAAACCTCAGGAAAGAGCAAATGGTCCAGAACAGGTTGGACTGAAAAGGTTTGTAGCTAGATTCTTGGCTTTAGAGGTGCATTTTTACACATTGTTATTGTTCTCCTTATTTTGTTACTAAGCAACTAGCCATTTCACGCTGATAAAAGCTTACGAGTTGGACTAATGCTAAATATCACACATTGCAAACTAGATGGTCATAAGTGCAACGAAAGCTGAAAACCGATAATAGAAAACCTAGAAATGTGAAGGAATTGAAAAAACAAATATTTATATGGAAATATTATATTTCTTGCTCTTTTGCAAGACGTGTCTAAATTCAAGCTTTTGTTCATTACACATTAAAATCAAGAGTGTTAAAATCAGACCTGCCACAAAAGCAATTGCCTATATTGCACTGGATTCATTTGTTTATTTGTAGAGCTGAAATGTGTCATATTTCAATGTTAAAATGCTTTCCACAAAACAATTAGCAGGGATGACAGTATAGTATGATTCATATCTTTGAGGTACTCTCAAAATTTCTGAAAATATGTTTATCTGTGAATCCCAACACTGGCTCAAGCAATGGTGTGAGTATGGGGGCAAGGATATCAGATTTTCTGACCAATGACAGGAAGCCCTTAACCGCAAGGTGGGAAAACATTTGTAAAAAAGCATCAAAAATGTAACTTTCTTTAGTATTTCCTACAGTAGGGTTTATTATAATTTAAAGTAAGCTTTATATTTACAGTATCTCACAAAAGTGAGTACACCCCTCACATTTCGGCAATCAATTTATTATATGTTTTCAAGAAACACTACTATAGAAATGAAACTTGGATATATTTTAGAGTAGTCAGTGTGCAACTTGTATAGCAGTACAGATTCACTGTCCTCTGAAAATAACTCAACAAACAGCCATTATTGTCAAAAAAGCTGGCACTGAGTACACCCTAAGTGGTAACAGCTATACATTGTTTAACCATGCAAAGCAGCATGTCCTATTCATCATGTTCGTGTTTTTGCCTGCTTGACAGGATCATACAAATGTGTGTATCTTGTTTTAGAGCAGTTACAATTTGGGTCTTTGAGTACAATTCTCTTATACTGACCACTGGGTGTTCAACATGGCACCTCATGGCAAAGAACTCTCTGAGGATTTGATCATTAGAATTGTTGCTCTCCACAAAGATGGGTTAGGCTATAAGAAATTCGGTAACACCCTGACAGTACAGTGGCCAGGGTCATACAGAGGTTTTCCAAGACGGGTTTCACTCGGAACAGGCCTCGCAAGGGTCGATCAAAGAAGTTGAGTCCTTGTGCTTTGCGTCAGGTGCAGAAGCTGGCTTCAAAAAACAGATGCATGAGTGCTGCCAGCATTGCTTTAGAGGTTGCAGAAGTGGAAGGTCAGCTTTTCAGTGCTCAGACCACATGCCACACACTGCAACAAGTTGGTTTGCATGGACGTTGTCCCCAGAAGGAAGTCTCTTCTGAAGCTGGCTCACAGAATAGACTTCAAACTGTTTTTTGGCCAACCAGGCCAAGAGCATGAATTACTGGAACCATGTCCTGTGGTCTGATGATTCAAAGGTAAACTTGTTTGAGTCAGATGGTGTCCAGCATGTGTGGTGATGCCCTGGTGAGGAGTACCAAGAAAATTGTGCCTTCACTATAGTCAAGCGTGGTGGTGGTAGCATCATGGTCTGGGGCTGCATGAATACTGCTGGTACTGGGGAGCTGCGGTTCATTGAGTGAAACATGGATTCCAACATGTACTGCAACATTCTGAAACAGAAGATGATGCCCTCCCTTCAGAAACTGTTTTCCAACATAACCACCCCAAACACACCGCCGAGATGACAACTGCCTTGCTGCTGAAGGTGAAGGTGATGGAGTGGCCTGGTATGTCTCCTGACCTGAACCCTTTTGAGCACACTTGGGGCATCCTCAAGCGGAAGGTGGAGAAGCACCATGTGTCTAACATCCAGCAGCTCCGTCATGTCAAGTCAAGTCACCTTTATTTATATAGTGCTTTTAACAATACAAATTGTGTCAAAGTAACTGCACAATATCAAAATAGGAAAGTTTTTGACTTAAAGGCATTTCATATGGAGGAGTGGAAGAGGATGCCAGCATCTGTTGAATTACATGCCCAGGAGGATTAATGCACTGCTAGATAACAATGGTGCCCCTACTAAATATTGACACTTTGGACACAGTTTTGACATGTTCACTGAGGGTGTGCTCATTTTTGTTGCCAGTTACTTGGACAATAATTGTTATATGGTGAGTTATATTTAGAGGACAGTAAATGTGTACTTCTATACAAGCTGCACATTGACTACTCTAAAATATATCCAAGTTACATTTGTGCAGTATTGTCCCTTGAGAAATTATAAAAAATTGTTTTGCTGAAATGTGAGGGGTGTACTCACTTTTGTGAGATACTAAATTGTTTTTGTCTTTGTTTTTTTAATCCAATGCATTTTTCACATCACTAATTGGAGATTTTGTTCTTTTTTTATTTCAGCTTTTTCCTTTTTATGTTATGGAACATGGTTAATGTTTTATATGAAAGCACAGACCATGTATGTGTTTGTAAATTGCATGTGACATTGTATCAAAGGAAAATGCAAGACACACAGCCGATTAAACCCATCAAGGACATAGACACTAACCAACTCTGAAAATAACTAAAAACACAATTCATAGAATTGATTCATGAGATGATTCATGATCAGTACTGAGTGGATTCAGTGTTTCCAAAGAGCATTAAGAGTACAAGAAGTATACGCTTCTGGTTGTCTCTCAAAGCAGCGTCTGTCCATTTGAAAAGAGCTGTTCTAGGAAGTCTCAGCAAGGGGACTGTAGAGTTCAAGGACAGTGGGGTGTATTATTACTCATTCAGTGTTTAAAAAAACTGATTTGAAAAAAATGAAATATGAATCTACTAAGATGTGCTCACAGATCATTTGCAAAAAAATAGCTTGACTTGTTTTGTTCTTTCCCTGAATGGTTTCCTAAATCAGTTGATTCTCATCCACATCTGTCCAGATGCGTGAAAGCTCCACTAAAGGATACATGAAACTGCAATGTGCTGTACGTTATCTTACAGGCACATAGTGCAGAGAGCATGAGAGAGAGAGATGTATGCTCAGTACATTGTGTTCCTTTTACATAGCACGAGGGTGTGATTTGCTTCCCCAATCAAATTAAGCAGACAGACACTGAAGAAGCTGTTCACTGGAAAAGTTGCCCAAAATACATTATCTCCTCCTAAACAGCATGTATGTATTTGCTTGCTTACTTACTTACTTACTTTGGGAGCTCATATTCCTGCCTCCTGCCAGGGCTAAATGCACAGCATATGGTTTTAACCTACAGATGTCGACAATATCACAGTAGGGTGTATGTGTCATAATATTTTCCCCATGAAATACTGAGTCAGCCCATGCAGCGACTAGTAAAAAAGTATTTTCTCGCAGCTTTGAGTTCTAAACATATGTAAACTATTACCACATTTGCTTGTTGCTAATCATTATAGCTTGTTCTGTGCCATTTCTCTGCATTTAATTCTTCATAAAGCGTCATGACCTATTATGGTTTTTCTGTGACGCACAGATTTCTTGTGAATTTGTGCAGGCTTAGTGTTCTGAAACAAGCTTAAAAATGAAGTATATTGTTGTACTACATCACAGTGTCCTTATCACATGCACCTTTCATGAGCAAATGATATGGACTTTTATTATATTGAGATGAACTGTGGATAAACTAGGAAGCAAGACATCTTTGATGATATTGCCAAATGGAACGGCGAGTTTGTTCTAGTACTGTTGATTCACTTGCCTTCCTTTATTCCATGACTAATGTCTGAAGGATCCTGTGAGCAGGATTACTTTTGAAAACTGCCTGCTTAATTTTAAAGCAACATTGACGGGAAAATGTAAACAAGTCCAGGTTCTGGCTGTTGCTAATTGTGGAGACACACAATAGAGGTGACCTCATGATCCCACCAGCTCACAGAATCGCCTTCGCTCAAGACCTGGCCCATGAGTTAGTACTTGTTTAGCAATATCATGTTTATCAGGCCCCCAACTTTATGTAAAAACATCATAAATGAAACATCATGTGGACATTGTGTTGTATTTCACTACTGTTTATTGTTCTCATTGCACCATTTGATGTGTTATTAATCAAGCTGAGGGAATGATTTAAATTGATTTGAACAGTTACTATTTTAATTAAGACATTTCAATGATATTTAAAACATGAAGGGCTCGTTACAAATGACTGTAGTAATCACTTACTGTACATAATTTCACACACATCAGTGAAACAAACTCACTGACCTTTTACAGAGATGAATATGTCTCCGATTATTTATAAGACATGAAGTCTTCATCTTCAATTTAAACGTATAAACTTAATACACCGATCAGCCTCAACATTGCCTACTTTTTATGCAGGTCCTCCCTGTGCTGACAAATGTGTGTAATGTGTTTGTGGCTCTGATGCATTAAGGAAACTGCACACAACCTCTGAATGTGTCCCATGTGGTTTTGGGTGGGGTACCAAGACATTAGCAGCAGTGTTTGACAGACCTGTCTGAAAACAGTTGCTTTGTCTGAAATCAATTCATCATCCTCTTGTCACAAAGGTGCTCAATTGGCATTGAGATCTGGATTTGGAGGCCAAGGCAACTCCTTGAACTCTTGTTGTGTTCCTCAAACCATGAACAATTTTTTCAGTGTGGTGGGTGCATTATCCTCTGAAAGAGGTCACTACAAAACACCATGAATGGGAATGAGCTGTTGTGCAACTGATCTGGGTAGGGTTCATCAAAGGGCAACACCTTTTTATGTGAATGACAGCTAGAATAAAGGAAGTCCCAAAAATAGAACATTGCCCAGACATCACACTGTGTACTAGTCATTTTGTTCTTTTGTAAAACAGTCATTCCTTAGGCCATCTCTTCTCATTGACTAAACAGTGCCACATAAATATTTGCCATCCTATATTGTGTAACTGAAGTTTTCACTCTGACTTGGTCTGCAGCTACAGGTATTAATTAAAGACAGCTTCATTTGGTTTTAATGTTGTGGCTGATCAGGTCAAAGAAACTTTGAAGACCTACAAAATAACTGGCATATTTACCACCATTTGTTTTTCGTGTTGTCAGTGTTTTTATTTTCTGTTTCTTCATAGACCATTTCGCCACTGTCACACCAATCAAACCAGCTGAGACTGAGACTGCACACACCACCAATGCTCCTTCTGTGACAGCAATGTCCTGTCAGCCCCTCAGTCAGTGCTATCCTAGAGTATTATCTCGTAAGGAAACTTGCACACAACTCTCAGTCAGTCCCATGGGTTTTGGGTGGGGTACATGTTTATCAGGCAGAGGCAGTGTTTGACAGACCTGTCTGAAAACAGTTGCTTGTCTCTCCACTTCTTCATATGCCTGTGCTGTCACAGTAGGCGGGCTCTATGTTTGCACCTGAGTGTCAGAAAGACTGCATACGTGTTCAGAATGAATGCAGTGAACGAATGAATGGAAACACACAAAAACATCTAATGGGAATGAGCTGTTGTGCAACTGACTGTACAAATGGGTTCATCGGGCAATCTTTTTATAGACTGCTGACAGCTAGAAAAAACGGAAGTCAAATATATAATCCAGGCACTGAAATGTGGATGTGTACTAGTCATTTTGTTGATTTTGTACAAGTCATTGTTAGTTATCTTTTCGAACTCTTTTCTAACATACTGGCAATAAATATTTGCCAATCTATAGTCGTTTGGATAACTGAAGTTTTCACCGGCCCTTGCTTGGAATTACTGTGGATTAATTAAAGAGTGCTTATCTTCATCTTCATCTTTGTGCATGTACATCGACACAGTACTGTAACAGAAGACCTAAAAGTATATTTACTTCTCTGTATATTTAAACCATTGTGTTAATTTGTGGAGATTATCATGAAGAAATAATAATGTGTATGAATAAGCTTTTGTTTCTTCATAGATCTTTCGCCACTGTCACACCAATGAAAAACCAGCTTAGAAGGAGACTGCACACACCACCATCACTCCTTTCATGTTGCATTTTGGATGCTGCATATTATACCAACCAGGCTTTTTAACCAGCTTCACCAGAAAGATCACGCTGGTCAACACTGGCATGTTGTGTGGACAGACCAGCTGGTAAGAGCTGTGCAGAACCAGCTGCACTAGAACAGTTGATTCAATGAACAAATATCTGACAGAAAATATCTCTACCGCATACGATACATGCATGAAGAAAACATTCAGATACGTAAAGAAGTATTTTTTCTTCCTTTTCTTTTTCCAAGAAGTTATACAGTTTCTGGCTTGATGACCCATTTGAATCAGAAAAATCAGAGTATCAATTTATTCCACAATCCAAATAACAAAAGCCAAAACTCAAATGTGAATAATCCAAATCAGAAGTCCAAAATCTGGGTAAAGAACAGAAATTGTATACAAGATCGTATCAGAGAGCGAGTGACGTTACTTCTTCGGCTGTTTGATGCAGATGTCCTATAAAATCTCTATAAAACAAACCTTACAGAATCACACATGATCTCACAAACATCTTTAAATAAACATATTTTCAGTTAACTCATTAAAAGTGTTTGTGCTCCAAATCATTTCTGGCATTAATCAGTTTTGATTCATTCAAAATAAACAAAACAGCTTTTCTGTTCTTATTATGGACTAAGAACAAACAGAAGATTTGAAGAAAGTGCCCTGTTTGTTGAGATTTTCCCCTTTTCTTTTCTTTTCTTTTCTTTTCATTTATTTGACGTGCTTCTTAGAACTGTGCTTTTCTGGACTGTCAGTTACTGACCAGCACGCTCCATGACTCCTTATGAACCCCAGTTCAGAACTGAAAAGAGATACAAGCAATATAATAAGACAAAGTGCTCCCAAGACACATCCTGATTCTCAGTACAATGATGGGATGTTTCATTTAAATAATAAGACTCAACTAGGATTCATTGCAAAGGGAGTACGTGGAAAAACAATCAATGATACAGTAGACATGTATGATTACCTTTTATTTGGTCTCCTGAGAGCGTCTCTCTCCACTTCTTTATATTCCTGTGCTGTTAAAGCGTCTCTGGGCTCTCTGTTCAGCTCCTCTTGGGTACGATACATGCCACTATATGGAGTTAAACAGGGAAAAGTTAATCATATGTGATATGTAAGTCCAGTTGGTACAGTCTTGATCAACCTGAGAACTTCATGGAGTGTGTACGGCATGACATGAGGGTGGATTTCACTAATCATGCAACTTAATTCATCTTAACTCATACTCAACCCTGTAAAGCCTACTGTATCATATTTAATATCAAAGTATCAAATATTTTTGAGGAACGTTTATTTGTTCATTATCATTATTGTATCGCATTGATTGCTTTACATTTTTGACCCCACAAAAAAACTACAGAGCTTTGATTACAAGATATCATATATTTCATGTTCATTTTAAGCCATATGAATATCAGCGTCTGCACCTAATTGCATATTTTTGCTCAGTGTCCTACTTGAGTTTTGAGTTCCATATTCTCCAAAATCATAATCTATGAGCTATAACGACGTATCAGATAATAAAAAAACACATATGCAAACTTTTTTCTAAAGGTTCAATAAACTGTTCCATTAAAAAATAATACAAATAATAATATGTTTTTTTTAACTGTTCCATTTAAAATATGCAGTTTTTTCTGACTATTGTTTGATATGTCAGGCTTTACGGGATTAAAAATGACAAATTTTTGCTCATTGTTGCATTTAAAATCTGCAAATCTAACACAAATATAAAATAAATGACATTAACAATTTAAAAGGGCATGACAATCCGGTTAATTAGTGTTGCTGGTAGAGGCTGCATTTTCTGCAGCACTTAATCCAATTAGGCTTCATTTCCTTGAGCATTAGAATCCTTTTGGAGTCATTCAATTTCAGCCAGAAATCCAGAAATGCACCTGCTTGTCCCTGTTTCCTAAGCAACCCACAAATAGGTCATGTTGCTACATTACTTCTTTGTTCTCTCTGGCTGGCTTATTTGGAGTTCTTTGTGCAGAAGGACATTTCTCAGGGACTCCGTCTCTCTCTCATCATCCATTAAGTCTCTTTGAAGGCAACAGTTGGTCCCTCCCAGTGTCTCACAGAAGGCCTTCAGTGGGAACAGCAGGAGAAAGGGATTAGTCCATTGTGTTATTTATTTTGGTTTGTGGTCAGGGATGTGGTTGTAAGCTGGTGTGACCAGATAATTGGATGCAAAAGAATTAAAGTAACTGAGCGAGCTTACCCATCTCTCTCTAACATCGTCAAAAGCAGTGGGTGGGTCATCCAGACATAGGAACTCTCTGACTGCCTCGCTTCAGTAGAGAGAAAGCATGGAATGGAAAGGTTTTCCATTAAAGTGTGACATTGTGGGAGCAAATAATCTTCACACATATCTTGACAACAGTGCTAGGACGTATTATATAGCTGACTGTGTTTGTCAAGCTCAGTCATTCAACCCTGTAACTGTAGCACAATTATCAAACAAATATGTTTTTAATTAATATCAATCGGGCGAGTTTACAATAACAAAACCAACAATTGGTCCCAAATTAATCAGCCCTACTTGTTTTATTTAGGTAAAATCTGCAACCTTGTTACCATTTCAGACAGCTCCAATGATTTATTCACCCCTTGAGGTGAACACACAGCACATTTTGAAGTACATCCTTTCACTTGTTGATAAAGAACATTAAAAAATAAGATAACGAGTTCTCAATCAGGATTCAGATTCAGAATAAATCAATCAAAATATGTTTTGTTTAAAGTATCGGATTATTTGTATGTTCCGTTGATTTCACAAGTTGATTTCTGTAAAATTAGACTATGTTTATCCATTTACTCCAGTGCATGTGGGAAAGGGCTCCTTTAAATTCAGGTGTGCCAAATTATAATTGAAATCCAAAATATGTACAAAATAGAGTTTTGGGTCTAAAACAATAACGGACCCCAGTGACTCATCGTAGGGACATAACCTATATATTTTCAGTATATATATATATACTGTATATATAAATACACTTTAGTGTTCTGTAGAAGAAAGAATGTCAGACAGGGTTGGAACAACGTGAGGGCGAGTAAATTATGACTTTTTTTAAGAAGCATAATGTAATAAGTACCTATTTCTCACGTCTATAAGTGCAATCAGGTTTTGTAGAAAGTCTTGTAGACCCAGTTGTCTCTCTTCTAGAAATTCAGCGCTGAAGTTCCTGAACCAACGCTTGGGTGGCAGGGCAAAGTTAAACGAAGGAAACACCTCCTTCAGCTGAAGACACACATAAAGAGTCACCCACATCTAAAAGAAGGACATTCTAATCAAACTGAGCACGTCTCCATTACTGCACTGTCAGCTGACATGAGTCCCCTGTGCCTGACCTTGTCATGTAGCCGAGAGAAGTCTGTGTATCGTCTAAAAATGTGCCAGCTCTCTGGTGCACGCTTCACTAAGATCTTGTAGACCTGGGAAGTGCAAAAAAAGGGAACATCATGTCCTCTTTATCACTAAAAATAGCATTTTCCAACTGTTTCCATGTGATTCTTAAAGGCATAGTTCACCTAAAAATGAAAATTCTATCATTTACTCCTCAAGTTGTTTTGAACTCACAAGATTTGAGTTCACTTTAAAAGTTCATTATTTATGTTTCAAATTTTGACTATTCAAAACATTCATAAAATGATGTAAAAGTGATTTAAAACAAGTATTCTGAAGAGACATGATTATTTGAATTGTTTAACTGTTTTAATTTAGTTTTTAATTCACATATAAACATTCGCACATTAATTCATATGGATCATATTTACAATGATTTTATAAACTTATTGAATCGTCAAAGTTCGGGTTACATGGACTTTCAATGGAGAGACAGAAATCTCTCAGGTTTCATAAATAATATCTTAATTTGTGTTATGGTTTTGGAACGACATGAGGCTGAGTTCCTTTTTATATAGGTTTGTTTTGAAACAAAGGCACAAAATGACTGTAGAAAACACGTGTATGATACTTTTATGATGCTTTTGTTCCCTTCTAAAGTGTGAAGCTCCAGTTACCATTTAGTTTAATTGCAAGTATAAAATGATCACATTATTCAGAATTGCTGCTTTTGTGTTTGACATGGAAGAAGCAAAGACATGCAGGTTTGGAACAACATGAAGGAAAGAAAACGATAACAGATTTTCCATTTTGGAGAGAAATATGCCCATTGAAGGCTATGCATTTAAAATATGACAATCTAACAGACAATCTAATATAAATGCATGACATGAGTGAAAAGAACCACAAATAATTCAATCCTTACTGTAAACTTAGTCTTTTCCTCCATGACCTTATACCCAAGCAAGCTGACCTTGAGTGTCCTTTCTTCATTGCTTCCGCTGCTAAATCCACTGCTGTAATACTCCATCACATGTCCTCTCCTTACAACATCCGGACTGGGGTTCTGGTAAAACATGTTGTATCTTCTGGGATGGACCTGGTGAAAAGAAAAGAGTCATAAATGTAATGTTAGCAGAAGTTGACTGAATGTCATCTTCTGCATTCCTCACTATTAAGAGAAGTAAACCAGGTCACAAATGAGACACAACCAAACCACACCCTCTTCTAGTATGATCAATTTTAAATTCATTTGTATTTGCTTGGTAGGATAAATGTGGATCTACAAAACCTAGCAAAACAATGACATTTCCGATTTTCCCCTTTTATTTCATTTTAGCTACATTTTATTACAGTTATCTGAAACAGCATTGCAGAATCATGTAGCATCTGAGAGTTGGTCTGAGAAAAACAATGACAAAGTATCAACACATTTTGTGATGTAGTTAGTCCTTTAATTAACGAAGATTTAAAACTGGTTTTAACATTTAAATCAGTCTGTAAATAAACAAGAAAACTATGTTGTGCTACTTCATTTATTCTGAGGTTCATTACTGTTTTTCATTACATGTTAGACATTTTGTATGATGATATGTTCGTTAGCCACTGAAAGTCAGTGTCTGGTATGAATATGGCCACAGCATATGTAGTAATAAAATATCTAGAAATCAGTCGAAATGTTTCAAAATATTATCTAGAATGCATTATACTTTTGCTAAATGCACACTAATTGTAATGTAGTGTGTGTGTGTGTGTGTGTGTGTGTGTGTGTGTGTGTGTGTGTGTGTGTGTGTGTGTGTGTATGTGCGTGTGTGTGTAGGCGTACCAGACAGAAACATCTGTATTTCATTCTCCCCTTTCTTAATTTCACTAACAACCTTTAATGATAAACATGAAGTATAAATGTCTCAGTATCTCAATGGCAGATTGTAAGACAATCTGTTTCAATCTTTCAAAGCAATACTTCCCCAGCAGGTGTGTCCAGAAGTGAAGTGTGTCCAGCTGTTTAATGCTGTGAATGCTAATGCTGCTTTTATAACGACAGTAAAACTAAATAATAATGATGTTGATGATGTAAAAGCTAATATTGAGTAAGACGCAGTATTAGACATATTATTTCCAGTTACTTTGTCTATTGTCGCTGCACCAATACAAACAGCTCTAAACAAAGCCAGGGTGAGTGATTTGCTTCAAAAACATTTTGTGTTGTGCTGCGTGAAATCTGTTCACATCCCGATAACAATCAATAAGCTAAGTGGTACATAAATGTATAATTATATCGTCTATGGAAGGCATAGGACCATAAAATGGGAAGGAGCATCACAGCTTGAGCTATATAGCACATACCTCATAAACTGTCTAGCTACGGTATAAACACTTTTTGGTATTTACTAGGTAAACTTAAATCCCATAAATCAAATATATTTAGAATATCAAAACTTAGATGAAGTCTTTGGGTTCAAATGCAGCAAGTGGGCTTCAGAGCAAATGGGGGGGGGGGATCCCCCTCTTATGTGATTGGAGGGATTGTGTGTGTGTGTGTGTGTGGGGGCATTTTTAGACTTTTGTTTTATTATTATCTCACCTAAGTGTTTGTTCAGTCAGTGTATTAGTTTTTACTATGGCACAGCCTAATTTAGTTTCACAGTATATTACACACAGCACAAGGATGTCAAAATATATATATATGTAATTTATATGAATACTTACCGAGATGGACAATTTGATATTTTGTGTGCATGATTTGAGAAATGATCTGTGCATGTTATGGAGGAAAGCACAGTGCATGTAGGGGGTGTGGCCTCAATAGCCCTGCAGTAAACGGTGTGCTGTGCATGTGATTGAGCAATGTGTAGGGTAGAAATTACACTAAAATCGCATTAAATCTGGTTGTTTGAACCAAGATCATGCTGCAAGATTTTGTTCTCAGCTACATTTAAGTTCCCAGTTCCTGCAATTTTGCAAACTTCCGGTTTATTCTCGTTAATTCCCATGGAAAGTTTCCAGTCTTGAAAATTCCCGGAATTTAGCATCCTTAATCCTAACTGCTTAATTGCTGTGTTTTCAAGTAACGAACCAATGGCATTGAATCCGTGCTGACAGTCGCTTGTGGCCATCTACTGGGGAAATGATGCAATTTACACAAAAACTAGTCTTAATAATCACGCTATATACCCTGACACTGTCTGGAATGGATAAAATAATAATAATACAATTTGAAAAGATGTGATATTAAGTTTCATAGCTGGGTGTTTTAATTTTCATATTGTTAGATACCAATCTCTCTTCCACAACTGCTGTAACTTTACATAAAAATACCAGATAATTTACCCCTCTACACCACATTTTCAGTCATCTTTTGGTTGTTATTTGGCACTATCATCACCATTAACAGAATGAGCAATAATGTAACTAAGGGCACTTCCTCTCCCACTGTGCCAAGAGCAAAACACGTCAGGTTACCAAGACAACCAGCTCCATCCTCTGCATGACCGCTTGTTGTTATCATTACTGAACCCAGAAGCACAGGCGACGATGTAGCTGAGGAGGGAATTGATTTCTATTGATGTCAGCATACATTTCTTTAAAGTGTATCTATTTTTTATAACAGGCTGGATGCAGTGCCATGATATTGTGAGGAAAAATCACTTGGGAATTCCCTTTGTTACATCATAACGGAATAACCCAGGAAGCCTTCATGGGTCAAAAACAAAGTCTTTGACCATTTTAAATAAATTCAAAAACATGGACGATAAAACACTGTAAATAACCATATTCTATTTAATTATTGCACAAATATAATTATGATAAACAAACTAAATAAATAAACACGATAGCAAGCGGCAGTCAAAACTGTGTATTGTGTCTAAAATTTCACGGCAAACGTCCAGATAACAATATTTTCAGCAGTTTGAAAGGTTATGAGTTACGTGTAAAAGTTAATATACGCTTCATAACAACAAAAAACAATAGTAATTAAAATCTGTTCACAGTTTACAATGTTCAGGTCTGGTGAATGCACCCAAACAAATCTCATCCGATCAAAAGAGGACTCCTTCGACACCCGGAAGCTGAAGTCACAGACAGTCGTGTGGTCGGCGTTGGTTTTTTCCCTACCAGCATTCTGAGAGATCCCGCCCCCTGCGACAGGATTGGTTTAAAGGGTTTACTTGACGTCTGTGATTGGCTAGTTGAGATCTCATTCGTCTATCTGCATGTCAAGGGCGGGATTAGACGGGTTGCGGTTTTGGTCCGACCCACTCATTCACACCAGCGAAGTATTCTCCGCGCGCGCACTCACCACCACCACCACCGCGCTTCGTAATCGTTAAATCTCAAACTGTGGTGGTTGTATTTGATTTTGACGCTAATTTGCAGTTTATTTTTATGGCGTGATATGTTGTTCGGATTGGGGGCGTGTCTCCAAGCGCGATCCGCAGCACACATTTCTTTTCCATCTGTTATCCAGGGACACTTTTAACGAGGATATTTTGGACTACATGAATTAGTAGTCAGACAGATGCACCTAAACGCCTGTCTCTTGGTAGTGTAGGTTAGACCGCATTCACAACATGTAGATACGAGCGCGATATCGTCTCTCTGAGGGTTTTTAGCTGTAACATAACTGTTAGCAGTGCGCTTTCAGTTCCCCTTTCTGCTAACGTTACTGAAGCTGAACGGGCCCGTCTCACATCATAATATCCTCAGACATGGAGCACACCGGCTGCGTCAACATCTGCAGTCTCACCAGCACCTTACCGGTGATCCCGTATCGGAAGCTAACGGACCTGCACTACATCAGTAAGGGAGGCTTCGGGACCGTGTTCAGGGCGCAGCACAGCGACTGGCGCACCACAGTGGCGATCAAGTGCTTAAAACTGGATTCACCGGTTGGCGAGAGGTGGGTTCAGTCAGCGCACTTACGATCTCTGAGACTTAGCTTCCTATTAGCTCAAATGCACGGTTCATAAAACGTCGATTTCTGGGCTTTTATGCGCTGTTTCAGTCTGGTGTGACCATAAATGCTGGTTGTTGCAGGTTTTTAGGAAAGGATACTGTGCAGATAAGGTCACTGATCTGAACTAGTATGCAGCGCTTGCGCACATACGTTAAGTTTGCGGTCAGACAGCTTGCTTTAAAGGTACTGTAGTTTTGAACTGTATGTTCAAGACGTTTGAATATATGTCTAGTTCTGTGAAAGTAGGGATATGATGGGCTCTTTTGGGACAAACACCGACGGGCTGTTTTGTGCTAATACGTTTCTAAGACCATGGAAAACCTGGGAATGTCATGGAAGGTGATTCCCAGACCTGGAAAAGACATGTAAAGATGTGAAAATCTGAAAACTTGACATTTAAAGTCCTGAAAATATTTTGAGTGGACACTAAGGTGATAGTTTACTTAAAGTTCTGTCATCTTTTACTCGCCTTTTTTTCTGTGGAACACTAAAGGAGAAATTCAAGATAAAGTACTGGTCACTCTTCTAGGGTTGCAAAATATCTTAATGTTTATCGAATGTTTTTAGAGGGTTTTTCTCTCAGAATTATCCTATATTGCATAATTAATGTTAAAAGTGGGGAAAATGAGCACATATCGCTCAGTTGTAGTTTGATGTCATTTCTCACTCGTATAAGACTTTTGTTCATCTTCGAAACACAAAGAACAGTTGAAGTTATCAATTGTTTTCTGATAATTTTGGCTTCTCTAAGAGACAGTCGATAACTGAAAATTAGAACGAAAATCTTATCCTTTAGAATCGTGAGGGTGATTCATGTTTTTTGTGAACTATCCCTTTAAAAACAGTAATATTTCACTAAAATTGTTAAATGTAATCTTTAGCGAATCCAAAAATGACATATAATTTTAAACTGTATACAATAACATTAAGGTGTTATAAACTCACTTGTAGCATTTAAAATGATTGATTTCAGTTTACTGTCTAATTTCTTATTTAGTCAGAAGAAATGTTTATTTTATTATCATCCATTATTATGAAAATAATAATCAGCTTATCAGTATTGTCCAGAATTTTAATATACTCTTTCCATGATGTTATTATAATGAATGGCCTTTAAAAGGGAAACACAATAAAAGTATCTTAATTTATGAACTCTTCCAAGATTTTCATTGACGAAGTCCATGGAAGAATGGATAATGCAAGGAATAAAGTTAATTAATTGGTCAAAAGCTGTGGTAAACCAGGCAGTTAATGTCTTCTACTGTATCGCATGATATTGTCTGACAGAGAAAGCCTCAGTCCTATCATTCCTCTCTTTTTGCAGGGAAAGGAATTGTTTATTGAAGGAAGCAGAGGTGCTTCACAAAGCTCGATTTAACCACATCATCCAGATCTTTGGTGTGTGTAATGAGCCCGAGTTCTTCTGCATCGTGACTGAGTACATGACCAACGGATCTCTGGATGAGCTCCTGCATGAGGTATACATGTACAAACATGCCAGACTTCCTGTTTAGTCTGGTAATATTACTGTAATAATTCACTTTGAGTCTGAGTAATGCACAGTTTCACTTTCTGCTTTGTGACATATAGTTTCTTGATTGTTCACTTCTGTATTTTCTTATTGCGTTACAGAAAGAAATGTACCCGGTGGTGGCCTGGCCATTGAGGCTGCGTACTCTTTATGAGATCGCTTTAGGAGTAAACTTCCTCCACAATATGACGCCACCGCTTCTACACCATGACCTTAAAACTCAGAACATCCTGATGGATGGGGAGTACCATGTTAAGGTTTGCTTGAAGATGTCTCCATACCCCATTTAATTACACTTTCACATACGTGTTTGATGCATTTGTAGATCTATTTCCCTGTAACTTGCAAATGAAAGCAGTTATTGAGGCATTTGAACGTCAAGGTGATCAACTGTTGATGTTTTTGTTGGACTTTAAGCTCCATATTTGTCTGAATGTTATCAGTGTCAGTATCTTGTAAGCCTGCCCTTCTCATGTTTCTTTCCCAAGTTTGAATGTCTTCTATAAAAAGCCTATTTTTGTTCTCTTTTAAACATTATTAAATACTCATACTTTTTAACCATCTATGCCTTAACATGTTATACTACTTTAAAAAGATATTTAGCCCCAAAATGACAGTTCTGCCATAATTTACTCACTGTAATGTAAATTCAAACCTGTATGACTTAATTCTGTGGAAAACGAAAGGAGATGTTTTGATTAATCTACTGGACTGGTCACTCTTTTACTTGCGATTACAATTGGGACTGGAGCTCTAAAGCTTCAAAAAGGACACAAAAGCACCATAGAAGTATCCGTATGATCTGTGTGCGGTAATTCAAGCTTTTAAAGCCGTAGAATAGCTTTGCATGAAGAGCAGACATTTTAGTTGTTATTCATTAAGAAGTCTTGACATGCTGCCTTTAAAACCCTTGTCTTTCACTGTAATTGGAAATGGGTAAAAAATACTAGCACAACATTTGGTTTCTGTTGTCTTACATAAAAAGTTATAGTGGTGCCCTTTTTAATTTTGCATCGTGACAGACACCATTAAAAACCCATATTGGTTGTTAAAATTCAACCATTAATCAGCATACATTTTGAAAGTATGTAATATATTTGTTCACACTTCAGTTTGGGGACCAGTTCTCACTATTCTTTACGATTTTTGCTTCAATAAACTCCAATAGGCCAGTAGTAGGCATGCTAATAAGCAACTCGTTAATAGTGAGAATTGGTTCTTAAACGAAAGTGTTACCATGTTGTGACTTCACATGGGATTTTCTGATCTAATGTGCATCTTGTATGTCTGTGTTTGTGAACAGATAGCTGATTTTGGCTTATCTAAATGGCGCCAGCTCTCTATCACTAAAGGGTCCAGCTCCAAACCTGCCGAAATGGGAGGCACGGTCATTTATATGCCACCTGAGGAGTACGAACCCTCCAAGAGCCGCAGAACGGATGTCAAATATGACATGTACAGGTCAGTTTCTGTAGATTTGATAAAGCTTCCAGTTTTGACCAGGTGGGTGAACTTCTGAGTTTCAAATTATTTCAACTACAATCTTTTAAAGTACCGCTCTCTCTCAGTTCCTGTATTATTTGAGGGGGCATCTCCCTTAATACGGTCAGATGTCCTTATTGCACCATGGCCCGAGTCTAATGCTGACTCAGCAAAATTCCTGTCAGACGAGGGACATGTTCCACCCTTAACTTATCTTCCGAGTTCATATGGTGAGCCTGGAAATGTCAGGGAATTTAAAGTGATTTCATGGCCTGGAAAAGTCATGAAACTTTTTTTGTTCATTTTTTTTTTAGTTCTTATCTCTAAAATATTTTATCGTCTAGAAATCTATAAAATCCTTATGGAAAAAGTCATGGAAATTAATAGAATAACATATGTTCAAACTCTTTGATTGGGAGGGAGGAATATAGCAGTACAGGATATTAGAAAATTATGGGTGAAATTCTTTTATATTTTACCAATTTTTTCAGAACAAAGCGAGATGCTGGGATTTTTGTCCCAGTTTCTGGGATTAATCATAGCTCACCAAAACTACCCATGAAAGAGGCCTTTATTTTGTCCTTCACTGCTCTGGTCAAAAAAGGGAAGTGATTTAGAAACTAAATGTCACCCTGCCAGCGTGTCTGAGGTTTTGTGATCTCAGTCAGAGGGCATGTTGAAATTATTACACCGATTGGACAGTGTGTGTTTTATCTCCAAAGGGGGATTGCCAGATGTGGATTCGTTCTCTCATCTGTTCTGTGCTTCCTTTTTCAGTTACGCCATCATCATGTGGGAAGTGCTTTCAAGACGGATACCATATGAAGGTAGGGTCCATCATGAATTATAGAAAAGTGTACCAATGGGTTCCATGACAGTCACATAGTTCATATGTCTTATGTTACGTTCTGACTGCACTTAAATGTGTGAACATTGAAAAGAGTGAATAAAGCAATCTTTTTAATCCAATCTGTTCTGTCAATCTAGTGATCTGTTGGATCTTGACTAGTGATCGACCGATATAGATTTTTTATAACCGATACCGATTATTTATAGTTTATTTAACTGATAACCGATATTCAGAACCGATATTTATTTACTGTTATAAAGTAAATAAATAACAGAGTGAAGTAGGCTTGCCGCACGACGGTTATACTGGTGTTAAGCCGCAACACTGTTACATCACTTGCTCACCGTGGAACCGTCCCCCACCGTCCTTTAGATTGTTTTTATAGTAATACAAATAAATTCGTTCAGATAGAGGACACTAAAATTAAAACTGAACGCGGCTGCTAAATGCAACGGACCGAACGAACGAGAGTCTTGCATCACAGCAGTCTAGGTCTGCATTGCCGGCTGTCCCGACCAGATTTATTACTCCGCGGGATTTTTTACTCCGCTGTCCTTGAAGGACGTGCAATTCTCTTTCCTTTTTTTTTTATTATGCTTATCCTATCATTTTAAATGACAGACTGTGTCAAATTTATTTATTTTTTCTCTGCTGCACTTTTCACTGTGTTAACAGCAAGATGTTAAATGAATTTAGTGTTTTGACAAGACTAATAAAATAGCTATTAGGCTAAACCTAAATTTTGTTCCTATTGTGTTGTAGGCTGAATGTTAGCATAAACAAATTATATCCTGACAAAACAAATTATAATAGGGATTAGGCTACAATTTTTGTATACCTTTTTTCCTCTCTGTGAAACTTTATTCCGTGTTGGAATCAAAATGTTATTGACATTTATCAGTCAATAAATTCAAGACTCTTGACAAGACAAAAATAAAATAAATACACTTTTGTGCAGACTAAACTTGTATTTGTTAGCCTAGCTCTCTTTCTTTCAGCAGAAATGTGAACAAACAGAATATTTCGCGGGAGCGGGTGTGTGCGTAATAAAACGTAAAATAGTCCCGCGCAGACCTCTACATCACAGATCAGATTTCATTTATCACGTGAAGAGAGATGCCTGACAAGAAGAGTGAGGTGACACAGACAAGAAGAGTGAGGTGACACAGACAAGAAGAGTGAGGTGACACAGACAAGAAGAGTGAGGTGACACAGACAAGAAGAGTGAGGTGACACAGACAAGAAGAGTGAGGTGACACAGACAAGAAGAGTGAGGTGACACAGACAAGAAGAGTGAGGTGACACAGACAAGAAGAGTGAGGTGACACAGACAAGAAGAGTGAGGTGACACATACAAGAAGAGTGAGGTGACACAGACAAGAAGAGTGAGGTGATACAGACAAGAAGAGTGAGGTGACACATACAAGAAGAGTGAGGTGACACAGACAAGAAGAGTGAGGTGACACAGACAAGAAGAGTGAGGTGACACAGACAAGAAGAGTGAGGTGACACAGACAAGAAGAGTGAGGTGACACAGACAAGAAGAGTGAGGTGACACATACAAGAAGAGTGAGGTGACACAGACAAGAAGAGTGAGGTGACACAGACAAGAAGAGTGAGGTGACACAGGCAAGAAGAGTGACACAGGCAAGAAGAGTGAGGTGACACAGACAAGAAGAGTGAGGTGACACACAAGAAGAGTGAGGTGACACACAAGAAGAGTGAGGTGACACAGACAAGAAGAGTGAGGTGACACAGACAAGAAGAGTGAGGTGACACAGACAAGAAGAGTGAGGTGACACAGACAAGAAGAGTGACACAGACAAGAAGAGTGAGGTGACACAGACAAGAAGAGTGACACAGACAAGAAGAGTGAGGTGACACAGACAAGAAGAGTGACACAGACAAGAAGAGTGAGGTGACACAGACAAGAAGAGTGACACAGACAAGAAGAGTGAGGTGACACAGACAAGAAGAGTGAGGTGACACAGACAAGAAGAGTGAGGTGACACAGACAAGAAGAGTGAGGTGACACAGACAAGAAGAGTGAGGTGACACAGACAAGAAGAGTGAGGTGACACAGACAAGAAGAGTGAGGTGACACAGACAAGAAGAGTGAGGTGACACATACAAGAAGAGTGAGGTGACACAGACAAGAAGAGTGAGGTGAGACAGACAAGAAGAGTGAGGTGACACAGACAAGACGATGCGGAAGAGTTTTGAAACGAAATGTAAAAGCGCACGTTTAAGCCTGTTGACTTCTGAGTCTGACATTAATCTAAGTCAAGGAGAAAACTCACCGAGATCTACCAAGTGAAAAGTAAATAAATGATAAAATACACATTAAATAAATAATTAAAAAGGCTTGTTGTGATGTATCTTTATGTTGCATTAATTTAATAATAATAAATAAAATAGTGTTTTATTATTATTCACTATTCACGTCGCTGTATATACTGCGCTGTATTCAAGCAGAAATATGATGTTATGATCGAGAGCGCACATACACGTTTCATTTGCGCATCATTTATAACGGACATAACGCGCGCCTAATGCACGATCATGTCACTGTAATCAGCTTTACCTTGATTACAAAACTTGCCCATCCAAACTTGTGTGTACTAGTGTGACACTGGCTTCTTTTATCCAGCGAGAGCTGTAGTTTGTGTATCATGTTCTCATACAGCGGCTTTGAGCCGCCGTTCAGTCTGTATTCACAGCGCCATGAGAACCGTATTTCTCCTCCTAAACACAGAATACGTAGAGAGGTGAATACGATCTATTACCCCTGATCTAAGTGATAATGTTTAAAAAAAAACATTCGTTTCTCATTTATTTGGTTCCACAGTATTTGCTGTTTTTTATTTAAACACTGCTTGATGCCGAATTGTTGCTGATATTAAAGTCAAAGTAAAACGCGCACGGCGCTTACAGGCTTATTTAAAACCTGAGGAAAACAAAATATCAACTTCATTTTAAACTATAGTTTTAGGTTTGTAAGCTGTTTAATAGGCTAAAGAGTGAATAATAATAATTCACTGGATAATGTTAATTCACTGAATAATATTCTCTGGAATATTGAAATAAGTTATAACAAACAAAACATTGTATTTTATTGCATTTCTCAACTGGCATGATTTATCAGAATTATTCAAATGTTTTTGTCATTCTAGATTATGAAATAACTGCTGACAGCGTGCTTTATCCATTTACACAGAACTATACTCAAACTGCGATCGCTTGTGGAGAAAATAAATAATTAATTTAGATAGAGATGTATTTATTTAGATGTTTATTGGAGAAATAATGGTTCTATAGTAAATGTTAATATAATTCAGCTTGTTTTAAACAAGTGAATCTTGTATAAAGTTCTCATAGCTTCTCAAGTTCTCAAGTTGAATCTATGTACATGCGTGGTCGTGCTGGAGCTTCTCCTGAGTGAACAGTGCTCCAGGTGTGTGTGTGTGTCCACTGCTCCAGGTGTGTGTGTGTGTCCACTGCTCCAGGTGTGTGTGTACTTGGATGGGTCAAATGCAGAGAACTAAATTTCACTGCTGGTTATACTCTGTATAATTATGTATGTAAAAACAAAACCGATTATGGTAAATGCTTAAATATCGGGAAAAATATCGGTCAACCGATATATCGGTCGATCTCTAATCTTGACTGTATAAAATTTTTATTAAGTCATTCAAAGCATTTTATTAAAACATGCACATACATAGGGTCATTTTAGATGAATTAATGTTTGATGCTAATTATATTTGTGTTTTAAATGACATTATTTTGAGCTGAATCCAGTTGATTCGAGAGCAGATTGTTCTCTTTGTGTGTTTAAGACAACAAAGCGTATTCCCTCATTTGTGCATCACTGTGCTTTTGGTGAAGAACTTTAATGTTGACATCTGAATGTAACAATGGGACTATTTTGTATCATGAATACTAATATTAGTGTTACTGGAAGCAACAAAGAAATCAGAACTGGAAAACACAAGACTGTAATAACCACCAAATTCACTTTTAAACTGTTTCTAAAAGGGCATAATAAACATCAGGATGCACCTGCATATGGTTTTATTGGACCTTTGTTTTAGACCTGTATTATGCCAATTTAAAATACCAGCAAAATAACAATTATTTGTTATTCAGTAAAACAACAACAACAGCAGGGTTATATAACTAAAACTGTAAAAAAAGTTACTTCAAATTAAATAAATATTAACTGGGCGAAAAAAAACTTAATCTGATTTAATTTCAGATAGTTGCCAAGACCAAGTGGTCACACTTTAGTTTGGGGGCCAATCCTCACTGTTAACTAACTATTAACCAAGATTCCGCCACAGTAAACTCCTAATTTGCTGCTTATTAATAATTAGTAAGGTAGTTGTTAAATTTTGGTATGAGAAGGGTTCTAGAATATGCTCATGCAGAATAAGGTATTAATATGTGCTTTTATAAGCACTAATAAACAGCCAATGTGCTAGTAACAAGCATGCTAATAAGCAACTAGTTAACACTGAGAATTGGTCCCTAAGCTAAAGTGTTACTGGCAAAGTTTCTCATTTTTATTTAGTTTAACTTGATGTACTAAAATGACTAAAACTAAATGAAAAATATTTTTTTTGTGTGTAAAAAAACAAATAAATTACTGAACCTTCAACTAAAATGAAAATGAAAACTAAAAACTAATTCAAATAGTATTTGAAACTAACACCGCAACCAGTGAAGTCAGAATCATTGTGCAACCCTACTCGGCACTAAACACATTTTGCTGTGTCATGTTTTTGATATGGAAAAAACAGATGACACTGATTTCCTCTCATGGACACGTCCTCTGTTTCATAAAGTGCAGCAGTCCCTTTCCAGGCAACATTCCTCAATCCTCTGACACTGTCCTCTTGTTCTCTCTGTGAGCAGAGGCCACCAATCCCATGCAGATCATGTTCAGCGTTCTCCGCGGATCTCGACCCGACACGGGCCTGGACAGTCTGGCAGCAGACATCCCCAGCCGAGAGACCCTCGTTAACCTCATGACCTGCGGCTGGACCGCCAACCCAGATGAACGGCCCTCCTTTCTCAGTGAGTGTCGGCCTGCGCCCCACCTTTGACCTTTCCCCTGCTTTCCCTGCCTGTTTCTTCATGCTGTCACAATCCAATAGGGTGACCCGTTCTTGTGGTTTGTTAATTATTGTGAATGTCTAACCACAATTCAGTCATTGGTCTTTACTGGTAACTTTGTCATGTCATGATAAAATTTGGTGTTACAGACAAGTAGAAATGTTGAGTCATTACAAGTACATTTTCTCTTTTACAAACCCTGCAGAAGATCAGGGGAATGAGGAAATGACTGTGAACGGATGGAGAGAGCAT
Source organism: Gymnocypris eckloni scoliostomus (assembly GCA_027564155.1). NCBI lineage: Eukaryota > Metazoa > Chordata > Actinopteri > Cypriniformes > Cyprinidae > Gymnocypris > Gymnocypris eckloni. Next base: position 27,089,074 of record CM050422.1, on the reverse strand, counting down.
CTTCATGCGTCATTCATCCAGAATAGTCTTTTACCCAGATAAGGTTTAATAAATCAGTAATGAAATCTAATGGTGTGAAAGTCTAATATCTAGATTTAGGCATTCATGATTTTTTTAACGTGCCCCATTAAAACAGACAATTTTATTTCCTAGTAAGCAGCAGGCAACATTGAGTAAGATCTTTTGGCACAGACAGAGTTCATTTTTTTTTATATATATATGAAAGTAGTCCACTTGAAATGGTGATTTGGGATACACATCATGTCAGCTCTGATATGGTCACAGTTGAGTGCTGCTGTGATGACGTTCTTGTTTTTATTGGACACCCTGGAAGTTAGTCTCACGTTGCCAGAGACTAGGGTGGAATCCATGGCAGCTTTCATTGACCAAAGCCCGCCCATGAGGCCGTTTGATCAACAACTCAAACAACCAATCACAGTTCGTTTTGTTACAAATAACACAATATTTGTCCACAATAACAGACTCTCGGGTGTGAAACTCTCGGATGTATTTTAAAGATTCTATGCCGCGAATTAATATTTCACATACTTTTGAAAATTGTCGTCACAGTTGTAAACACAACGACTCTCTTGGATGAAGCTAATTCTTAATTTAGTTTTTGTATTTTGTGTATTTATTTATTTTGTCTGTACTGTACAGATTGTCTTATTGAACTGGAGCCCATGTTGAGAAGATTTAATGAGATTGATTTCTTGGAAGCAGTGTTGGAAGTCAAACGAAGTAAGGTGAGTCTTTGAGGGTTAGACTGACTTTGCATGGATTTATATGTGGAGAATTTGAGTTTTGTCTACATTTAGTTAGTGGAGATATATTGATTGTTCTTCTGGCTTTAAAAAAAACAACAACTATTGAATCTGTTGTAATTTCTCATGCATGTCTTCCCTCAGTATATGAGGCCTTCAAGCTGCTGCTCAACGACTCAAACAAATGGGAAGAAAATCGAGGAAACGATTCTGAAGGAGCAAAATGTTCCTTGGCCAGTAAGTGACTTTTTTAAATGTATGTCCTGGGTTGTTGATGATTCAGTATTTAAACTGAGATAAGAGCGGTCTGGTGTGTGTATTTAATTTTCTTGTTCATGTTGCATGACAGGACACATCTGGATCAGAATCCTTCTCTTCCCAGGAAACAGAAATGTCCCATCCGGGCTTCCTTACCATATCAAATCCCTCTCAAGGCAAGGACTCATTTCTTTTAAAAGCGATAGATCACTCAAGAATGAAATTCCGCCATTTTCACACCTTCGTGATGTTCACTACTTGTGTGACTTTGATTTTTTTTCCATGGAAATAAATTGCTGAATGGAAAAACTCATAACAGGGCTTTTCACACTTTAAATAGTTAAACCCTGTGTCATTCTAAACAGAATAAATCTATTAAATCTGTATATTCCTAAACATTCTTACTTGGATATATGTGGTCTCAGTGTCATTGATCGGAAGAACGAATGTAAATAATTGATCTAGCATCGCACATCCTCTTATTATATATTACCGACTGATATTTTCCTGAATGGACTTTCTGGACTATAAAGGTAAGAATAAAACAGTCTCTTTATCACTCCAGTTCATTTGTTCATGTTCCACTCAAACGCTGAAATTAATGTTGAAATATATTGCACAGTGTTTCTGTGACTGTGCAAAGCATGTGAATATGGGTTGCGTTAGATGTGTTGCTAAGCATCTTGTCATAATATTGAAACACTGCGTTGTTTTACACTGTACAAGTATTACAATGCAGGAGCAAACTCCAGAGCAGAGTTTAATATCAAACTAGGTCACCATGAACATTCCTTCAGATTGACAATAACCCAGGGTTAAGCGCAGTGTGAAAAGCCCTAATGAGTAAACGATGACAAAATGTTGGGGTAGTGTAATCACATGCACCAAATCTATTCGTCTTATTTCCATCTGCCCTTTGGATTCTTTTAACTGGCTCGTTTATTGTTGTTCTACATCATCAGGTGTGTCAGGTGCTCAGGCTGGTCCGCCGGCATCATTATTGTCCCTTCCACTTGATCCTCCGAAGCCTCTTGTGGACCACTGCTATCGGAACAACCTCAGCACTGAATATGAGACGGCACAGCCCGTGTCCGACCTCAACATACCTTACAAACCGCATGCGCCTCAGAGTGAAAGCGACCTGGCTCTTGTCATACAACCCCTCACGCTGCAGCCATACCCACAAGGTAATCACGCCTGTTAGCCAAACCGTGAACAGGGCCTAAGCATCTAAGATAAGATGCTATCAACTTTTCTCTTGAATGTCATCTATATACAATGAAGAAACTCCTTAGTCCCAATGTTGAAAAATCATTTTCTATCAGTTTTTAAACTGATGTGTCCAGATTGTTTATACCTGCTGTAGAATAGGTCATTCCTGGAGGACACGAGTTTTTAATATATGGAGAAGATCCTCCAACATGTTCTCTTTGTCGAATCCCTTTATCCATCAAGCATGTTTTATTAGATTGTGCTGGTTTTATTTCTTTGAGGAAAAACGTTTTATTCAGTTGACTTTTGAGATTTTTTAGAGTTAAAGGGTTAGGTCACACAAAAATTAAAAGTCTGTCATTAATTACTCGCCCTCATTTTGTTCCAAACCCGTAAGACATCTGTTCATCTTCAGGAACACAAATGAAGATATTTTTTGATGAAATCCGAGAGCTTTCTGACCCTCCACAGACAGCAAGGTTATGAAAGTGCTTTTGCCCCTGTGGTTAATGTGTTGGTGCCTATGACACACTTTTTATGATATCAACTTGAACGCATTGTACAAGGCCAACTACGGTGAAATAATTACCTGGCTTGTGTTGATGTAATGCATAAATCCTTGATGAAAGGGACACAAATTTAAGCAGTATGATGGTTTGACATTGTCACATTTAAACCTTTATTTCAACCATCAAAAGAATCTGGTTGCTGCTACACGGAAAAGCAGTGAAACGCCTAGCAATCGATCCTGCACTTTTTTTTTCATGCCAGCAAACTTAGTAAAATAGAAGACTTGAGGTAAAGTTATAAAGAACACACCCTCCTGTAATGCCAAGTAACGTCTCAGAGCTACATGTCTGGACTCGATGAAAACTCACGTGAATCAGCGGTTTCGTTCTTCCTTTTTGTAAACCAGTGCTTGTTTCCCACAGTGGCACTCAGAGTGAGGCCTGTTGGTTGTTTCGCTTTGTGTTGAGTGCTGTGTTGGGGTTGGTGGACAGATGCAGACATTAGTAAGGCTTTGATGGGTTGAAAGTTACATTGTATTCAATAGGTTCAATCTACAAATACATGATCTTGAACGTCACCTTTTGAACAGATGGTATGCTGCATACTGTGTATCGTGGCCCTTTTTCATTTGCATCACTTTAAATAAGAAGTTTGAAATAAAGTCCATTGGCACACCAGTGGTTTGATGGTTTGGTCATGCAGGGATAGTTTTTTTGTTCGCAAAGAAAACAATAATAACATAATTTATTCAGTCATTCTTCTCCAAGAGTTACCTTCTCCAAGAGTATCCCAGAACGTAATCAGCGTTGTTTACATTCAGCAGAAAGTGCGTTGATTACGTTGACTTAAAAAATTGCGGTAAGTAAAATTACGGTTGAACCCCTGATGTCACATGAACTATTTTACCGATGTCCTTGCTGCGTTGATCGTGGTAATATCCTTGCTGTATGTGGAGGGTCAGAAAGCTCTCGAAATTCATCAAAATATCTTAATTTGTGTCCCGAAGATGAAAAGATGTCTTACAGGTTTGGAACAAAATGAGGGCGAGTAATTAATGACAGATTTTTCATTTTTGAGTGAACTAACCCTTTAAGCTAAATACCGAGTTTTTAGCAAAAAAACATTATATAATTAAGCCATAATATTTCTCACCATGAAAATAACCACTGAAACTTGAATGGGGTTAAACCCAAACAAACAACTCTTGAATGTCCTTGCAGATTTTGTCACGGCATCGGACACTCAAGGTCCAGCGGCTCGCTGGATTGCTGCTCGAAGGGAGGACATCGTGCGGCAGATGACGGAGGCGTGTCTCAATCAGAGTTTAGACGCTCTGTTGTCCCGTGAGCTGCTGATGCGCGAGGACTACGAACTGGTCGTGAACCAGCCCACACGTACCGCCAAAGTGCGGAAGCTTCTGGACACTTGCGAGCGGCACAGCGAGGACTTCTGCCGCGTGGTGGTGCGGAAGCTCCAGGACAACAAACAGATGGGCCTACATCCCTACCCTGACTTCAGCACCACCAGCCCTCCGCCGCCACCTTATACCGCCCCCAGCGCCCCCTTCCTCTCCAGCTCCTTCAACAACACACAAAACATCTGACCTTCTCCCAGCTCCCAATCACTGCTCTTGAACTGGAGCTCCGTGAGTTCTTCTTTCAGTTAAGGATGGTTCCTGTTCACACTCTTTCATTTTTGTTTGTGTTGCTTGGCCGATGCGCTGTGTGCCTGGACAAGTGCTTTTGCCCCTGTGGTTAATGTGTTGGTGCCTATGACACACTTTTTATGATATCAACTTGACAAGGCCGACTACGGTGAAATAATGATCTGGCTTGTGTTGATGTAATGCATAAATCCTTGATGAAAGGGACACAAATTTAAGCAGTATGATGGTTTGACATTGTTACATTTAAACCTTTATTTCAACCATCAAAAGAATCTGGTTGCTGCTACATGGAAAAGCAGTGAAACGCCTAGCAATCGATCCTGCACTTTTTTTTCATGCCAGCAAACTTGGTAAAATAGAAGACTTGAGGTAAAGTTATAAGAACACACCCTCCTGTAATGCCAAGTAACGTCCATATTACTGCACAGCTACATGTCTGGACTCGATGAAAACTCGTGTGAATCAGCGGTTTCGTTCTTCCTTTTTGTAAACCAGTGCTTGTTTCCCACAGTGGCACTCAGAGTGAGGGCTGTTGGTTGTTTCGCTTTGTGTTGAGTGCTGTGTTAGGGTTGGTGGACAGATGCAGACATTAGTAAGGCTTTGATGGGTTGAAAGTTACATTGTATTCAATAGGTTCAATCTACAAATACATGATCTTGAACGTCACCTTTTGAACAGATGGTATGCTGCATACTGTGTATCGTGGCCCTTTTTCATTTGCATCACTTTAAATAAGAAGTTGGAAATAAAGTCCATTGGCACACCAGTGGTTTGATGGTTTGGTCATGCAGGGATAGTTCACCCTAAAATGGTTCTGTCAGCATCACCCTCGTGTCTTTCCAAACCTACATGACTTTCTTTTGAAGAATGTTTTTATCAGTGGGGTTCAGTCAGTGTTGGTTTGTTTTGGATTCCATTGACTTGTATTGTACAAATTGTCTTAGGAAGAAATAAACTCATACAAAGACATGAGGGTGAGTAAATGATGACTTACAGTTTCACTCAAAATAGAAAATCACTTAATTGCTACCCATTTAAACTAAGGAGTGCCACAAGGTTAGCTTTTATGTTTGGATATTTGTGGTTTTGACAAACGTTTTAGAATGAAGTTGGGTGTGACCGACTCCGAAACTGAGCTCTTTGCCTGACTGTTTTTTTTAATTGAGTCAATCAAACGATGTTCTCAACTGGCATGTCAGTCAGGTATAGAAGCCCGTTTCCGCCACAAAAAAAGAAGGTAATTTCGACCAGATTTCAACCTTTTTATCTGACAATTCTCACAGTTTTTTAGTTTAAAAAAAGAGTTTACATTTCGCAATGCTGACTTTTTCTCTCAGAATTGCAAGTTATAAAGTCAGAATTGCGAGACATAAACAGTCTTTCCCCCTCAAAATTATGGCTTTATAACTCACAATTCTGAGAGACAAAAAGCATTTGCATGAAAAGTCAGAGTTGCAAGTTTTTATCTTGCAATTCTGACTTTATTTCTCACAATTGTTAGTTTAGATCACCATTCTGAGAAAAAAAGTCAGCATTGCAAGTTTATATCATACAATCCTGAGAAAAAGTCACAATTGTGAGTGAAAAAGTTGCAATAACCCTTTAAAAAATTATTCAGTGACAAACAGGCTTCCATAGTCAAGAGCATTAACTATATAATATATATAATAATAATAATAAATAGGATAATCGGTGACCTGCTTATTGAACCTTGTGCGGCCCAGGTTGTTCACACTTAAGTGTCTTTGATAAGTTCTTTCTTCGTAAGTATTGTGCCATCTACACTATGTAGTCTAGTTTGCTCTGGTTATCCATTCCAGATGTAGCAGCAGACAGAAGAGAGTTAATGCACTTTTATTACATAAAATGGACTCTCGCATGAAGGAACTGTATTGAATATACTGATGTTTACATCACATCTGGATAGATTTTAAGAAACGCTACTGGCAAGACGTTTTATCATGGAACAAATAGTATTGAGTGCTACTGTTTATACAACCGTCGCCAGTTTAGACCAGCAGTTTTTTGCTATGTATTTTGAAGTTTTGATTTCCAATGTGTATTATGCTTTCCATGTTTTAAATGATTTAGAAACTGAACCAAAGGGAATGCCTTGAGCTAGCACTGTAAATATCGTCTCTTCTGATCTTTATGCAGAACACAAACTGATTCATGATGCTGAATTAAATGTGTGCTGATGCTTTGATCTTTTCTGCTTGACCGATGAGCCAGTCGTGTTTTCAGGCATTGAATTCGTGTGCTGGTGGGTTTCGCATGCGTCTGGGCAAACAGGCATTGTTTTAGAGGCCTTATCGTTACAGAGGCGCTGTATTGATTACGTTAGTCCTCTGGAATGCCCTGATAATGGTTGTTTAATGTGTCCTTCTCTAAATCGGTCATGCTGTAGTTTTGGACTTGATTTCGGTCTTGCTGTTGGTGTTTGATGTTATTGACTTGTTTTCAAGGCAAAAATCTGATTTGTAGTTTTTTGAGCAGGAAGGAACTGTTTTTTTTATTACACATTTTTATGTTGACTGTCCAGGGTTTGGGACCATTTACAATATCAAGAGTATTTGTGGTCTGTTATTGTTGTGTATTTATTTATAGAGTATCTGGGTGATCATTTACATGCATTTGAAAATATCACTTGCTTCTCAGTGCTGTGCCAATCCGGTGATGCTATGAGGCTGAATGCATCTTTAGATTGTACAGAGCACTCATCTCAGCAATATATCTGACAAATACTGAATTGCCTAATAGGCTTGTTACGTCTGGATGCAGAAAATGTTCAATTTTTGTTCATATCACATTTAAAATCACAGGCTAGGGATTTTTTGTTTTGTTTTAAATGACTACTACTGATATCGATGTTAGTTTTTATTTTTTTTACTAAAATCTAAATGGCTTGTCATCTAATATAAAATGACAATAATGTATAGCATATGTAGCAGTGTACTAGTAGCATACATCTGTGCTCTGGTACTAGTGAGGAACTTCCACAAAAATGGTCAAATTTGAAGTGTTATTAAAATGTGTATAATTTCCTGAATGTGTGGGGTTTCTTGTTTTTGTGTTACACGAAAGTACGTTCTGAACTCTTCTGTTTCAGAACGGTTTACACTGTAGTTGGTACTAATCTGGATTAAGTGTGACCTTTCTCAACAATAGAGTGCTTTTTAAATCTCTAATTACCTACAAAAGTCATTTCTCATTGATTTGCATTAGAATTATTGGTCTCTTTGATATCTAAAAACGGTACTGTATCTGAAATGTACCAGCAACTCTTACATTTTTAGTATTCTTAGATTTTGTTTATTGTTTGCTTACTTTAAAAGGAGTTCATATCATTCTAACGCTGAAAATAAATCTTAAACCACAAGGATGAGATATTTTTGTAAGAAGTCTCTTATGCTCATCACAGCTGCAATTATTCAATTAGAACAATTATACAGTAAAATATATTTATGAATATTATTTCTATGATGCAAATCTGAATTTAACATCATTACTCCCATCTTCAGTGTCACATGATCCTTCAGAAATAATTCCAATATGTTGATTTGCTGCTCAATAAACTTTTGTTCTTATAAATGTTTAAACAAGAAAAAGAAAACTTTTGTGGAAAATATTTTTTCCCCAAAGTTTGAAGTCCCAAAGGAGCCATTTATTTGGTTCTAAAGCATTTATTTGAAATAAAACTCTCCTGTAAATTTGTTACAATAAAAATGTATTTACTTTGACTTTTGATCAATTTAACGCCTCCTTGCAGAATACTAGTATTAATTTCCTTATAAAATAAAATGTATTTATCAATTCTAAACTTTTGAATGGTCGTATATAGGCCTACTTTTCAGTTATTTTGGTGACAAATAGTGGTTCCCTGTCGACCAATGAGCTTGCATGACATACGAACGTGCATTGATATAACACAAGGTCACCTATAGCAGTGAAGTCAGCGCTGCGTTCTCCTCTTACCTTCAGGTTTCCCTTCTTTCCTTCGTAAAACATTTATTAGCAGTTGTGTTAACAGGTTTTAAGCAAAAACTCTTTTAAGAAGTCCTATTCATGAGACAGAAGATGTTTGTGAATATAGGCCCTGGTAAATAAATGTCTAACACTGAGACTTTTCATAAATTGTATCATCTGTGAGGCAAAAATAACCCTTGTGGAGTTTGATCATTGAATAAGTATCTCATTTATGTGTGTTGCGCAAACCGTGCAGAACGAGTTGCGCAAGTTTAATACTTGACGTGAGCGGGTTCATATGGTGCTGATTGTCTTAGCAAACACCTCTAATAATGGAGAAACTGAATTCTAGAACCGAGCCAGCGCTGGAACAGATCAGATAACAAAGACAAGCTTTAGTTCAGTAGGGTTTTGCTGAGCTACTTCTGAAGGGACAGTCATTCTCTCTCTCTCTCTCAGTACAGACTTCTTAAAATAGACAGGGCAACTCAAGAAGCCATTTTGCCTGTGGTAGAATAACACATCAGGGTCTGTGGTCTGGGATTGCGACAGCACTGTTGACACGTTACACCCTGACAGTCTAGCTTTCTTCATTCTGACCAGGATCCCCATCACTCTGGAAACTTGCATAACTCATCTCTACTTCCTTCCTCTATCTTTTCCACCGCATTCCTTCTGACATGATTAAAGGTGAAGTACGGTTTGTTTTTGGCACGTCATTAAAATATATTAAATAAGACCCCAAACTAGTGGCCCTACAGTGGCCGTTTCGATGATATACAGGGGTTAGTGAGGGCATTACCTATTAGTGAAATATTTCCATTTGAAGTGATTTCTATTATTAGTGTCATTATTAATTCAAACTGGAATTAACTTCAAGCTGTTTTTGATCGTACGGTTTCCCAAACTCATTTGTAAAAGTGCTAAAGACTACATTAAATAAAGGAATATTGGTGACAAAAAGCATTTATTAATCTTAGTGTAATTAAAATGTTCTAATTATAAATAGTTCTCACTATTAACTAATTGCTTATTAGCATGCATATTGCTAGCATACTGGCTGTTTATTAGTACTTTTAAAGCCCATATTAATGCCTTATTCTGTATGATCATATTTTAGGTCTCTTAATCTAACCCCAGACCTAAACTTAACATCTTACTAAATATTTATAAGCAGCAAATGTATTGATGAAAAGTCGTAGTTAATAGTTAATGCATTAACTAACAATGAGTAATACATTTGTTACATTATTTATTTGTGTGTGTGTGTGTATAATATAAATATATCTAAAACATAGCAATTGATATTTAATTATTAGCCATTGTTCATTCAGCTTATGTTAATTCAATAATGAATAGAAAAAAACTTTTAATTTTATTAATGTATTATTAAATGTTAAAATTAACATAGTATGATTAGTGCTTTCAAACGATTACTCGCATCCAAAAATCCCTTTACAAATTTTTACAGCTGTAATAATTGTTGACTTCTTGTTTCTTCAGCATGAAAAAATGATGTCTTTAGGCAGAAAGCTCTGTCCGGGGTCACGGGGTGACCTGGACCTGAAGAAGCCGGCTGGAGCCTGCAATGGTCCAGACGCCGAGGAGAAGATGATCATGAGGAGGGAGATTTCTCTCACTAACGGCATCTGTTTAATTGTGGGCAACATGATTGGCTCGGGTATTTTCGTGTCGCCCAAGGGTGTGTTGATGTACAGCGCCTCCTACGGCCTTTCGCTGGTCATCTGGGCTCTCGGGGGAATATTTTCCGTCTTTGGCGCACTGTGTTACGCAGAACTTGGAACCACTATTACAAAGTCTGGTGCTAGTTACGTGTACATCCTGGAGGCCTTCGGGGGTTTCCTTGCTTTCATTCGTCTGTGGACGTCCATCCTGCTGGTCGAGCCGGCCAGCCAGGCGGTCATCTCGCTGACGTTTGCCAACTACCTGGTGGAAGCGCTCTACCCAACCTGTCAGCCTCCGTACGATGCTGTGAGACTGATAGCAGCGGCTTGTCTCTGTGAGTCCTCGATGTGAGAGAGATTGTGAACGCTCCCTCTGTAAAGTCATGTCTGCTTTCTCCACGTTATTCCAAAGAACAATACTGTCTTACTAATCTCTCCTCGACCACCTCTGAAACAACTTTCCTTTCGGTTGATTGTGTTGTGTGAGATCCTGTCCCCCTTTCACCCCAAAGCCACTGTATTACCCGAGACAACTTATGTGTCCAAATCAGTTCCTGATTAGAAAAAGACAAAAATGTCATTTTTCATGATTAAGAAAAATACATTATGTATTTTTTCTTGATCATGAAAAATGAATTTGTCATCTAAATTGCATTTATTACCAAAGCATTTCACATTTAGCTTTGTGTTTTCAAATAGCTTAGCTAATTAGCTTAGCATAACATTTACTCTTTAAGGAAAAGTCTTTTGACTAAGGTACTTCACCAAAAATGTTCCCCAAAAATGCCAAACTGTGCGTCTACTGTTAAACGCAAAAGAAGATATTTTGAGAAATGTCTCAGTGTTTACAATACAAGTCAATGGGCTTCAATGTTGTTTGGTTCCCAGGGTTCTTTAAAATATCTTCTTTTGTGTTTTACAGAAGAATGAATGTCAGTCAGGTTTAGACCGGCATGAGAGTGAATAAATGATGACAGAACGTTCATATTTACTGTAGGTGAACTAAGCTTTAGTTAAAACAAGGTATCACAAGCGCGTTGTTTTTGTTCAGTCATTGAGGATAGGATCATAAACAGTACATGAAATATATCATTTGATAAAAGAACAATACTGTCTTACTAATCTCTCCTCGACCACCTCTGAAACAACTTTCCTTTCGGTTGATTGTGTTGTGTGAGATCCTGTCCCCCTTTCACCCCAAAGCCACTGTATTACCTGAGACAACTTATGTGTCCAAATCAGTGCCTGATTAGAAAAAGACAAAAATTTCATTTTTCATGATTAAGAAAAATACATTATGTACGGGTGCCTGTCTGCCTGCGTGTGCGTGTCTGCCTATCTGCCTGCCTGCGTGCGTGCCTGCCTGTCTACCTGCCTACCTGCCTGTCTACCTGCCTATCTGCCTGTCTGCCGGTCTGCCTGCCTGCGTGCGTGAGTGCCTGTCTGTCCGCCTATCTGTCTGTCTGCCTTCCTTCCTGCCTGTGTGTGCGTGTCTGGCTGCCTGTCTGCCTGCGTGTCTACCTGAGTGCCTGCCTGCCTGCATATGTGCATGCGTGCAATATTTTCCACTTCTGCTGTCTGTCACATCACAACACACAAAACCTTTGTATTTTTACTTCACTAAATTTCACATACAGACACATACAGTATATCCTTTTGTCTGAAATAGCATTCACAACCACTGTACTTCCCTCATGTAATTCAAGTGTGAAGTGAATGTGTTCCATGCCAGAATTAACCAATATGCTTATAATGACCTGTAGTGGTCTTTCAGCCGAAAAGGGAAGTTGTTTCAGTGGTGAGCCAAGCTATTAAATTAAATGTCATGAAGACTAACATTTATGTTTGTTTAGAATAATGTGCCCTAATGAACCATCAAATACTAATATCTATACAGTGGGCCCTTCATTACACAAAATGTTTTTTTGCTCAGATATTACTCCTGATGTAGTGTAGAACTATTGTTTTGTGGTTCTGTTTGATACACACTTCCTTACAGCATCTAGTTCCACAAGATATCATCACATGACCCCTGATGAAATGTGCTTTTCATCAAGGTTGAATGTAAGGAACTTCAACACACGTCATGATTAAACAAGAGAATCTGAATCTAAGACAGATGAGAAACAAAAAAGCATGATTAACCTGTAGAACACATTGAGTACATATTTCAGCAGATCTCAGTTCAGATAGTATCTAATACTTCTGCACTATTTGTTGTGACGCCTCGATTACCAGACCAAACTATTTTAGTAGCATTCAAATCATTTTCTGTGACTCAGCTGGCTTGACTTGATACTGGTTTTTGGGTGAAAGATCAACAACACATCCCTTACAAAAAACGTGATGGTACAGCAATGGTTTCAGCCGGTGATACAATGATACTGAATGATTACCATGTTCATGCGTTATTATATTTACAAAGAATTTTCTGGTATCACTATAACAGGTCCAAATCCCAAATCACCAACTGTTTTTGTTGGTGGCTCGTGTTGCCTACACTGTAAAAATAAAATAATGCATTCAGCTTCAGCAGATTTTTGTGTTCTCTCAACTTATTTTTGTAGGAAATTCTCAACGTTTTGTTGTATAAACTTAAAACAAGGTGAGAGAACTCAAAAATCTGCTGTGGATACATTCATTTATAATGTTTTTTGTTTAAATGTACAAATCTAGGCCTATTTAAATTTATTTTGGTTCATGCATTCTGAAGCAAACCGAGCAAAGTGAAAGCAAAACATGGATGAATGTGGCACTTTTCTCAGATTTTCCCGGTTTTGTCTTTTGCCTGTCCTAGCACACGAGACAGAGGAGGTGTTTTTGTTTCTCTTTCCTTCTCAGCAGCTGTTGCCTTCACACAGTTTCCAGTCAGAGCTAAATGTGTTCTCAGAAGGCAGGGACATGATCCACCAGTGCATGAGGACAGACTGTAACAACACACTATTCACGTCACGTGCTAACTGAGACAGGACCTGGCACTTTCTAAGAACAGGGGACCAAAAACAAATCCACAAACACAACCTTATTTCTTTTTGCCAAATATCAATACTTATTGCTTAACCTTCAGAAAATGTTGATTCTCAACCTCAGATCAAACAACATATTATATGAGCTGATTTATTTTAAATATATCTTATATAATGTTTGCAATCTTTGCTAAACTTGTTACCAAAATGCATTGATTTATTTTTAATTTTTTAACAAAAAAATCTAACAAAAACTGTTGAAAAGTAGGAAAGGTACTAGTAATTTTCAGCTAAGAAACGATCTGTTAATTGTATTTGTAATTTAATTTGATTTACCCTGAAACACAACACAGTGTAATGTGTAATTCAAATAATGGTTGAACACCTGTGGGAAAAATCAGGATTGAAATGTTCATATAAAAAAAAGTACTTTGGCTCTTATTTTGATGCGCTTTTCTTAGAGTGTGAAATAACATGTAAAAATTGGACCAAGGGTAGTTTGTAGTTACTCATAAATGTATATCTTTTTATATTTTTCTAATAATAACATTAGGAACATGGTTGAGCTTTGTGTACATTTGTGTAACTAAGAAAACTTGAGTAACATGTTGTCACAATTTTGAAAATACTTATTTTGTCAAATGATTCTGCTGTATATAATGTGGGATAAAGCATATGTTTTTGATACACTATAGAGTGCTGTATTCATGGGAAGTGCCAGCTGTGGTTTCCAAGAAAATAAGAGCAAAACAAAAACCAACCTTGAGTCATCTTTTGACGAAAACATTCATGTGAAATGTTCGGATTCTCACACAGCTATTTTCATAATGTATTTAATGTCTTCCTCGTTTCTCTTTCCTCAGGTATTCTGATCTTCATAAACTGTGCTTATGTGAAGTGGGGCACTTTGGTTCAAGATATTTTCACGTACACCAAGATCATGTCTCTGCTCCTCATCATCACAATGGGCATCATTAAGATAGTTAATGGTAAAAGTAGTTTGTCTAGGATACTGATGGGGTGGATATGTTACAGTAAATAAGAGGAATTAAGAATGCATGAACAAGGAAGCAGCTCTTTGTTATTTTCAGGCTGTGCCTACACTTGTTTGAAAAGATTCATATCTAATTAACCAGAGATCTCCGGGTGTTTCTCATACTTCCTTGTGTGCACACAGGAGAAACAAAGAACTTCAATAATCCATTCGAGGGTTCCTCCACGGAGGCGGGCAGCATTGCCCTGGCTCTTTATTCAGCTCTGTTCTCTTACTCTGGCTGGGACACGCTCAACTTTGTTACTGAGGAGATCCAGAACCCTGAGAGGTGTCGGCATACACATTTCCCACACTTAACTGGATATTGTCACTTTAATATTTGTTCTCACTCAGTAACTGTGCATCTGTGTTCAAATATCACATACTCCATGTAGCCTGAGAAACCAGTAAGGCAGTTATATGACTCTAGAAAGCAAATATATATTTTTTATGAGTAACAATATATAAAATCAAATCCAAATGACACATTGACAATATGTAGCCTGGTAAATGAAAGGTCTGAAACACGACTGCATGTAGTCTAGGCCTACATAAAAGAGAGGGAACATTGTGTGGAAAGCCCTTATATGTACTTTTGGGGCATGTTTTAATATACAATACTAGCTGCAGTTATGCGATTTCAATCATCCAGATTAATTAACACGTAATGAGGGTAATAACAATTTGATGTGCGTATGCACCTGTCATGAATCTGGATGATATTTTATATAATTTTTCATAAATAAATTATAAAATTGTACAAAATAAAAATAAATGAGGTCAACTTCTAAGTCAATCTGCATTTTGAATGAATCGGTTGAGCGAATGATTCAATGACCCATATTTAAATATCTAATATTTAAAAAAATATATATTTTTAATTGTAGTAGACCATTTTTGTTGCATTGGCTACCACCACAAGTACATTTCAGATCTGGCATGTTTCTCTTTCCACATTTATTAATTAAGCAGATACTGTTATCCAGAGCTACATAAAAATGAATGCATCGTGTTCCTTATTCATCCTTAATATTTAATCTTTCTCCTTAACCGCTCATAGGAACCTCCCCATCGCTATAGCCGTCTCCATGCCAATAGTGACAATCATCTACATACTGACCAACGTGGCATACTATGCCGTTCTGGACATGCCTTCTTTCATGGGTAGTGATGCAGTGGCTGTAGTAAGGACCTTTCTGATTATCAGATATCGAATCTTTAGTCTTTACGACTTTATTGTATACATAAAGCAATCATTTGATTAAAATGTTAGTTTGTGTCCCCATCTGTAGACATTTGGGAATCAGGTGCTGGGTCCCTTTAGCTGGATCGTCCCCATCGCTGTGGCCATGTCATGCTACGGAGGACTCAATGCCTCCATCATAGCCGCCTCCAGGTTCTGGTCCCGGTTAAAACTACAAGGACACTGAAGTCTTGATATATGTGTATAGTAATGTTGTGTTCTTTCATGTTAGGTTGTTTTTTGTGGGGGCGAGAGAAGGCCACCTTCCCAACAGCTTAAGTCTGATCCATGCTGAGCGCTACACTCCTGTTCCTGCACTCCTCTTCAACGTAAGCCTCTTTACTATTTCTGCAAGCGTCAGTATGTACATTAATACGATACTGCAATACAGAGAGTTGGTGAAATCAACAAGAAAGGGTTTTTACTTCTGTAATATGATGCATTGATGTGGGGGAAAGGTATGGCAGGTCATTGGAAACCCTTTGAATTGTGGTTCTGCTTGATGAAACTTTGATAACTTTGCAAATCTTTTGTTTCGAACCAAGTTATATGATACAACTGTTTGAAAAGCATTCCAAAATGTCAACAGTTCGCCATTAGTGGTGAACCAGTATGTGTCTATATGAATATTACCTGATCTCAGTGCTATACAAATTTGTGTTTAAAGCAACATTTGTGCAAGAAAACCCCTCGTTAAAATAAAAACAGGCCCAACTAATTAATAAAAGATCGGATAGATTGTACATTCAAAAGAAAATTGCAATTGGTTTGTAAAAGGTATTTTTATGCATGTATTTGGCTGAGATTTGATTACATTTACACCAGCAGAAAGCTCCATTTGCCATACTGGTGATGCTATTTTATCATTTTATTTTGTAAATAATGTTACATATGTAAATTAACTTGGACAATAACAAAAATAGTTATAATTTGTTTCATGTGTTTCTTTCAAGCCATTTTTATTGCCTTGAGAAAGACGCTTCTATTAGTCTATTTTTCTACTGCTGTATGTTTAAGTGTGCACTCAGTAATTTTTGTACATTTTGCACCAAACAATAAGGCCGTTTAGTTTCACTTAATGTGCAGTCACAAGTTCAGTTTCAAATGTGTGCAGTCACATTAGTGAAATGTGTAATTTTGCATGGAAAAAAGGTCCATTGTCAATATCATGAAACTCCACTTCACTAATATTCACTTGTCGCCACCTACTGGCGGTTTTAGTTTCATGAAAATATTTTTCTATATTAATTTTATTTCTATTTTAAACATCACTCTCATAACAGTATTAATGCAGTTATTACTTCAGTGGAATTTCATGCCCTCTCCGCTGCAATAAACAGCATTAAAAATGAAATGTCAGTTTTCGTTGACTAAAACTAAACTAAATACATTTTTTAAAACTAAAGTTCACAGCCTTTTACCTCAACTAACGCTTGCTAACTGATGTCGCTAATGTGACCGCACAGATTTGAATTTGAACTTGTGACTGCACATTAAGTGAAAGTAAACTCTTATTGCTTGGTGCAACAATGACTGATTTCACCTCTAAACATACAGCAGTAGAAACATAGACTTAGTTTAAATAGAAGCTTAATTTTCAAGGCAATAAGCTTAATTTCCATGTCTAAATTATTAACTAAATTATGACTATTTTTTTGTTATTGTTCAAGTTAATTTAAATATTTTATAATAAAATTATAAAATGACATCACCAGAAGTGATGGGGGTGAACTCTTTAAAACTCTTAATCAATTACATGGAGATGTAGCCTATGAACCTTCTCACATGGAAGTCGCTTTCAAACCAAGCAGCTTTCTCTTGGTCCAACAAACTCTGTAAGAAACTCTGGAGAGAGCAGATTCCTTCAATGACTGGAATGACTGGAAGGAATGACTGGATTTCGGCCACAAACTTGAGTGTATTTATACTGACACCTAGTGGTGTGGATGTAGCATCGTGCAAAGCAATTGATTTCGCTTACTGATGTCATTGTAGCAACACTATTCACATTCAGTATATTTGAGTATATTTTGAGATTGAAAATGTAGTAGTCGTATGATTTCATTATGTTGTCCCCCATTAGGTGATCCGCTTCATGAATAGATTAGCTTTTATAAGGCTACTGAAATGAGTGGACTGTTCACCTGAAGTGGGTGGAAATCCTTGTAATCATTTTTTAACAAGTGCTACTCATTTAATTTGTGCTAGAAATAAACTGTAATGAGAAAAAAAATCACATGCACATTGAGATTAATGTGTAAATGACTGCTGCTATGATTGGCTGCTGCCTTTGTGTGTGAAATCAGCCAGGTAGCATGGGCATTGATAAGCACTGGATTTGTGTGCTTGCAGGGCGTGATGGGTCTGATCTTCCTGTGTGTGGAGGATGTGTTTCAACTCATCAACTACTTCAGCTTCAGTTACTGGCTGTACGTGGGTCTGTCTGTGGCCGGACTCATTTACCTGCGAATCACTCAGCCTGACAGACACAGGCCGGTCAAGGTAACTCGGATCCAGCTTTCACTTCTGATTATTTACAGTATGTGTTATTCTGTGTGTTTGCTGACTCTGCTGTTTCCCATTAGCTCACATTGTTCTATCCCTTCATCTACTGCCTGTGCAGTGTGTTCCTCGTGATCGTTCCTCTGTACAGCGACACCATTAACTCGCTCATAGGGATTTCCATCTCACTGTCTGGAGTGCCAGTTTATTACCTGTGTGTCTACCTGCCCAAAGAGAAACAACCAAAATGGTTTGGTAAACTGAATGGTGAGGATAATCCTATTTTACATTTACTGATTTGAAAGGATCACCAAAAAAACATTCCTGACGTCAGACAATGACCTTAATATGACAAAACTTACAGCAAGTGCAAAATGTCCTGTTTAACTGTAAGGGTCAGAGAGAGTAAAATGGTCATAAAGAATTAGGACTTTAGCCACAAGAAATGCTAATATCAAAGGAAATGAAATATTTTATTGTTTTATTTTGTAATGTGAAATATAAATAAGCAGTGATTTCCTGATTTGTAATGGTAAATGTCAGAGAGTGTAACATAGTCATGAAAAAGATTTTGCTACAAAAAATACTAATAACTCGGGAAATATGTTATTTTATTTGAGCTGGAATATGAAGAAAGCAGTGAAAGGATGCATGTCAGCTCTGTCAGCAATGAAAGCATTGAAGTCATGTGGTGAAAGCATTATAACCACAGCAGCCACGGCTCCACCACAACAAACATGTGACTATTATTCATGCAAGTTCACAGTTCTGCTTAATTTATTCTATATGAATCTTTTAACTAAATATATTAGATGGATCTCAAATTCAGACTCAGAAATATTTTATGAGATGAACACAACCAGAGGTAATCACAAAATGTTCTCTTCTGGATTGAAGAAGGACAAACGTATCGTTTACAGCAGCTCTGAAATACTTACTTCATCCTCAAACTGTCAATACACTACTCGTTATTAATATCTACTCCGATGCAATAAAGCTCATGCTTAATATAAGAAAAAAATATTTTCCAGTGGGATGGTGCAGGTAAAAGAGTAGGTACAGTAAATGTAAATATATTCCATTTAATAAAAAATTCAGTGTAACTCTAATAACAGTGCAACATTGCTCCTGTTTTCTCCAACCTGTTTCTCTCTCCTTCCTCCATGCCAGATTGTGTCACCAAATACACTCAGATCCTGTGCCACTGCTGCTTAACTGACTTGGATGTGGAGCCAGAGAAGATGGCCGAACCGAAGACCCAATAACTCCTTCAAGAGGACGTGCCTGGAGCATGGATTCCATCTGAGCAAAAAGACACTATTTGTCAAAAACAAATACCTCATGGATTTATAAACGTCTAGTACATATATCTCAGAGATATCTCCAAGAAGATAGCTCAGTTTAAAACCAGGTATCATAAGTGTGTTTCATCACTTTTCGCCATGTTTTTATTTCATTTAATCTGTCGAGGTCTGAATGAAGTTCTTGTTAAAGCATTAACTGAAGAGGATTGTGCTTAAAGACACTGGGAGACACCGAACTTCTGTTTAGTTTGATATTTGGAAAGAAAACAGGTCCAAGAAGCTGAATGTACAGACAAACTGGATGACAACTCACCTCATCCATTCTGGGACAATGGTATAGACTCATGGGACTTTCTTGTAAACAAAAATGCACATTTTGTTTTTTTGTATTATTTTGTCAGATGCAGTAAAAGTTTTCGATATTGAGTTGGGAAATTCAGAGATAAGTGATTGTCATTTTTTCTGTATGATAGCTAAACTTGGTGTCTGGTTGTCTGTATTTGAAGTCCTTTGTTCATTTGACTATAAAGAAAACCGGAAGTATCACTTGGATGTCACTCAGTGTGTCTGGAGTTCAGAAAGTGATCAGCTTTGATGTGCTTTTCTGCCTTCCAGATGTTATTTGAACACATTAAATATATAATGCTGGGTTGATATGGAATATGTTGTGAATGATGGGGTCATGACTAAAAATAGAGAAAACAATGGCTGTCTGGGAACTCCAGTGTTAGATGTCCGGATGTTGATAGTGGCCCTGTCCCAAATGGAGCACTTCATGTGCACGTGCGGACTTACGGACTTACAATGGCCGCCGCGTGCGCGTGTCCGTTAAGTCCACGAGAAAGTAGTGTGGCGCATTCCTCACTTTATCGTTCAGAAGGGTGCGCGCTCACTCGGTGGCCGTTACGCGCACTCGATACGCACTTCTGCCGAGTCTGCAGTCCGCACTGGGGCGAGCTCCGCAACAGACTTCTAGTCAAAGCGGCATTACGTCACGAAAGTGCGGACTCGGAGGAAGACCGTGAGGGTTTAGGGTGCCATTTGGGACAGGGCCACAAGATGCGTTTAGCCTCCGACGCACAACCTGAGACAATCTTAACATTTTATGAAATCATTACATCGCATTTCCATCTGTCTCGCACCTCTGTCAGAGGGTGTCCAACTTTAAATTGTTTAGCTTGCTCTTGTTTTTGTGGTTGTTGGATTCTGGTTTCATACAATAATTAAATAAGAGGATGTGTCATAACAGAGCTGAACTCGGACTTGTGTCATGGAAAGCAAGTAAAACTGACGAGGCCCACGTAACGAATGCTGTCCTATGACTCAGTGTAATTTCCACATATTTACATCATTTGATTAAAATGAACTCCTCACCTCAAGATCAACAGATGTGGTAATGCAAGGCTTCATATCCTGCTGGTGAATGCAGTAACAGATTCTCTAAAGAAAAGTTAGGTTCAATTTATGGTGTTAAAAAAAAACATTACTACAAACACTATTTATTTTTCTGAAAATGTAGCCAATATGAATGTTAATAAATACATTTAATGTATTCTTATTTGTGCCCTTTTGTAAAACCCCTGCTAGTTTGATATGGTAGGCCTGATGAACCCAGTGCCACCTGAAGAAAATGGCCTGTTAGCATTCGCTCTCTTCTCAACGGCAGTTTCTGAAGGGTTTGTCTGGTGAATATGGCTCTGTTAGCCTCTGCTGGTAGATACTGACTGTACGGGTCCAAAAAGCATCTGCCTCCAGTAACAGCCATTTACATATAGGACTATAATTACTATGGTAAATTACTAGTGGCAGATTTTTTTAGAAGACTCTTTAAACGGGCTTGGATATGTGACTGAGTGTTTTTTATTATTATGTTTTATCTAGGCTTACAGTAAAATTATTATGATAGCCTAATGGACGAACACTTCTCTTCGCGGCGACTAATAATCTGACTAAGCTGTGAAATGTACGGTTACTGAAACAGTGTTTAAAACCAGTAATGTCACATATAGGCTAGTTCTGTAGAGGTGTGTATGTAGTAGCCCACTGTGTCAGTGTGTGCACTATAATACCGTTCAAACCTTTGAGGTCGGAATGATTTTAAAAGTTTTTTGCATGACTTTTATGCTCATGATTGTCTCTTAAGCAGTTCACCAAGGCCACATACAGCAATATTGTGAAGTATTACTACAAAGTTATTTTTAATATTATTTAAAATACTTTAGTTATAAATAAAATGTAAAATAACTGTTTTCTTTTTATTATACGGTATTTTGTAATTCCTTCCAGTAATATTAAAGCTGTATTTCAGCATCATTACTCCAGTCTTCAGTGTCACAAGATCTTTCAGAAATCATACTAATATGCTGATTTGCTGTTAAATTTAACATCAATTTATTATTATTATTATCAATGCTGAAAACAGTTCAATATTTTAATATCTCCTTAATATTTTTGTGTAAACCATGATACATTTTTACACGTTTCAAAAGAACAGCATTTATATGAAATAAAAATATTTTGTATTATTATAATTGTGTTTACTGTCACTTCAATGTATAATCAATGTAATGTATCCTTATGGGATACAATTATTAATTTATTTTTAAAACTCTTACTGACTGCAATGATTTAAACATTGCTCACATGCATATTATGTTTACATATTTAATACAAATACATTTGTCCAGTTATTGCTGTCTACACCAAACTTGTGAAACCTTTTTTGAAATCACTAATATATGTATATATATATATTACAGTTTATAGTGACCCCCAGATCAGCTGACATACAGTGAATGAATGCATTTAATGCAGACATGTCTAAGAACAGAAGGACACACATTGAGTGCTCAAACGCTTCTGTGATTATTAACGTGACCTTTGCTAATCAATGCTGTGGCTCCTCGTCCCATCTGACCCCACATGACAGCTCTGATGCTGCTCACACACACATCACAGCTCAGTATAAACTCAAGCACATCTCTGCTAATCAATGCTGTGGCTCCTCGTCCCATCTGACCCCACATGACAGCTCTGATGCTGCTCACACACACATCACAGCTCAGTATAAACTCAAGCACATCTCTATCTGTTCACTGACGCATCTTCACCATGCAGACGAGAATCTTACTGCTGACTCTGACCCTGACGCTGGGGATCAACATGATGGCAACAGCAGAACCGCTTCACGCTCAGTGCAGAGTCATCTGGTAAGATGCTGTTTACCTGCAGGCTTTTGTGTGCATGTATTTGAAAGATTGTTTCAGCTGCTGTGGATGAAGTACATGATACATCTTTGTTGCCACAGTATTGAAGTGCCTTCTTCTAAAGAAGGTTTGACTACTTTTGTAATGTAATGAATGTACAAATCATTAATGTTTGGTGATGAGTTTTGTGTTCAGCTGGGATCAGGACTTGTCTTTCTGCAGACCAGTCAAGTTCTTCCACACTGACTCAATCATCATTTCTCTTTGATTCTTGTCTTATACACAGAGACACTGTCATGTTAGAATAGAAAAGTGTAAAATACTTGAGTAATTTTACTTGATTACTGTACTTAAGTATTATTTTCGGGGATTTTTACTTTATTCAAGTACAATTTAAACTGACTACTTGTACTTTTACTTGATTACATTTCTGAGGAAACTTTTTTCACCAATGTACTTTCTGTACTTTTTACTCCTTAAAATTTCATTTTAACTTAAAAAGTACATTACATATTTATTTTATCTTGTGCACATTAAATGTGGTAAACGGAAGCTGAAACGCGCGTGCCTGACGTGAGAACCAATGATCGCTGTTTAAACGCATCAAGCACACAAACAGATCTACTTCAGTTATGTCTTTCATCAGATCAATGTCTGGCTTCAGAAGTTCAACATCAAATCTGAGGAAGCATGTTGAGGTAGCAAAGTTGTGTTTCCCCCCCAAAAAGTGTATTCATTATTATTTCTGTTTTGATAGAGCCCTTAGCGGTGTAATATATTATCTGAATGCACAAGATAGAGTGCAAATAAAATCAGTGATATCAATTTAAATATAATTAATATTTTTGTGGGAATTATTATTTGTTTATTAAATGTTACAAATCTCCAAAAAAGTGTTTAATTGAACATCGTATGTTTACTTAATTGTAATTCATGTTGTGATGTTCTTACCAGGTAGGATAAGTTGTTTTAATAATGTCATTATGTGACACATTGAGTAGGAATTTGGAATCTCAATATTTTTTAATCTTAATTACATGATTTGCTCATTAATAGATATAATTAGTCACTAATAATTATGTAGCAATATTTTCTGAGAAAAATCCCAAATAAAATGCCCCAAATAAACAATTAAAAGATGAATGATCCCTTTAGACTGTTAGGTAGACAACACAAAAAATGGTCTTTCAAACCGTTAATGTTGTATGTCTTAATTATGACTCTAATCATTAATTCAGCCCATTCTTGCATTCTGTCTGGAATATGTTTCTAACCTCTGCATCACATTTTTTTGAAAGTGATAGTTCACCCAAAAATTCTCATGTCGCCAGATGTTTATGATTTTCTTTCTTCAGATGAACACAAGGAAAGATTTTAGCCCGTGTAATACAAGGGGACAGGACCACTTCAGAAACCACTCAAAGTGAACACGATGGTCAAGTTTAAAATATTGATTCATTAGCAGAGGTTGTATGAGTTACTGTCATATTCACTCTGTGTAGTTTTTGAACTTCCCATACATGTCTTATAAGAAGAGAGATGGCTGGTGTGTGGTGAGCGCACAGGTGCCGTTGTCCTGTGGCAGCCGTCACATCATACAGGTGGATGCTGCACACTGGTGGGGGTTGAAGAGAGACCCCCACATGATTGTAAAGCGCTTTGGGTGTACAACAATACACAATAAAGCACTATATATACGCATCATTCATTCATATACATATATACTGAATATATGGGATGGCATGAGGGTGGAAGGATGAAGTTTCCTTTTAATCCTTTTCCCTGCAATTATTTTGTGTGTGTGTATGTGATGTGTGTGTGTGTGTGTGTGCGTGTGTGTGTGTGTCTGTGTGTGTGTGTGTGTGTGTGTTGCGTGCGTGCGTGTGTGTGTGTGTGTGCGTGCATGTGTGTTGCGCTGTGCTGAATTGTTATCGCTGCACTAGATATGCATTTGACCTGTGCCATTGCATTTTTCTCGTTTTCTCCCTTTAACCAAACTTCTGTATGTCTGTCAGAAAAAAAAGTACTTCTACTTTCTAAATACTTGAGTACAATTTAAAATAGTACTTTTTACTTTTACTCAAGTATGTTTTTGGCCAGATACTTGTACTTTCACTTGAGTAAAATTTTCACTGAGTATCTGTACTTTCACTTCAGTAAAATGTTTGAGTACTTTTTACACCTCTGCTCCTGTCCAAACTGTTGCTGTAAAATTAAAGCACACAATTCCCTAGAATATCATTATATGCTTAAACATTAAGATTTGTTCTCAAGGAAATTACTAAAGTAGTCAAACCTTTCATTAGAAGGGGGTGCCAATACTTTTGACAATATAGTGCACATTGTTGTTGAATTTCACTTGTATATATTGTTCTGTATTTTAAGTGTATATTATGTATTGAATAACAATAGCATATAGGCTATTGATATATTTTATACAGTGACCACAAAAGTATTTTTGGAAATAAATTCACTTCAAAATGAATGAATGTTGTGTATCACAAAATATCGAACCAAATGCACTTATTTTAAACAGATACACAAGTCAAAATGAATGAATGTTGTGTATCACAAAATATCGAACCAAATGCACTTATTTTAAACAGATACACAAGCATCTAGAAAAATATTTTAAGTGTTTGAATATTAGGTTATTGTTTAAAATAAAGTCAAGTAAATGTCATTTTTAAAGTGCTTTGAAAAGTGATGTTAGTTCTGAGAAAATGTCCAGCATAATTTTTGGGGATATTTGGAAGAAGAAAAAACATTCCACACTATACTCTATAAATCTTATGACTGAGCTGCATATAAACCAAGACTGATCACAAACTTGTGACTAGCACCACGAGACTTTGATCTTGATCTCTATTATCCACCATGCAAATTACTCACAGTGACAGACCCTCCACATAAGATCATTTGACATGCATGATGCAAGCCTAAGGATGTCAGTGGTCTTAATCATGCCCCAGAGCCACAATCAACTGCACAAACTCACGTCACCTCTAGTGAGTCTTCAGAACATGGCACTGCACTGAAACGGCTCTCACTGTTTGTCAGGCTCTTTGGGATCCCATGCCAGGACGTTTATATGAGTTTGGTGAACCAGATCAAGGCCTGGAAAGGCATGTCCGGCTGTCTGACTGTTGGACAGAGATGCCTGTATGAGGTAAGATCATCTGTTTGATAAAGTATCGCTCATGCTTTAAAATAAATAGTTGACCCCAAAATGAACATTTACTGAAAACTGACTCATCCTCAGGCTATCCGAGACGTAGATGAGTTAGTTTTCCTCATCAGAACAAATTTGGAGAAATTTAGCATTGCACCACATGCTTACCAAATGGGTCCTCTGTAGTGAATGGGTGCCGTCAGAGTGAGAGACTAAACAGCTGATGAAAACATCACTGTCTATAAACATCACTATAATTCACACCACTCCAGTCCATCTTGTGAAGTGAAAAGCTGCAAGCTATAATACATTCATCAAACCATTGCTTTCAGGTAAAACACAAGCCTTTCATCCACAATATTGCTTTCCCCAGAAGAAAAGTCATCTCGTCTGACTCAGGAGAGAAATATGCACAGCTCAAGCACAAGCAAAAACAGTCCGAAGCAGTTCTAAACATATATGTCAAAGGACAACAGGTGATCCATTATTATGGATTAAGTAAAACATTATTAATGATGCATTTGTGTATTACAAACACACATCTTTTTACTTCACAAGACATTAACTGATGGACTGGAGTGGTGTGATTACTTGTGTATTATTGTGATGTTTTTATCAGATTTGTGGACTCATTCTGACGGCACCCATTCACTGCAGAGGATCCCTTGGTGGGCAAGTGATGTAATGCTGAATTTCTCCAAATCTATTCCGCTCAAGGAACAAACTCTTGAATGGACTTTTCATTTTTGTCTTAAATATTAATTTAAATAAACCTTTAAAAGTTTAAGTATTAAACTTCTATTGGCATCTTGAGTACTTAGCGAAATTATTCTCAATAACATCAAACTGTTTCAAGCCATTTACTGTATATATTAACCAGTAAGGTTTTTGTATGCTCAAGAAGTGTGACAATAGCTGCTATTTCCCAAGATATAGCCGAACACGTAGTGAAGTGTTGTCTTCTTCAGCTGGAGTCTGCCACACCTTTCCACATCAAAGCCAAACACACCAGCAGACAGTGGACCAGCAAGGAGGATCTCAACTTTCACCTGGTGTCAACCGAGGAGTCTGTGTGTAGAGTCACGGTAAAATGCTCTGCTGCTATTTCCTCTTAGAATATTAAAGTGCCTCTATTATGCCTTTGCGAATATCACCTTTCATGCAGTGTCTCATGTAGCAGTATGTGAACACAAACTTTCTGCAGAGTTGAGAAGCCGACAGTGCACGATAAATAAAGTTATTGTCTATCAAAAAAAAATAGTCGTCAGGAATTTGAATCTTATTCTGTACGTCACAAAGTAACACATTTGCATAATGTCCGCCCATGGCTATCATTCGCACTGTATGCGGTAGACCAATCACAAAGGACTGCACCATCTGACCAATCACAGCAGTGAAAGGCGGGGTTTAGAGAGACTGATTCTTCGAACTGCTTCGCACGAGTCGTTTAGGAATCATTTAGAAATGAGGTCAAATTTAAGCTATTTTGTTTTGAGAAAACTAAAGTGTTTTTTGACCTTGGATGCATGTAAACCTGTTTTAGGACACTTATTAAACAATATTAGAAACCTTAAAAATGACATAATAGGGGCACTTTAAGAACATGTGATGGATAGTGGAGGAGACGAGGCAGTTATTACATATGTTGCCTTCTATACAAGGAAACATTTTAGTATACCTTTATTTCAATGTTTCTGTTATCACTTTTATTATTATAAAAATTATATGTTTGGCTATTTTTTTCATCACAGATCTCCTATTGATCAAAAATAAATAAACAGAACAAAACATTTGTCAAATATGTATTGCTGGACTACGGAGTCAAAGTCATGTTCATGAAAGAACTCAACGTTCCCTCATAGTTTCAGTTCATTTTGCCCCACAGCTACAGTTTGTGGAGAAAAAAAACATTATTTTCAACTTGAATATCATTTATTTATTCCTGTAATGCCAAAGCTGAATTTTGAGCAGGCATTACTCTTGATAGCCACATGATCCTTCACAAATAATTATAATATGCTTATTCGATGCTCAATAAATATTTCTTATTATTACCAAGGTTCAACACATCTCTCTCTCTCACTCTTTATTTTGAGCTGCTGAAGCACAAAGTAGCAAACTCTGCCTTGTCAATGACTTTCATACTTGTTGTGCGACTGTCTCAGGGATTTTCTATCTCTAAAGCATGGGCCAGGGTGGAAGACAACGGCATCACATACTGCACTCTCTACAACCTCATCGAGGGTGAGACCTTTGACACGGTGCTGTATGTTGTGATGAAATACTCCCTCAGAGAATCTATTGAATCTGTTTTGTGCATTCACAGGCAGCGGGCTGGTGGATGCTGCGGGTTATAAGCAGTACACGAATGAGTGGATTTGTCTGGACTACTCGACTGCCAACTGCACCATCTACTGATGAGATCTGCTGGTCTTTGACATGATTTAATACAGACAAAGACCATGAAACATTGACCCGCTCATCATTCTTCAAATGTAGCTTGTAGTATTCTAGCAGTCGCTCATATACAGTTATAAAGCTATTCATTGTTAATAAAGCTTGATAAGATCACTGTTTGAGAGCAGAATGCATTAGTGTTTGAATGGCAAATGAATAAAAACAGAATTGCACCACTCTAAAGTATTGTGCTTGTTACAATTGTTTTCACCTCATCTTTGTAATTGTATACATAATGTAATTTGATCATAGGCTATACAACACAAGATTTCTTTCAGAAAATGTAGTGTTATTGATAGTATCCGAGACATCCATTGTCTATTATGAACAACAGACTCTGAGATCTATTAAAGGAGCAGTATGTGATATTGACAGCTAACGGTTGAAATGGGTGCCGCAGTCCAAATACAAAATATTAGAGAGCCGTTCCTCCTCAGACTCGAGTCACTGGACGCTCGTGCAGGTTGCCAGATTGAGGACACGCAACTGGCTGTAGCTTTGTTGTTTATTGGAGAAACAAGTATGTGAACGTAGCATGTTTCCTAAATATCTGCAAACATTACGGTAGTTTTCTGATTTAGTAGTCAAAATATTACATATAGAATATATAAATAAAACGACAGCAAAACCGGTCATCAGAAAAAAGACTGTTTATTTGATGGCCAGACTCAGAGCTTAATAGTATTTCATTAACAACAATCTGTTGTGCCTTGTACATGACACTACAGCTGATTTAAATAACTTCATAAACACAAAGAACAATCACATTCATGCATGTGCTCTGATAAAACTACACAAGGAAGTACACCATAGTCATGACATTGCATCTGACCTTACTCAAATATGAATACTAGCTTCCAATATATTCATGTTTCTAAGAAGTTCTGGAGCCTTTCTGGATGCTTCTCACGGTAATGGACGTTGTTGCTTTGTGTTCAGAAGGAATGAAAGTTTCAAGCTGAAATGACAAAGAGCAGTTTAAAACTTTATCTCGTTTTATATTTATATAGCAGTTCAAAGATTAAAAAAATGGACAGGAATACAGTAAAACCAATAAGAAATGTTACATGAGCCATTTAAAAGTACGTGGTGTTTAAGTGATTTCTGTGGATGTATCTGCTCAAGTTTCCACAGGCGTCCAAGCTGGGTTTAAAGGTTCAAGGTTCAAGGTTTTATTCGTCACATACTCAATTATACAGAATATAATCAGTAGTGAAATGTAAGTCAGGTCAGGTCCACTCAATGGACAGTGAAAACTACATAACACAACACAAGAGAATATAAATATAGGTAAAAAAAAAAGAGATGACTCAATAAAGAGTAAAATGTGCAATAAAATTAAATGTGCAATACAGCATACTGTGGACTTAATAAATAATAATATAAACAGAGATGTGCAAGAGGAATGTGCAAACAGGTTGTACCGGGTATATATACATAGCAGCAATGAAGTTGAGCAAGGTTAAAAATAAATACTTTGTTTTTTGTTTTAATCGAATCCAAAATGCATACGTTTTAAGTGTAATGTTTGGTCACATTTACCATTGTTTTGTGAATTTTCAGTCAAAATCAAGTCATTTCAATAGGAATCTGGAATTTCGTGAAATATTCTTTAAAGCAAATCCGACTTTGGTTCAAGTTTGTCACGAGAGCTGACAGCAGGAAGCTACTTGGGTTGAACTTTGTAGGCTAAGTGATTCATACATTGCTACACTAGTGACAAAAGACAAATCAACCTTTTTTGCTTGTGAAATTTCATTAATGTGACAGTGTATATTCTTTACATGTCATAACATACACTTTTAGGAAGGAGGAGAAGAAAAGACTGAAGAATGTATACCTGACGCACAAGCAGATCCATCTCAGGTGAGTTACTGGACAGATCAACCAGAGATTGGACTTTTATTCTCAAACCAGTAATTACTGAAGGGTCTACGAGAAAAGAAAATCTCCAAATTACTACAAAGATACATTTCACCCCCAAACATCATCATTTACTAACTCTCAGGTCGTTACAAATATGTATGACATTTTCTTTCTAACAGGATTACAGTTAAACAAAACTGAAACCATAAAGTCTAGTTACTAAATAATCAGTGCTGTTAATCGATAAAAAAATCGCGATAAATCCCACCTTACATTAAAGTTTAGTTATACTTTTATATTGAAATAATTTCACATTCAATCTTCAAATGAATGTAGAAACAACATAAAGAAAGTATATGTTTAATACGTGTAATGCCATCTTTTATATCACTGATACCAACTGATGTCTCTATGAATATTTGTCATAATATTTAACCATTGACTATAGCCATTCAACATTACAGCATAATTAAGAGATATCAATTTAACATTTATTAGACTTTAAAAAATACCTTCTAATTTAAGTGAACTTAAAACAATCTGCACATAACCCCATTGTAATAAATGTCATATCTGTGCCCTTTATTTGGGTGTGAATATGAATCGAGATCACAATAAAAGGTGCAAGCTGATATGTATTTTGTATTTGTATTTAATGCACAAGTAAATGTGAGCACAGTGCACTTACACTAGAAACTCATTTGATCTGTTCATTTGAAAAGTACAAATGAAAATGAAACCATTAAATGCCTAAGGTGGCCAAACCTAGCGAAACTAAATAACACATAAAGAACTATAGTTATTTTATTTCGGCTAGTTTCCAAGTTCTCATTTTCATTTAGTTTAACTTGATGGACTTAAATAACTATGTATAATAATACACATGTAATAATAATATTTCTTTAAATAATATTTTTTATAAAACTGTAGAGACATTTTAAAACATCAAAAACCAATAAAATTACACTTAAAAATTAACATTTTGAAAAAATCTCATTCAAAATATTAACAACAACTAGGCCCGGTTTCACAAACGGGGCTTAGCTTAAGCCAGGACTAGGCCTTAGTTAAATTAAGATGTTTAAGCAACTTTTACACAAAAGCCTTAGAAGAAAACTAATCATACATTCTGAAACTACATGAACGTGAGTAAATAATGACAAGTTTTGAATGATTATTTTTGGTTGAACTATCCTTTTTAAACTAAAGATCACGTTCGCAAGTTCATGTCTGATTGAATAGCTGTAGGCTGACTAATATTCATTTGTGATATTATACCAACTATATGGATCAGCAAAATATGATATTGTACCAGACTGCTGAGTTGATGGTTCAGACGTCATCATCCAGTCGTCTGTTAGTGTGGATGTTGTTTCTTCTGTTGAAGGATCATCTGTAAGTCACATTAAACAAACAGAAACCAGGTTTTGTGAGTGGATATGTAAATGATGTAAATGAAAAAGTCAATATTTCAGCATTTTATCATAATCCAGTATATCATAAATGAATCAGAGTAAAGACTTTAGTATATACTGTATAACACAGCAAAGTTCAGCCTCAACCTGAATAATGACTTAAGATGAATTGCTCAGTATTTGTTGCCACTTCAGCAGAAGTACGAGTTAAATCAGTCACTCACCGGTAGTAGTCGATTGTCCCACAGAAAAACACAGAAATCCAACAAACAGGACACAAACTTTCTCCATGTTTCTGATCTTTTAGGAGGAAACGTATCTGAATAAATGTTCAGTGGCTCTTCAGGTTGTCTGAGGGCGTTGATTGAACTGAGTCTCGTGGGTTTCCTTGAACAATGATACTGAACACACCCTAGCACTGACGGCACAAACACAACGGGCAGTAGACAGAAGTTAATCAGATTTGTGTTTGTTCACCTGAAACCTTTAATGGATCACTGGTCAAAGCATTTCATGAATGTAGGGTTTTATTGTTTCTTTCTTGTTGCTCTTTGCACAATCAAAGTGAGTAGTAAAATAAAACAAGACCTGTGTCTGCCTCCAAACAAGAGTTTTTATGAAAAAGGTCAATAATCAAACTGTGTGTTTACAGTAAAGTCTAAAAGACTGACTTCTTGAAACTAATTTATAGGAAAATAAAAACATAAAAGTGAATTTTAAACAACCAAAGAACCACTGAACTGAATAAATGAAACATCGAGTTATAACTGGAAGAACGGTGGTACTGGTATAAGTAGACATAACTTCACTGGTCTTCATAGAGACTGGCGTCTGGTTCTAAGGGCTTTTGCAGATGCTGCTCCTGCTGCTGCTGCCAGCGCTGGGCGTCCGTGATCCTTGCGGGGACGTGACGGAGAGGCCCAAACCTAGATCCACTGTCTTCACTGCAGGGGACGTGACGGATTGGCTTCTGGGACTGCTGCTGGCTGATGGATTTGAGGGTCTGATGTGCATGTGGGGCACATAAGACAACAATCAGGACTTTGCGCATGTCATGCTGGTCTGGTTTAAACTGTCACACTTGACTGGATAATTATGCTGTAAAAGGAGCGGATGCATATGTGGGTTATTAATCCTAATAGGTTGTGGATAAAAGCATGATTATGTGAATACCGATGGAGTGACGCAGAACTGCGGGCTGAGTTGATCTTTGAGCTCAGACGGCTGGATGGAGTGGAAGCGGGAGAGGGCAGGGACAGACCAGCCTTAAAAGAGGAAAATGACCACATTAACCATTACAGCTAATTAGTAACCTCCGAATTCCTCTGATAGCTGACACCACTGTAAAGATGTAAAGCTTTTAAAAGTTTGTGGTAGGTAAGATTGTTTCAGTGTCCCTTGTGCTTAGCAAGGCAGATAAAAAAATACAATTGTAGTATTATGACATTTTATTACAATTTAAAATAAATGTTTTCTCTTGTAAAATGTAATTCCAGTAATGATAAAGCATCATTACCCCAATGTCACATGATCTTTCAGAAATCATTCTAATATGCTGTTTTGGTGATCAATCTATTTTTTTTTTTACTGTTATCAATGTTGAAAACGTGCAAATTAATATTTTGTGGAAACCGTGAAACATTTTTGCAGGATTCTTTGATGAATAGAAGATTCATCAGAAAAAAACAGCATTCATTTGAAACAGAAATATTATAAATCTCTTCCTGTTCTTTTTGATCAATTTAATGAATGCTTGCTGAATCAAACTATTAATTTCTTCAAAATAAATAATCTTTTAATTTCTTACTGTTACATTTTTACCATTTACATTTGAAAAGTGCAAGTATCTTATCATTGCTTCTACTCTCTACCATGTGTTGTTTTTACATGGCTTCATGTTGCTTATAAATGATGATGGGTAATTGTATCTATGTCGTGCTGTACCTGCATAAAACGTATCTGCAATGCAGATGACAGGTCAGGATTCTCCTCCATGGTCTCCAGGAGCATCTTATTCACGCTTTTATTTAATTCTCTGAGTTCTCGTAGCTCTATGTCACGTTCCTCAAAGGTCTTCTCATTGGTGTTTTTAGCAGACCGAATTTCCCTGGTATTTTTGGCACACTGTGAGATAAGAGCAATAGTTTAGAGATAAGGTGATAACAGATAATCACAACAATATGGGTATAATCAGTCATTACTGGCCATGCTGTGTGTGTATACATATACAAATATAGGAGAGAGCTATTTGTGTATAGAGTTGTCACACTTTTTTAAGTAGTGGGCTTATTGTCACAATAGAACCTGCCATTTAACAGTCTTTTGGTAACTTTTGTTTGGCTAAATTCATTACTTGTTATTGAAAACAATATTTGATGCTGAATCTGAAAAGGTAAAGCAGGATATGTGAGGGCGGTCAGACCTGTTTGCTGGCTCTTTTGAGTTTCTCCTCCTGAGAGAGGATGTCTTTGTTGAGAGAGAGCACATGGGCTTGAGTCCTCTCGACGCTCTCATTCTGAACTGCTTCCTCTTGAAGAAAACCATCCAATGTGCGGCACATGCTCTGAAATATGTGGAAAAAACACGCTTTATGTACTATCATCTAAATGAATTGGTTTTAATGCACATCAAATTATTATTTGTTATTACTGAACCTGAACTAGTTAATTAACCTTAAGATTTTCACTTTTCATAGGGCAGTTTCGCAGAAACCTGTTTGACCTGTTGTGAATGACGTTGTCAATCATGGTTTTTAATTACCCAGTAACATAAATATACAAGTGAAAGAACAAACTTTGCATTACAGAGCATTACATTATCTGTGTGATGGAATGATTATGTCAGAAGAAGTATTTACTTCAATGTCCTCCTGCAGTTCTCGGATTTGCCGTTTCTTGTATTTGTATTTCTCCTCGGCTGATCGCCTCTGTTCCTCCAGCTTCAGTTTCTCCTGGTGCGCAGGACCTACAGTGACATGGAGCACTTCTCAGTTCACAATGAAATTCTATGTGATTATATACATTGCAAAATTCCACATATTGTTTATATGTTAAATAAAAACCTGCACAGTATCTATCCCGCAACCAAGTGACATTTGCGTAGAGGTATGGCTTAAGCTAAATATATTTCATTTGACAACAAGTTGTCACGAGTGCATGCAATTTAGACCCAAGAATGAGAATGAACTATTTCTAAGAGACTTCCACTCTTTCCCTGCCATTGATGGAATTGTGAATATGATCAAAAATCCTTGCAGTGAATTAAGCCATGGTCAGAATGTACTGAGAAACTTTCTAATACAATAACTCGATAAACCAACTACAGTGAAATATAAATAGTTGGTATTCTAGGTGTGCATTGATGTGGCATCATGTCACCCCTACACACACACACACACACACACACACACATATATAGTATATGTACATTATATTGCCAAAAGTATTGGGTCACCCCCTTCTAATGAAAGGTTTGACTACTTTAGTAATTTTACTGAGTAAAAATCTTAACGTTTAAGCATATGATGATACTTTTTTTTATAGCAACAGTTTGGACAGGATCCTTTACTATTCTAACATGACAGTGTCTCTTTGTATAAGGCAAGGATCAAAGAGAAATGATGATTCAGTCAGTGTGGAAGAACTTGACTGGTCTGCAGAAAGACAAGTCCTGATCCCAGCTGAACACAAAAACTCATCACCAAACACCAATGACTTGTACATTCATTATATGGACAAAAGTACTGGGACACCCCCTTCTTTAGAAGCGAAAAAGGCACTTCCAAACTGTGGCAACAAAGATGGAAACATAATTCATGTACTTAAAAATGCTATTTCCACCTCTGTTGCAACAGTTTTGAAGTGTATGAAATGACTGTACCCATATGTACAAGTCATTGGTGTTTGGTGGCTCGAGGTCTGCATTTAAAGTCACACCAGAGGTGTTCAGCTGGGATTAGACCAGTCGAGTTCTTCCACACTGACTGAATCATCATTTCTCTTTGATCCTTGTCTTATACACAGAGACACTGTCATGTTAGAATAGTAAAGGATCCTGTCCAGACTGTTGCTATAAAAAAGGGAAAAACTGTTCCCTAGAATATCATCATATGCTTAAACGTTAAGATTTTTACTCAGGAAAATTACTAAAGTAGTCAAACCTTTCATTAGAAGGGGGTGACCCAATACTTTTGGCAATATAGTGTATATATGTATGTTTGTTTATATATATATATATATATATATACATACATTTTTGTTTATATACGCGACCCTGGACCACAAACCCAGTCTTAAGTCACTGGGGTATATTTGTAGCAATAGCCAGCAAAACATTGTATGGGTCAAATTTTCGATTTTTCTTTTATGCCAAAGATCATTAGGATATTAAGTAAAGATCATGTACCATGAAGACATTTAGTACATTTCCTACTGTAAATATATCAGAACTTAATTTTTTATTATTAATATGCATTGCTAAGAACTACAATTGGACAACTTTAAATTTGAATTTCTCAGTATTTAGATCTTTTGCACCCTCAGATTACAGATTTTCAAATAGTTGTATCTCGACCAAATATTGTCCTATAAGAAAAATCCCTTTTCAAGAACTACAACGAACGGCTCATTTGGACTACAAAGTTGTTTTCCTCTATTTGTGACATCACAATTTGTAAATCCCTATGGAAATTTGACTGGTTGGCCGGTGGGGAGAACGCTTGGTTGAGTACTGCACGTTTCACGATCAAAACCCGGTGTGGGTGTTTTTATATCACTGTATTTCTGAAGGAAACCAACCGTTTTCAGAACATTTTGGATGTCATTTTCATTTCACCTTACATATAATGTCTGATAATGCAGCGTTTGTGTACAGCGTTCTCCCGCTACAACAGCGCCTCCCGCTGGCAGAAAATGTATCTGCGTATATATGCGGCCACAAATAGCGTAAGTCTGTGGGACTATGGTATAAATAAATTCAACTGTATAAAAGTTTCAGTGCAATTAATGTTAGAATGTTAGAATTAAAGAACAATACATACTGTATAATAAATATTACCGTTGCACTTATCTGTACATACTCAATGCAGTTATTTTTAATCTGCTGTTGACATCCTATCTAAAACCACTTTAATATGTTATGCAATATCCGTGCGTGCAAAGGTTCTGCACAATCATCTTGTTCAATAATCTTGAGGTCTGAATTGATATGATAAAATTGACGAACTTGCTGTTTTGGAAGGGGCGGGGCAATACTGAAACCCCATCTAAGCTGTTCACCAATCACAATGCACTGGGACAGCTAACCAATCACAAAACATTTAGTTTTTTGGAAGGCAGGCCTTCATCAAACCCAGTCGTTTGTGTCAGGCTGGGGAGAGAGGTATTTTAATAATGTAAATTACGTGAAAAATAATGCGTGAGAGCACATCACCAAGCATGAGAGCATGTTCTAGTAGTACAACCCCAAAACAAGATCAAGACTTTGTAAAAGAGCATAATAGGACCCCCTTTAGACTGGTTTTGTGGTCCAGGGTCACATATTTATTTTTTACCTTTTTATTACCCTTTCTCGCATATAGTTAATGTTAGCCATGTATGTTGGCTTTGTTCTATAATAAATAAACAATAAAAGAGAGAGAGAGAGAGAGAGAGAGAGAGAGAGAGAGAGAGAGAGAGAGAGAGAGAGAGAGAGAGAGAGAGAGAGAGAGAGAGAGAGAGAGAGAGAGAGAGAGAGAGAGAGAGAGAGAGAGAGAGAGAGAGAGAGAGAGAGAGAGTTCAAATTAAAACCACTACACAGTAACCATAAAACTGAACGTTCCAGACAAGGTCAGAGAAGGGAACATCTGAGTTTAAATGCCCCACTTCCAACCTCAGGGAGCTGTATAGTCGCCATGACACAACGAGAGCATTTCACGTTTTTGTATCAATTATTGCAAAAACAAAACAAAACATAAAATGCTGCTGTTCGGTTTGTAAACAGCTAAAAATTAAGGTATCATTTTATACAAATAATGTCTAGTGTTTTGAAGTTTGACTCCACACTATGCTCGTTGGAAGGAGTGACGTCAAATGACACGTCTCACAGAGGTTGTGTTGATCAATCTGTCCTAAGTTCACAGGACAAATGTCCAACTTCAAGAGACCTTACAGAAGAAGGAGGTGAGAAAATCCACATTTAGAGTTGTCTGGAACGCAGCATATTACACACTGAGGATTGATAATCAATGAACCAAGGAAGAGATGTGAAACTACAACAAATTAATGCAAACTCGGGCTAAGACACAGTCAATAAAATCCATACCCTAGAAACTAAACAGAACATAATCGTGCGTGACATATGTAAATTAGTATCAGTTTTGCTCAAGCATAGCTACATCTGTTTCCTCATAGTTCAGACGGTTTCCTCATAGTTAACCAGACCATTTTAACATTAGAATCACACATCAATGCATGGTGGGACAGTGGTGACATTAGTGATGAAGAATGTAGTAAGAAGCTGACAATGAGTTATGGTGTTTAAGACTGACTTTATAAACACAGGGCTTTGACAATGGCCGAAACATCAAATGTTTATTGTTTATTGGTTGCACCTCGTCTTGTGTTAGTAAAGCATCTCTTTTTAACACTTTTTTATATAACATGGAAATCCAGAAATATTTAAAGTGAATGATGTGAATGAACTTACTGGACTCTGTGACTTTGGTCAGGGCTTTGCGATAGGTTGTATTGCAGTTGTTGACGACCTGCAGGGTGTTCTCCAATGCGTGGATCTCTTTCTCTGTCTTGCGGATTTTGGCGTCCAAATCATCCCCTTGCCGCTGGAGTTCTTCTTTCTCTTGAGCTGCCTTCAAGAAATGTTCAGGATTTATTAGATTAGAAATCATTCTAATAAAAACAGTGATGCACACTTCACTAAGCATGCCATAACATTTTATTGATTACAGATCGAAGCCTTTTTATATAGGAATCTGATGCATGAAGCAATATTAATTATTTTACTCTGATTCTACCTTGAACATGATGGAGCTCTGTGCATATAATACAGTGGTATGATACCCTTATAATGAAGTAGGCCTGGGATGTCTCCTCTTCTCCCTCTGGTGCAGCCAAAGAAACAGTCAGGATCTCGTACCTCTTCCTCATCTTGTCAATTTTGAACAGCCTCTCGTTCACCGCAGCACTGAGGACATTTGTCACAACCAACAGAGTGTAGAAAAAAACAATGCAGGAATTAAATAGATGGCATGAAATCAGTGCAGATCTTCTTCTACTTTTTCTGGTTTTATACAAAGAAAATATATCATTTAAATAGCACTTATAAATTACAGTGCATGCATTAGACACGTTGATATTCTGATCATATTTTTATTTCCAAGCACATTTCACCAATTGCAAACCACATCAATCTTAATAACCATTATTTATTTGGTATTTAATAATTTATAAGTGATATATAATTGTCAATGAAGGCTGGAACGGGAAAAAAAATCTTATATTCAGGTGTGAATAAATATTAGGTATCAGATAAAATGAGATTTAACTCATTATTAAATGCCCATGAGAAGGATGCAACACTATAATGAGCATAGTTAAGGCATGAACATTGGACATCAAAATGCTCATTGTGTCAGCACGGTCAGAAAAACTGTAAATTGTATTTAATAATTGATTTTACACCTAATTCTTCACATTAATTCTTAATACTTTTGTAATTAAGATGTGTCTTTTCTTCTCCACCTGTTTTTCTGACCGTGCTGACACAATGAGGTGTCCAATGTTCATGCCTTAACTTCACTCATTCTAGTATTGCATCCTTCTCATGGGCATTTAATCATTTTTGACTTTCAGTCTGAGTTAAATCTCTTTTTTGGCTCATTTTATCTGATACCTAAAAATTCTGCACACCTGAATATAACAAGTTTTCGCTTCCAGCCTTTATAGACAATTATATTTCACTTATAAATGATTAAATACAAAATGAATAGTAGTTATTAAGATTGATGGAGTTTGGAATGGGTAAAATGTGCTTGGGAAAAAATGTGATCAGAATATCAAGGTGCCTAATAATTATGCACGTACTGTACACAATTACAATATGAACACTTTTTTGACAATATGATTACAATATGAACAATTTACAATTACAATATGAACAATTTTATACAAATAAAAAAGTCATAAATCATGGTATTCATTTATTTCAATTTTAGTATAAATCTATCTTTCAAAGCCACACCAGACATTTAAGTCATTTTAAGACACCATTGGCTACTGTACTCTATAGTCAGTAGTGTTTTACCTGAGCCCTTGTCTCTCCTGCTCAGTGAGCTTGATCTGTTTAGTAAGCATCTCTCGGTGCACCCAGATCTCCTCCTCTCTCTCTTTCATGGCCGTTTGCAGCTGCAGACGTCTCTTCTCCAGGCTCAGCACTCCATCTGCTCGGTCATACAGCAGATCTCTCAGCCGCTGGACCTCCATCTTCAGGAGACCTTTCTCCACCATGCTGTCCTGAAGGGAGGAGATGAAACAGACACGTGTTTGATGTTCTCTCGCATTTTTCACTGCTGATATTTTTAAAATGCTTTTTAATCTACAATAGATGATAAATATATTTGACATTTTATTAGTTGTTCTGTGCCCGTATTTATGAGAAATATTAGTGTTAAGAGTTGCTCCTAGTAAGAAAATTCTTAGAAATGTGGGTGTTTCCTCTTAGAATTAAAGAAAAGATCCTAGTAAAAAAGTAATTAAAAAAGCATCTTAACCCTTAAAAGAGGTTAGGAGTACAGATGAGGACTTTTAAGAGGCTTAAGAGTTTCTTTAGCAGTGAAGAAAATGGATGAAACATGAAGAGGAAGAAATGTGTTGCACACAATGCATGACAGTGAGTTAATAAGACACTACACATTAGACATGCTAACATCTCCGACACCTCGCAGGAATGCCATAGTGCCAGAACTGGACGTAATCTCTACATTAACTACATTAACATATTTGGCAACTGGAAACATGCAACTATGCAGCAGTAAAGATTTGGGTCTGTCACAACCCGAGAAATAAGCAAAGTGATCACACAAACAATTACAGCACTTTGAGAACCTTATTGTCTCGCTCTTCATTTCCAATAAAATACGTTAAGTATGACAGCATGGTGAATAGAAAATAAAGAATATATATGTTCTTTTTTTTAGGATTACTGATAAACTACTGCCGTTTGATTTGTTATCTATTTTAATTTTAGATAAATTATGTATGAAATGTCTTTATAGGCATTTTCTTTAGTTTTAGTTTTAATAAATTTTATTTATTTTAGTAACGTTACTTCAACCTACTACATGGAAATTAAATAACATAAATATGGGTGTTTGGCTTAATGCCATGTTAGAACCATTTTTATACTCATACCTTTTGTTGTTTTAATATTTTGAAATGTTTTAGCTTTATTTTTTGTTTTCATTTAAATGTTTAGTTTTGAAATGTTGTATGTATTTGTCATTTTAGTTAATTTCTCCATTTTCTTAAATGTGTATATATAGTATACTCATAGCTAGCAATGGGATCAGCCCTGCCTCCTCACTAAGATAAAAGTTTTTGTCTTTTCCTCACTCAGAGTTGCTCTCAGATTGATCTCTTTTAAGCTAAGACTCCTAGTTAGAAAGTTTTAAGCTAAATTAAGAGCTCTCTGAGAGGGTTCTTATAATCTTTAAGAAGGCCCTGATAGCAAGTGCTGATTGTGGCGGAGATTGTGTAATATAAATTCTGTTTATTGAGAAACTATCTTGGTGGTCAGTTCTCTTTTTTCTGTTCCGATCTTCTCTGTGTCTTTCTTAACGCAGCGGATATCATCCTGAGAATATATAATATACACACCATAACAGAACATGTTTCACAATTTATAAAAAAGAAAGAAAAAATTATATATAGTCAAGTCCCTTTTATTTAAATATCGGTTTTAACAATACAGATTGTGTCAAAGCAACTTTCCAATATCAAAATCAGGACAATAGTGTCAATAATGTAAAATGACAACACTCAGTTAAAGGCATTTCATTATTGAATTCAGTGATGTCATCGTCCATATATACAAGAATGTTCAAAAGTTTTAGATTGGTAAGATTTGTTTAATGCTTTTAAAAGAAGTCTCTTATTCTCACCAAGGCTCCATTTATTTGATCCAAAATACAGCAAAACAGAAATATTGTTTACAATTTAAAATAAGTGATTATTTTAGACCAAACCTAGACCAAACTGTTTGAATATATATATATATATATATATATATATATATTATAGTTTTCAGCATCATTACTCCAGTCTTCAGTGTCACGTGATCTTTCAGAAATCATTCTAATGCTGATTTGCTGCTCAAACATTTATTATTATTATTATCAAAGTTAAAACATTTTTTTTAGGATTCTTTGAAGAATAGAACGAACGTTCAAAAGCATTTATCTGATTTGTAACATTACTAATCTAAAACTCTTGAATGGTAGGGTGTATATAGTGCAGTGCACACTCGCACCTGGAGTTTCTTCAGCTGTGTGGTGAGGGTGGCGGCTGTCTTATTCTTCTCCTCTAGAGCTTGTTCCAGACCAGAAGCCCTCTTCTCCAGAGCTTCCTTCTCCTCTGTGTTCACCTTCCCCTGCAAGTGTAAAGTCTTCCTCTCCAGCATCTGGATCTGAAAGTCCTAGACCAAACAAAAGAAGGACACTCGAGTCATCGGTCAACTTCTAGAAAGCAACCGTCTAGTTTGTGTTAACTGGATGATAATAACTATTTGCCTGGTTGGAGACGATCATCTGTTGTTTGAGCCGGTTCTGGTCCAGTTTGCTGAGTTTGCTGTCCAGGGTGGAGAGAGCGGCCCGGGTGGTGCAGATCTCAGCCGTAATGTTCTTCTCTTTATCACGCATTCCCTGCAACTCCTTATTCTTTCTGAACATGACGTCTCTCTGCCGGAGCAGCTGAGCATCGGTCTCCTAAACACACAAACAGGAACAAAAAACTTTGATTACAAATATAATTCAAGTCAAATACAGAGACACTGTCCTTGCGTACAGCCTAAATATTTACTAAATCGCATCGATCAGTCTAGGATTATGCATTAATGCTTTATTAAACTAAATATCCAGGGGATAACTCCAAAATGGCGCTTCGCTGACACAGAGGAGACATTACGGTCTCTAATAGTTAAATAAAGTTTTTTTTATTTCCATACAAAAAGTATTGTAGTCGCTTCATAACATTCAGATTGAACCACTGATGGGAGATGGAGTATCCTAGCGATGCTTTTTAAACTTTTCTGGACCTTGACAGTGTAATTTATTTGGCAGTCAATGGGACAGTCACAAGCCTCCCGGTTTTTATCCAAAATATCTTACATTGTGTTCTGAAGACTAACAAAGCTTTTACGGGGTTGGAACGAAGTGAAAAATTACAAAAGAAAATATTTTGGGGTGGAGTATCCCTTTAACAAACATGCTTAAAATTAATAGTTTATGTACTATTAGTAATAGTTGAAAAAGTTTATGGTTGATGTTCCTGTGGATCAGTGGTTGGAGCATTGCATTAGCAGCGCAAAGGTTGTGGGTTTGATTCCCAGGAATACACATACTGACGAAAAAATTTATAGCCTGAATATAACACTGTAAGTCGCTTTGGATAAAAGTAAAAAGTATATATGAAGAGCTCTTTTCCAAAACGCGATAAACGACAAATTTATGCGAAATTTAGCGACTGACGCTAAAAGCTGTAGCCTTTGGCGTTCCTTGTTAGAGCGCCCGCCTCCCGTGCCGGAAACCCGGGTTCGAGACCCGCTCGGTGTGATGGTGCGGACACGGGGGGGGTTTAACAATCATTGTTTAACATGTTCACACTGAGCCAACAGACCATTTTAACATGATAAATTGAATATTAACAAAATGTATGGGTCTAGGTAAAAAAATGTCATTTTCATGAAAACTATTAAAATGGATTTATAGCGTTTTGGATTAGTCAATATCGGATAAATGCACTTTTCCACTATTTTTATATTTAGATTAAATTTACTGTCAAATGTACTGTTCTCAAAATGTCACTAGTAAATGGAATCTTTAGAAAACCATCCATTACTGGGATGTGACGAGATCCGATGTTTCTTGCAAGATTCGACTGGTCTTGCGAAAATGTCAAATCAAATCAAATCACTTTTATTGTCACATCACCACAGCACAAGTGCCTTAAATTTTTTTTAAATTATAATTAATTGTACAATTATTGTAATTAATTGTACAATTTACAAATTTCTGTATGTATTTACAGAAAGTGATGATTTCCTTGCAAAATATTTTGCAATGTTTACATTAGAGCTGCACAATTCCACTGACACTCGCGATGTGAAATGGGTGTTAAAGACATTCAAATCTGCATTCATGCTGCCGCATGCTGCTGATCTAGAAAGAGCAACACAAACTGTCTTTTTAATCACACATTATTATTTCTGTGTTACAGACATTTGAATAAAAGTTTAGCAGGGGCGTAGCAATGAAAAAGTGCAGGGGACGAATTTACACATCCCCCGTGTAATCTAAGCCCCTGGTCAGGGGCATATCGATCATTTCAGAAGTGAGGGGACAGAAATGTTACAAAATAACATTCTTGTACTATATGTAACCTGCCAGTCAAAAGTTTTTGAACAGTAATATTATTTTATATTTTTTAAATAAGTCTCTTTTGTTCACCAAGCCTGCATTTATTTGATCCAAAATACATCAAATGCAGTAATATTGTGAAATATTTGTACTAAAAACAACTGCTTTATATTTGAACATATTTTAAAATGTAATTCAGCATCATTACTCCAGTCTTCAGTGTCACGAATGAAGTATCTTGAAGTTCTCAAGTAACTTTTTAAACTATTATTATTGTCCAAATTTAAAACAGTTGAGTACATTTTTCTTTGAGGAATAGAAGGATCCAAAGATCAGCATTTATCTGATATAAAAAGCTTTTGTAACATTATACACTATTAAAGTCAGAATTACTATTATTGTTTGTTTTTTTGGAAAATAAATTATAGAAATTAATACTTTAATTTAGCTAGGATGCTTTAAATTGATCAAAAGTGATGATAAAGACATTTATAATGTTACAAAA
This sequence comes from Gymnocypris eckloni scoliostomus, assembly GCA_027564155.1. NCBI lineage: Eukaryota > Metazoa > Chordata > Actinopteri > Cypriniformes > Cyprinidae > Gymnocypris > Gymnocypris eckloni. The sequence goes on along the minus strand of CM050422.1, from coordinate 27,044,719 downwards.
TATTTATATTTCAAAAGAAACCTGAAAAAAAAAGGATTGAGGATTGTGTGACTGGAGTAATGATGCTAAAAATGTAGCTTTGAAATCACAATCAATTACATTTTAAAATGTATTCAAATAGAAAATCAGTTATTTTAAATAGTAAAATAGCTATGTCATTGTTCATGTACTTTATTTATTACCTGGAGATGACTTGAAATACACAAATAAACCATAAATTGTCGCAATCGCATGTTCAATATCTTCATGTTTCCAAACGTTTCTGTTTTTCTGTGACAGAATACAGCGATATTATGCGATATCAGCAATGTTTTCATACAGCGGTAGATGGAGCTTTTGTCCATATTGGGAATTTCCTTTTCTGTCACGAGAGCGCCCTCCGGCTTTGTGTGTGAAAGAAACATACACTGCATGTGTTTAGCGCTCCGTGGGTTTATCTCAATTTCGGGTTTCGAATAAAATATCAGGTCATGCACAAACTATCCTTTCTCTTTCCATTTAAATCTATATTTATTCACACCGGCTCTTGAAAACGTATGCTAACACACTTGCCCGAAAAAGTGATCCCCGCGTGATCTACGCTGTCTACAGTAGCGATCAAAACGAAAGTATCTTAACACTTGTATTGTAACGCTTATCATCTTCCGCCAGGAGGTGGCGACAACCCGTTTAACGAATTTGACCTCCAAACCAAACTCCAGTGTTATTCAGCCCTTAGTCTCGAGCAGCCAGACCTTCAGACTGACGGCTGAAGATCTGGAATATATGGCTGCTTTCATTGGACAAAGCCCGCCCATGTTTGACCGACATGTCAAACAACCAATCACAGTTCGTTTCGTTCAGCGTCACGTTTCGGGGCGTGGAAATGTTGCCACAATAACAGACTGAGTGTGAAACTCTCGGATGTATTTTAAAGATTCTATGCCGCAAACTTTAAATATTTCACATACTTTTGAAAATCCAGCATTTAGTTGACTCTGATAAGCGTTCGCCGTCACATTTGTAAACACGACGGCTTTCTTCTTTTTTGAGGGGGTTTGGCGTCACGGCTTCTTTGTTTACAGGCAAAACGTTAAAGAACGCGACACATATGTCTCCCGGAAATCCTGCATAATTCAACCAATCCGATGACGACTTCGACACTCCTGAAGTATTTACAGATAAGTGTACCATATGCATCAGACGTTTAGCCAACGGTCCGTGGGCGTGACATCTGAGGAGGCTGAGACTATTTGGCCCTAAACAGAACCACAAAATTGGAAAATTACTTATCAATCAAACAATTAAAAGACAAATCGTTTCAAGATATCGACCCAGCAACCATGACTTAGAAATAGAGAAAGGAAGATATAAGATTCCTAGAGAACAGCGACTATACAAACACTGTGACCTGAATTAAATAGAGGATGAGAAACACTTTCTTCTTGTCTGCCACAAATACACCACAATGCAAAAATGATTTCCAGAATTTGATGTATTGAATTGTTCATTTTTTTCTCTGGATGACTCAGCGAAACTACGCTATATACTCGGAGAGGATGAGATGGCAGTCAAACTAGCTGCAAAGTATGTATACACTATTCACACCATACGAAATGGTTAATTCATTGTATCCAATTGCTTTATCTGACATTCTTCATTGTATATAATTGTAATTATTAATATTAGAAATACTGTCTGCTGTTGCTATTTTTATTTGATTGTATTTATCCAATTATTTTCTCTCATTTCTTACTCATTTACTGTCCCCTTTTTTACCTTGATTATGTAATCATATTCTGTATTCAAATGCTTTGGCAATACTGTAACACAAATGTCATACCATTAATTAAGCAACTTGAACTTGAAATTGAGAGAGAGAGAGAGAGAGAGAGAGAGAGAGAGAGAGAGAGAGAGAGAGAGAGAGAGAGAGAGAGAGAGAGCAGCCTCCTTTTATTTAGGACTAGGAGTCATATGGCTATTCAATGCAGAACCAAATGATGCCTGGATTGGCAGTGAATTGCTGAAGAGTTAAAAGGAGCCAAAGGAGTGAAACTCACTTTGATGTTCTGTTCCTGTTCTTTACGCATTTGCTCCATCTGTGCTGCTTGTTCTTCACCATCCAGCACCGCCTCCATCACCATCCGCAGCTTCTCTTTCAGAGCAGAGTTATGCAGCTTTGCCTCTTCAACTCTACAAAAAAAGAAGTGCATATATTACTACAGAGAATCTATATTGTTTATGTAATGTCAGATCTTGATTTTAAGCACCACACTCAGTGTGTTTTGTTGTTGTAGAACTTGTTTTGTTCTGTTTGTTCTATTCTCCTGATTTACTTGTAATGGATTTTCCTATTAGATGTGAGTGAAAGAACTGCTGAAAAACAAGTCCAAAACTGACTGCTGGACTGTGAACTGTAAGACTGAGTAGTTGTCTGAGAAAAGAAAAAGCATTACTTTGCTATTTTGTACTGAATGTCCTTTTTCATGCTGGTTAACTGAGATCTGGTGGTCTCCACATCTGTGCCTGTTCGGTCTAAAGTTCTCTTCAGCACTTCCACCTGAGAGCAAAGCACCACATTTGATGAGTTTAACCAAATTCATAAATACATTTGCATTTGATTAACATGAACTGATGTATTAATATGTACTATAACCTGGTACACTAATGGTATTATATGATAAAACCATGGTACTTAATAATAACCATAATTAGGGCTGCACGATTATGACAAAAATCATAATTGTCGATTATTCACTTGAAATTGTAATTGTGATTATTATTTACAATCATCACAATTTACATTGAATGGTGTTTATACCATTGTTTGAAGCAATTGGATGCCATATTTTTAGATGAAAATAAACAAGATGAAAACACTAAATGAAAAACTTCTATAGTATTAAGCCTCAAATATGAACTATACAATGGATTGGTTTCTTTAAATAAAAAAGTACAATTATGCACTGTATTAAAATGCTATACTAAAACAAAAATTAAAACAATGCAAAAACCTTTAAGATAACTTGTAGACAGAAAAGAAAACATCTTAAGCACACGGAATAACATAAGTGGATTTTGAACGATTAATCTCTGAAGAACAAAAAAACTGAAATTTTGTCATGGTACCAAAACAGCCTTGATAATGTGATGGACTCAGTCCTCCTCACACTGTGTTTTGACAAATGATACGCCTTTCATCATGATAGACTTTGATCGGTTTCTGGGTCACTGCATGAGGACAGTAGAGCATGGAAACATGGATCCAGACTTTTAGGAAATGAGTTGCAGTGTTGGGAAGCTTTGGTAGACCCACCTCATCCTGCAGACGTCTTTGGTTTCTCTCCCCTTCCTGGAGCTGCTGCCTGAGTCGAAGCACCTGACGTTCAGCCGTGCTTATATTCCTCTCCAGCTCCTTATTGTTTTCTATCTCACGCTCCATGAAGTCCTTCCTCTCCTTGAGCATATCATTCTTCTCTCTAATCAATTGGTTCACCTCTGCCTGCAACTAGAAGATCAAGTGATTGACATTCAAAGTTGAATAAACCATTTTCTAAATTAAACTGTAGATATTCAGATTTTTACATTCAGAAATATTGTGCAAAAACTGCACTCTATATGTTTACATCTAAGGAAACACTGTGAATTGAATCATGTCTTTGTATTAAAAGAGTGCTATCTTCTGGTTACCATGGCACACTGCTGTATCTCCTGGTCTCTTTTTCTCATTTGTTCAATGGTGTTCTCCCACTGGCCGATCATCTCTTGTCTCTCAATGTGAGCCTGACGAAAGCTCTCGGCTGTCTTGTCAAGAGCAATCTGCATCCCAAAATACAAGTGCATTTTCTAGTCTATAAGAATGATGGCATGATCAAATAATAAAAATGTCCTCTCACAAATGAAAAATGTGAGAGAGCAAGAAACATGTATCACCTGTGCTGTAACAGTCTCAGTGACTTCATTGTCCAAGGTTTTTCTCTTCCGGTTGGCTTCAAGAGTCACCTTCTCAATGTTCAGCGTCAACTCCTGTTTCCAAAGACATTGGGCCAGTTGCATAAACATAGCAAGCTACTATATTGTCTTAAGAACATATCTAGCTACAATATTGTCGTAAGACTGTGTCTTAAGAACTAGTTTCACCAACTAGCAATTAGCCAAGAGGTAATTAGTCTTACTTTAATGATTCAAATTGGGCCAATCTACCATTTTGCAATTTACTTTATGGAAAGTTATGAAAGTCTTTAAGAAAACAAAGTAGATGGCTAATTTTTAAGACTAGTCTAAGCAGTTTGCAACCAGCCAGTTATGTCAATTCAGACATAGAGTATCTTACAGAAGTGTGTACACCCCTCACATTTTTTTAATATTTTATTATATATTTTCATGTGACGACAACTGAATGAATGACACTACAATGTAAAGAAGTGAGTGTACAGCTTGTATAACAGTGTAAATTTGTTGTCCCCTCAAAATAACTCAACACACAACCATTAATGTCAAAACCGCTGGCCACAATAGTGAGTACACCCCTAAGTGAAAATGTCCAAATTGGGCCCAATTAGCCATTTTCTCTTCCCGGTGTCATGTGACTCGTTAGTGTTACAAGGTCTCAGGTGTGAATGGGCAGCAGGTGTGTTAGATTTGGTGTTATCGCTCTCACTCTCTCATACTGGTCACTGGAAGTTCAACATGGCACCTCATGGCAAATAAATCACTGAGGATCTGAAAAAAATTATTGTTGCTCTACATAAAGATGGCGTAGGCTATAAGAAGATTGCCAAGACCCTGAAACTGAGCTGCAGCACGGTGGTCAAGACCATACAGCGGTTTAACAGGACAGGTTCCACTCAGAACCAGAGGTTGCATTTGGGAAATAGACGTATGAGCGTTGCCAGCATCGCTACAGAGGTTGAAAGGGTGGGGGGACAGCCTGTCAGTGCTCAGACATACGCCGCACACTGCATCAAATTGGTCTGCATGGCTGTCATCTCAGAAGGAAACCTGTTCTAAAGATGATGCACAAGAAAGCCTGCAAACAGTTTGCTAAAGACAAGCAGCTTAAGGACATGGATTACTGGAACCATGTCCTGTGGTCTGATGAGACCAAGATAAACTTATTTGGTTCAGATAGTGTCAAGCGTGTGTGGCGGCAACCAGGTGAGGAGTACAAGTGTGTCTTGCCTACAGTCAAGCATGGTGGTGGGAGTGTCATGGTCTGGGGCTGCATGAGTGCTGCCGGCACTGGGGAGCTACAGTTCATTGAGGGAACCATGAATGCCAACATGTACTGTGACATACTGAAGCAGAGCATGATCCCCTCCCTTTCGAAGACTGGGCCGCAGGGCAGTATTCCAACATGATAACGACCCCAAACACACCTCCAAGACAACCACTGCCTTGCTAAAGAAGCTGAGGGTAAAGGTAATCTGTGGGGCATCCTCAAACAGAAGGTGGAGGTGCGAAAGATCTCTAACATCCACCAGCTCCGTGATGTCGTCATGGAGGAGTGGAAGAGGACTCCAGTGGCAACATGTGAAGCTCTGGTGATCTCCATGCCCAAGAGGGTTAAGGCAGTGCTGGAAAATAATGGTGGCCACACAAAATATTGACACTTTGGGACAAATTTGACATTTTCACTTAGTGTACTCACTTCTGTGGCCAGCGGTTTAGACATTAATGGCTGTGTGTTGAGTTATTTTGAGTCAAATTCGCACTGTTATACAAGCTGTACACTCACTACTTTACATTGTAGCAAAGTGTCATTTCTTCAGTGTTGTCACATGAAAAGATATAATAAAATATTTACAAAAATGTGAGCGGTGTACTCACTTCTGTGAGATACTGTACAAAATATTAACTATAAACTTAACAGCATACTACTTTATTAAAAAAATATTAAAATTAGTAAAATATGTGCCATACAAGTGAGTGAATCTCATCCAAAACTAAAATAACATGAAGCAAGGACAGTTTGTGCAAGACAGTCTCCTACATTTTCCTTATGACAGCCGAACTGGCTATACAAAGTGACCCGACTCAAACAGATGATCCTGTCACTGTTACTAGGAACTCACTCGAATCCTGCTTTCGTCCTGCTTGGCATACTTGATGACGGCCATGGTGTCTTCATCCTTGTGTGCCGATTCCTGCAGCCAGGCCTCCAGGGTCTGCTGATCCCAGTTCAGCTGACCCTTCAGTTCATCAAGCTTCTGGGTGGCTTTAAAGATGTTGTTCTGTGAAGAATGATTGACCGAATTACATTATAAAATAACAATGTGTACACTACAGTACCATTCAAACATTTGGGGTCAGAAAGATTAGAAAAGTAATGAATTAGAAAAGATTGATTAGAATGATTAGAAAAGAATACTATTAGTATTCAAAATAAATGTTTTGTTTTTAATATAGTTGAAATGTTCTTCTTTTTTTTCGTGTGATGTCAAAGCTGCATTTTCATCAGCCATTACTATCATTCTAATATGCTGATTTGCTGCTCAATAAACATTTATTAATAATATCAGTGTTGAAAACAGTTGTGTTGCATAATGTTTTTGAATTACACATTTTTTCAGAATTATCTTATGAATAGCATGCTCAAAATAAAAGCATATAATTGAAACAGAAATCTTTTGTAACATTATAAAGTATTTACTGTTACTGCTGATCATCAGTTTAATGAGTGCTTGCTTAATATGCATTCATTTCATGAAAAAGAAAATCTTACTGTAGTGTGTGTAAATGTGTGTGTACACATTTGTAGTTTGCGAGACACCAGTGATGGTTTCTTTCTATTGCTATAAGCACAGGTTATGTTATATCCTCCTGAGACCCAGCTATGGATTTGTTGCCTCTGTAGTGGACATTCTATTTTAGTGTATTTCTCTGAGACCTCACATGTCACAGTTATAAGCCTGGATGTCCTGTACAGAGCACATTCAGGGCTTTATAGAGATACTAAATGTTTGGAAGTTTCACCATGACCTCTCCTAGGTCTTTAAAGATGGCTAAATTTATTTTAGTGAAACATTTGACATCCTTATGGATATATGCTTATATTTTGTAAGTGTCATTTAAATCTGAATAATTTTCAGATTGTTTGTCATAAAGCAACATCTCAGGAAAATGTTATGGGTTTTTAAATTCAAATATAACTTCCTGTTACGAAACAGGACATAATTTCACACATGTCCACTGTAGAGGACACCAGGACTAAAAGCATGTTTATTACGCATTTTGGGTGACATAACAATTGAATAGGAACATTAATTATTTATCAATTGTCTTGTGAAATATTAGATATTATTATGAAAATCTGGCCATTTGTTACTCCCATTATGACAATTCTTTTTTCAACATGCTGTCCCCATACAGCAACACATTAATATGCAAATTAGGTATAGTGTATAGATACACTGTTTTTAATGAGAAAACCAATTTGTGGACATTTTTACACACATATTGCATAAAACAAAATGGTATATCAAATTATTTTTTATATATTTTATAACATAGTTGAGAATCATCCTTAAGCAAAGTTTAAGTATAAAAAGTATTTTAAAAAAGCCAAAAAGGTGATTGGTGATTTAAAAAACTAATCCCATAAATTTTGCCTTTTTGATGTCTATTCATGCCATTGTCTTTTTTTTTTTCTTTTTTTTAGAAAATCTGAGTCCTAGTGTCCTCTACAGAGGAGATAGAATAAAATATAATTTAGCAAAAATTGTATTAATCAAATTTTTTCTTATGGTCTAAACCAGGGGTAAGCAACGTCAGCCCTGGAGTGCCGATGTTCTGCAGAGTTTAGCTCCAACCCTGGAAAAAAACTCATCTGCCTGTAGCCCTAGTAATTCTGAAGACCTTGATTAGCTTGTTCAGGTGTGTTTGATTAGGGTTGGAGCTAAACTCTACAGGACAGCGGCACTCCAGGACCGACGTTGCCTACCCCTGGTCTAAACAATATAATGACATGAAAAAATACTAAATTGACAAAACATTTTTTGGGGGGAGGGTTCTCATGATGATATGGATGGTGTATGTGTCAGCTGCTACCTCTTGAGCATTCTTCTTCTCATTCAGTGTTTTCAGTTGATTCTCCAGCTGACTGATCTCCTGCTTCAAGCGGCCTGTCTCTCGCTCCGCCAGTGCTCTGAAATGCACCTCTGATTCAGACTCTCTTTCTCTGGCTTTGCACAATGCCTGAACACACGCAAACATTGTATCTTAAACAAACTAAAAAACATATATAGGAAAAATCAAGTTCCTCCATAATAATCTCGTAACGTTACCTGAGTGTGGGAAACCTCTTGTTTCAGATTTTTGAGGTGTTCAGTCAGAGCATTTATCACGTCCTTGTTTTTATTTATTTTGTTCCCAAGGTTTAATTGCTCTTTTTGCTTCTTCTGAAGCTGTGGAGGGAAGAAAACAGTTATGAGATTTACAATCACCTCTCTTAAATCAGTTATTGTGATGTGGTCATTTATTAACAGACGAAGTTTTCACTCACCTCCTCCTCTAATGCTTTATTCTCTGCGTCGGCTACAGGGATGGCAAACCCCGCGTCCCAGCCAACTTCTGCTAACAGCGTGTTAGACATTTTATTATTTCGGAGTCGTTCAGGAGTAAAACATAAACGGTTCGATGATATTAGACCGACCGGTCAATTAGGAACGCCGTAGTTTATCGTTGTGTTTTCAAGACTCGTTTCCTAGCAACGACGCTTAACAATCGACATGCCGTATTCGACCGATAGGTGACGCTAAACGCTACTTACGTCTCTCAAAATGTTACACAGGATTCGTACAGTTAAGCATGATTTTAACCAAACGTTTCATAACTAAACATTAACCTGTGAATTTTGTGGACAAGAAAAATAAATCAATTTGCAGTTGTTTTATTGTATCTACAAAATAATTTTGGAAAGATTTATAAACCTTATTAATAGAAAACTAGGATGTACAACAGATTTGCTGGTTTGTTTGATGTGCTTTTTATTTCACGAAGGAATGAAAAAGATAAGTTATTCAGTTATTTATTTGACTAGCAAAGTATCACAGGCAAACCAAACTTTTCACATTTTAAAAATGACGTTGAATTATATATAAATCTCCTGGAACAAAAAAAAATTTAAACACTGAAAACATGTAATGCTTTAAAAAACAATTAAATGTATGTAAATGTTATTTCATTTTTTGTGGCAACTGTTTATAATGTGATTATGTATTACCTCATGTTTTTGTGGCATTGAAAATAATAACACTTTAATAATGTGAATTAAAGTTCTGTTTAATTTTGTGATTTAATAGTCCCTTATAATGAAATATCAAAACAGACCAAAAATGACTTTTGGAAATCATTTGCTGACCCGCATGTCATCCCAAAGCTGCATGACTGACTTTATTCTGAACATAAAATATTATAGTTATTTACTTTTTAATATAATTTTATAATGGAAGTCCACAATGGTAATCAAATCTGTTTGGCATCATCTTTTGTGTTCAACAACATGATTTTCATTTTCAATGAAAGTTGCACTGTGTGGGTAAACACTCACTGAACTACCACACACACACACACACACAAAATATTGTCAGGGCCATCCAACTTTATTCATCAACTACAACCTGATTTTATTGTATGGATTATGTGACTTATCAAAGTGCTGAATGAACTGCAAACACAGTATATCAATACATCAAATTGAGTCATTAATCAAGGAAAACTGAGGTAATGTTCAAATTAATATTATTTCAAGGCTTGTAAAATATAATATTCTCAGTTATTATGACCTATCGATTTAATCAAAATATGTTTTAACAGAAAAAGTACATTGAGTCACAATAAAACACAAAGAAAGCAAATGTGACTGGCTCTCGAGACACCAGCTACTCTGTTTTATAAAAAAGAGAGAACAATCAAAAATCTCTGATGTATAATTTTCATAAAAACCAACTAGAAAGAAATAAACATTCAAAGCAAGAATGCACATGGAGTACTAAAATTAAGATCTTGACATTTTCTAACTGTATCTGTGACAGCTTGTTCGACAAACTGCTTCATCTGCATGAGATCACTGAAGTCCCAGAGATTGAAGACGAAAACCGGCCCCAAAGATAAAAGCCCAAACCACCATTAGACGACTGAAGAGAAAGATGCCTTTAATGTCTCTGTTCGTATAAATGTCTCAGTCCTGAGGGCTTGGAAAAGGCAAAGCAGATCTCAGTTCAGTCCTCCGTGCTCAGCAGAAGCTGTTTGTTTTCAGTGAGGTCCAGTCGGCCCTCAGAGGGAATGTTCTTATACAGCTGTGCTCTTGGAGCCAATGTACGGTCGCGCGAACTCCACAAAATCATCAAGAAGTACTGGCCATGCTCCTAAAAAATAGAAGACGTCAGAAGTATGAATGATATGAATAGGGCTGTCACCATTTGTCGATTTTAGTCGACTAGTCGATTTTAAAATCGTCGACTTCATTTTGCTCGTGTCGAATAACCGGCAAAATTCTGGAAGTGGCACATTTCATGGAGGAGAATCCATTAAACCCATTATTAGACTGTTTTCCAAGGCTGCATGATATAGTAAACCCATTTAAAAATCAAAGTCCGGATCTTAATCCAACTCAAATGTTGTGGAAGGAGCTGAAGCAAGCAGTTTATAGGAGGAAACCCAACAACATAACCGAGTTGAAGTAGTCATGTACTGAAGAACTCCTACAAGCCACTGTGCAGGACTGATCAGAAGTTACAAGAAACTTTACCTGCAGTTATTGCTGCATAAAACCGGACTGAAAGCAAAGATTGACATACTTTTGCAACTCACAGATATGTAACAATAGATTGTTTTTCTCAAATTAATGACAAAGAAAATATTTTTGACACTTTGTTTGGTTGGCTTCTATTTGTTTACTTTCAGGTCTTGTGCACAAAACTGATGTTTTGGGTCACATTTATGCAGAAATGTAGAAAATTGTAAAGGGCTCACAAACATTCAAGCAGCACTGTATATACAAACATGTAAAAGATGCACAAAGTGAAAGAATTCCAAACTAACCTTCCTCATCATAGTTTGACATATCGTCTGTGATCATCGTGCTGAAATCTAACAAAAGGTTCCATGTGTCTTTGGGAATGGATCGCTTATGATGCTCCTGCAATGCAAAAGCAAATAAAACATTTTCATACAGGTTTCCAGTGATTAAACATTATTTTTACCAGTTAAGGTTGGAATACACAACACAACTTTCTGCCCCAAGTTTCAGTATGTCAGTAATATTCAGTACATCTTTAAAAAAATACATGTATTAATACCCTTAAAAACATTGGCTCAAACCATGTTGTGATTTTAGGGCAACACTATCTGTTTTTCAGTTTGGTGACGCTAGTGGAGTACAGATTTAAAAAACATATTCAGGGTTAAAAGTTCAATCTATACAGAACATAAAGCCATGAACAGAACAATACTCACCAATAAAAATTTGTTCCATAGATCTAGAAATTTAAAACGTCCAGCCAATATTAAATTCCAGTATGCAATTGCCATTTCTAGGTCTAGAGAAAAACAAAACAATAAAACTGAAAAAAACACTAGTTAACTATAGATAAATTAAAGGAATAAATGAGGATGAACCCAACACATGCCTAAGCCCTTTTGTCCTGGATTCTTAGCAAAGCTGAATGTGAACTGATAGAAGTCTTTAAATTTCCCTTGGTCCTTCAACTCTTGCTCCATCCTGGGTAGCTGTGCTTTGAGTTTCTCTATACTGTCACACCTTGACAAAACAAAGGCAAAGATTGGCATTTTAGCATCGAAGACATTGGATGAGGGGAAAAGTCGTAAATATAAAAAATTATTACCCTTGCTCAGCCATTCCTTCCATAAATTCTTGTTTGGAGAACTCGCATTGTGTTGCTGCCCGAAACTTCCAAGCTATTAGCAGAACACTTACACTGGCTGGATCAAGTCCCAAATCATCGCAGAACTGCTGGATGCCATCTATACCAATCTTCTTATCATCTTGAGGGTCTGTAAAATGAATACAATTCAAGACATGTTCTCTTTTCTTACAGACAAATTACAAAAAGCATGGTTTAGCGTGTTGGTAATAAAACTATATTTGTTTAACACACACAACTATTTTAAAGTAATGATATACTGCTCAATCCTTACCTCTGTACCGATTGTAAAGCTGTTCTAACTTCTTCCGGTCTAGTGTTGCCTTTAGATTCTGTATGTAGAGGTCGGGATTTTGGAAAAAGTTGTCTGTAGCAGCGTCTAGTTTCCAATCATTCTGAGACAAACAATTCAAAGCCGTTTTCTCATTTGACTGGGTAAAGATCATGAACTGGCGTACTTTATCCTTCTGAGAGGATTTCAGCTTGTTCTGCAATAGGGAAAAAGTATAAAGTCACATTCACGTAGTTAGATATTGTATATCAGCAGTTACTAGTACATTAGCATACTCTTGTATATAGACCCACAGTCTGTTACGAATCAGTATCTCGATGGCATATTGACACCAAATGGCTTTTCTGTCCCTCTAATTTTATATGGCAAGTAATAGAAATCATTTATTTGCTGTAGCAAGTGTGAATATATACCACGACGGCTTCACACATAACGAACGCTTGTCTACTGAACTGCTTTTCAGCAGCATTTCACACGGTTTGCATAAGGTTTGTAACACATAAACAAACACATAATCCTTTACTGTGGCCCATTAGTCCGGCTTCTCGTTTGTAAAATGAACTTGACAGCTTTGACTGCGCTAGCTTCAAAGCTACCTGCTCTGTATAGCTGTCTAACAGTTAATTCATCAATAAACCCACTCTCCTGCTAGATAGGTTTAAAGGAATGTCGTCGTCAATACAGCATAACATCTAAACGGGATTCGTCGTAGCGCTTTATTGGTATTTTATGACTGTAACACACAATAGTAAAATAAATGTTTTTTGTTTTGTTTTTTCACATTTACCATGTTTGTGATTTCCAGACTCCCTCTTCCGCTATCCCTCTCTGCCCTGCACCTACTTCCGCTCATGCGCAGTGACATTTGTACCGCTGTCAGCTGTTCGCCATAGTAGGCTATGTTCATATACGAAATACTATTTCCATAAAAAGCAATCTGTAAGAGGTAAATATGACGTCCACTGACGTGAAAAAGAATTGTAAGATTATTTTAGGAAGAATAAGCAGAATATTTGAAATCTTTTCAGGCTACTGAACTTAACTTCTCAGACTTTTTTCTTTCTTGTGATCTATCTATCTATCTATCTATCTATCTATCTATCTATCTATCTATCTATCTATCTATCTATCTATCTATCTATCTATCTATCTATCTATCTATCTATCTATCTATCTATCTATCTATCTATCTATCTATAATCTGTCTGTCTGTCTGTAAGGTATAACATCTATAATCTCTCTCTCAGTTCAATTCAAATGATCTCTATTGGCATGAATGCGTAAATTTCACAATGTTGCCAAAGCAATAAATATATTACACAAACATACTGGTGAATAAAAAATAAAATACAAATAAATAAATACACAATGATAAATTTCCATCTTATCAAAATGAAAAAAGGACAAAGTGAATTAATAACAATTGTAATTGGAAAAGATGGATCCGCCTCTGTCCCTCATTTGATGGCAGGAAGACACATACTGCGCTGCCAGGTGAACTTTTCTTTCTCTCCCAAAATATACAAGAGTTTCTCTACGGTGTTGCTTGCTCGCTGGAATTCAGGCGACACTAGTTGGTTGAAATAAGCATCTCTAATGTTTTTATATTTGCTGCACTGTGTGAGGAACTCTATGGCTCCGTCAGCTCTCCATGTCTCTCAGACTGTGTTCACTAATATTTCATTTATTTCTTTAGCAGCTTTCTCTGGACTGCCAGTTTAAAATCAGATTTACTTCAGTGCAAGTACGTTGATATCTTTAATTGAGTAACTTTATGCTGCCAATCATGAATGCATTCTTTCGGGGTTTTTTCTCCTGTTTCTTTACCTGTTTTTGAATATCTAAACTGAATTGTTGAACTGAGTTGATGTTTCTCCACTAACTGGTGCATGGGGCCACTCTCTGGGTGTTTATTTCTTCCTGTATGTGAAAGCTCTGTGATGGGAGCTATCTGCCGGAGTGTCTGATAGAAGCAGAACTTCTCTGCTCTCTTCTGGATTTAAGACTGGATTTACTCTGCCCAGTTCTGCCCTGCAGCCGAGCATTTTATATGAACTCCTAAGAGGTTTTTGCAGAACTCAAAGTGGAACATTTCAACAGGGTTTTTGTCCCATGATTCATAGTTTAGTTTAAATTTGGAAGAAAGAATGGGTTTGATTTTCAGCCACAGTTAAACGGGTGAGTTGAATTTGAACAGTGGTTTTCTTGTAGGCCTACTGTAAAGAGCTCTGCGCCTTTATCCGTCAGATCTTTTATTGCAGTATTGAACTTCCCAAAGGCTGAGATGATCAGGCCCAAATAATTATAACAGGTGACATGCTTAAGAATTGTTCCCCTAATCGTAAACTCAGCAAGACGAGACTTTTTCTGAAAGATCATGATTTCAGAATTATCCATGTTTATTGGTAATATTACAATATAGTTTTAGTCATCATTCACTTTCTTTGCAGTGTTTCATACAGTTTAAGTGTATGGTGACTGAGGCCACAAGTCACTAAAAACTCCTTTTGTGTTACACTGTGAAAGAGAGCCATGCATGTCTGGAACAACATGAGGGTGAATAAATGAAAACTTGCATTTTAACCTCTGAAGATCCTGCGACCTCATATGAGGAGATTCTACTTTAGTGGATTTCTCTGAGACATGCCACACTTGTTAGTCTGGATGTCCTGTAGAGAAAAGTCAGGGCTTTTCAGAGATACTAAATGTTTGGAAGTTTCACCACGACCACACTCTCTCCTTGGTCTTCAAAAATGTCTGATTTTAATTTAGTGACACTCTTATGGAAATATTTTGTAAATATCATTTAAATCTGTCAAATTTTTTTAACTGTGTGTCATAAATCAACATCTCAAGAAAA
Organism: Gymnocypris eckloni scoliostomus; assembly: GCA_027564155.1. Lineage (NCBI taxonomy): Eukaryota > Metazoa > Chordata > Actinopteri > Cypriniformes > Cyprinidae > Gymnocypris > Gymnocypris eckloni. Next base: position 27,029,703 of record CM050422.1, on the reverse strand, counting down.
TGCTATGGGGTTTCAAATCAAAATATAACAGGACTTTGATTTCATACATGTCCTCAGTTGAGGACTAAAAAATAAATACAAATCCGTGACTAAAAGCATGTTTATTACGCATTTTGGGAGACATAACAAACGAAACAAAACAAAACAAAAGAAAACCTGTTTGCGGCCATTTTACACACATTTTGCAGAAAGAAAAAGGGTTAAAAAAGAGAATCATCTTTAGACAAAGTTTAGTAAAAAAAATCCTGAAACCAAAACAAATATTGGTGATTTAAAAAATCAATTGTTTTTGTCTATGCATGTTCATTCATGTCTTTTTATTAAAAAAATAAAAATAAAATGAATTGAGTCATATATAAATTGAGACATTATACCATAGCTTATGAATGCAATATAATAAAAAAAAATCCTACAACTTTTTTCTCGGGTCTCAGGAGGTTAAGGCGCACTGACTAGGAGGAGCTTGCATTTTAAGGCCAGAACTGTGGAGACCCCGTAGCGACTCCACTACTCCCTATAACTGGTGCAATATCAGTGCGCTCTTCATATAGTCCCATGCAAACGTCGACATAACAAACATAAACACTGCTAAAAAAAATAATACGTATTTAGCTCGAATTACATCTCTTAATGCAATCGATAAAACTTCAATCGCGTGTTGCTGCTTTAGCGTTTATATAGTTTTACTCTAAATGTACCAAAAGAAGTTCCGGTTAACGGTAGATAAAATCGCCAGAGATTCACGTGTTCTTCCTTTTCGAGTGAATGCCGAAGTCGCGGACGGACCATGTCTAGCGTTTCTGCTGATTACAACAGGTAAAAATCTGTGTGACACGTAAACTTTATCCAGTCTATGTCCGATACTGTCAGTAAATGTGTATGTTGTTGAACTAACGTTAGAGAGGCGTCGGGCTAATTATAGCGCCGGTGCTGTGTATTTTGACATGGCGCTTGTGATATTAATCACGCCGCGCAGCTAACTAACGCCTGTTAACGTGTATTCTCACATACTCGGCGCTCATGTGCGTCAATGACGAAATTGGCTATTTTAATACTTGTTTTGTTGGTAAGTGCAGTTATTTAGGCTCGAAACGATGACTATTGACCAGGCTTCACGCCCACCCTGAAATCTAACTTGTGTCCTCCATGCTTGAGGCCTTGCGTTCATACCGCGTTCACTAACGTTACTTTTAAATATTGCAGTTTTATTTAATAAAGTCCTAGTTGTGTATTTTTGTAGCCGTTTTTTATCGGAAGCTCGATCATTGATTTATATAAAATAATTGTGTAGTAGAAACCGCTTTTAGCACATAAAACGTGGCGAGGTGATTCTGCTGTTAATAACCAAATTTGGGAGGAGACTTTAAGGTAACGTTAGTCCTTAAAGTTAGTTTCACTGAATATACCCCATTATTCACTGAAGTGGTTATTTACCGCTTTGATTGTTAACGCTCGTCCACGTGGCATTTTTGGAATGTGCACGCGCGTTTCTTGACGGTTCGAGTTATGTAATACTATGTTTGAGAAACTACTTGTATTAAAAGTTTACTCTATTTCTTTCAGTTCACGAGATCGAGACCATGGGGGGCCTGAAGGAATGGAGCCTGATGGTGTCATCGAGGTTTGTACCCTAGTGAAGTCTGGAGGGGTGATTTAGTGGTCCTTATAAATGTCTGGGTTGGTGAAGATTCTTTGGTCAATCACATTTGCGTCACATTTCGTGAGCAACAAAATTGTCAGTAGAGTACAGATGCATGGATCACAGCTTACATTTGTGACTTTAAAGCCAAGAAACTTTGTTGGTGAGCTCTACAACTGTTTCCACACGAAAAATCTGTGTGATTGCACGGATTCCTGCAAAACACACTGGATGTTGACTAGCAAGAATACATGTGAGCACAGCTTTACATGTTGCCATCTGATTTATGGTAGTTATAAGTTTCCAAGTTGGAAATTGGACAATGGTCTCAAGACCAAAATCTTATCTCAATATGAGTAATCTTATGTGTTAGTAACGATATATCACACTATTTTTTTGTTGCTTTAAATAAGGTATTTTTAGTCAAACCTGATACCATGGAAAGTCATAATTTTTGTCATGAGTGTTAATATCACAAATGAATACTAGCCTCAATTAAAAACAAAACTCAAGCTCCCCGATGACAAGTAAAGTCAGTGATTAAATTAGAATAAGAAACTAATGCTGCAGTGACATTACCCCCCCCCAACCGCATCCATGTTGAAATATCTGGCCTTCAGTCATTTATACATGTCTTAATAACTATTTTATGTATATTATATTACACTGTGAAAACTGCATTTATTCGACTGATATTTCAGAATTGTCAAAGTGTCCAGATAACATGGTGAATGTTTACAACAGCATTGGTGATGATGATATAGTTGTCATTTTATTTATTTTCAGAATCTGTTGGATATTAATTTAATATCTTTAGTGAATTTCATCTTTAATAAGGTTTTCCTCTGGAAATGAGCAAAACTGAATGAGCCATTTGCATAATCTCAGCCTTTGTCTTTATACTCCTTCACCCTTGTCTAACAGCTAGTGGGTCAGATTTGTTCTTATTTTTCAGATTCAAATTAGACCGATTTACGTTTTATGTGAAAAAATGACCAGTATTTTGGAAGAAAATTAAATGACTTCTAAATCTGCTTTAAGCATTTTATGCAGCCGGCCACACCAGTGTCCTATGATTATTGTTCTTTCTGACTACACCGTTAAATGAAATGACTCTTAATTATACATTTGGTTGTAGGACGTTTTCGATAACATGTGAAGGCAGAAAAAGCCCTGTTTGTTCCCATTTATAACTTGACCAATTGACATGCCCTGATATAGAACACAGGTGCATATTGAAAATCCCAATTGTAGTTACAATATTAGTGTTTTCATGTGTAATCATTGTTTGATGTGATTTTGAAGGCAGCATATTATCCCATTAGCTTGCATTAAGGATATTGTCTGTAAATGAGCTGAATGTTTTAAGTGAGATCTCATATTTTACAGAGCAACTGGAACGAGATTACGGACAATTTTGATGACATGAACCTGAAGGAAGCTCTCCTTCGTGGAATTTATGCTTATGGTTTTGAGAAACCCTCGGCAATCCAGCAGAGAGCTATAATCCCTTGCATAAAAGGTACAAACAAGTTCAGTTACATTTACATCAGAATTATTATTTTTTTTTAAAATAAACATATAGTTACAGATCCTTGAAAGTGCTTGAATTTCTTTTGTGCAACGTTTTTGGGAAAAACGTCATCCAAGATGTTTATGTATTCCTTTTTTCAGTTGTAAATAAATTAAGGTTTTAATAAAAAGAAATTCCAGGATTTGTATCCATATACTGCTCACCTGTTTTCGATGCACGTCCCAGACTTCACGTAATGACGTTGAAAAGGTCACGCTTGACATAGGCGGAAGTACAGAGTTAGTGTTTACATGATGAATGTGCAAATATGAAGTCAAACGCAGTTTACAAAAAGTTTCAACTCAAGTTTAAAAGGTAAAACAACGATGTCGGAAGATTTTGAACTAGGACAAGATGAGATGGATCCTACATCAAGCGTGACCTTTTCAGCGTTATTACGTGAAGTCTAGGGCGTGCATCGAAAACAGGTGAGCATTTGTGTTTATGAAGCATATCGCTAGATAAGACCCTTATTCATCGTCTGGTATCGTTTATAGCCCTGAACTGTACTGAAACTGTAATTTTGAACTTCAACCGTTTGGAGTCCATTTGAGCTAACTATATGGATAAAAATCCTGGAATGTTTTCAATCAAAAACTTTAATTTATTTTCGACTGAAGAAAGAAATATACATCTTGGATGACATGGGGGTGAGTAAATTATCTGAATTTTAATTTGAGAGTGAACCAATCCTTTACCTCTTTGCTCCATTTCGCTGAGCAAAATAGTTCAGATTAAAGCCACAGCAGAACGGTTGTGTCTCTGAGCAACACAGCGGTGATTCGTTACTGAATGAATCAATGATTTTGAATGAATCGAGTGAGTCAATGATTCAGTGGCCCATTCATAAGGACAGTCAATTGCCTCATTTCTGAATGAATCGGTTGAATGAATAAATGGCTCACTCATTAAAACAGATATTTGCTGCCTCCTACTGGTGGTTTAGTCATATTTAAGTATCATTGCATTTTTTTCAACATTTTATTTGTAGGTTTAAAAAAATATGTAAAACATCAATCTTATAAAATTATTTTTGCATTTGAAATGTTGCCATGTAAATGCATTTATGGCACCTCAGCTTCATCAAACAGTCTGTAAATGCATCTAATGCTGCTTTAGTGGCAGCTTGTTTCTTCAGCAGTGGAAAGAAGAGTTTGTTAATACTAATTTTATCTAAATGATAACTCTACAGTTTCTTACTATGCTAACTGAATTAATTGAAACAAAGGATTTGATGTGAAAGATGACACATTTAATAAGGTTAGAGGACAAACTGACCATTTATAAATATAGTGGGAAACGACATCTGTTTTGTTACATACAGCAACTCATTTTAAGTTAATTCAAAGTTTAAGTTAACTTTCCAGTCATGGAGCACTTTATTTGAAGAGTTTAAGCGAGATACAATTTGTAACTTATTTCAGATTGGGGGAGTTGTAATGTTAATTTATTTATGTAAAAACATTTTGAGTAGATTTCGGTTTGCACATGCTGTTAATTATAGTTCTTACAAAGAAAAGCGGAATTGGCAAAAATCAGTTTAGGCAGGTCACACTTCAGAAAAATTGGCGTCTCTATGCTTAGGCCACCAACACTTTGTGGCTTAAGCATACTAGCTAGCTTGATTTACTCTAGTTATGTGCATTTATGCGTTATGTTAAGATTTTCCTGCGTGAGCTAATTTGTTGTACATTGCCATGACCTTCACATGCGCACAAAACCACTATGGTCTTTCAACATTTCACAGACACACAGTGAAACATTGCAAAAATAAGCTGAAACTGCTGAAACATGATGCCTGAAATGCACGTTTCAAGATTTTGCTTAACAAATAAGATTACTAAGAATGGCTTGCCAGAGATTAAAACTTACAATGAATCTTACAAGGTAATATGATAGAGCCTTGCTCTCACTTGAACCGTGTCCTCGCATTAAGTCCTTGAATTTGAGGGTATTGGACCTGGGAAGTCCTTGAATTTGAAGTTAACCAAGGTGTGGGAACCCTGTTTAACGTTTGCTTGACATGCTTTTTCTGTAAAAATATAATTTGTATCCATTCTGCCTAATGTATTTATTTGTAGTCTATTCAATTCAAGTGCTAATCTCTGCTCATTTTAACCTGATAGCATGTGTTGTGCATTAGGGTGAATTGCTCTTTATTTCTCCATAGGATATGATGTTATCGCTCAGGCCCAGTCAGGCACTGGTAAAACGGCCACATTTGCTATTTCCATCCTGCAGCATTTGGAGATTGAGCAGAAAGAGACTCAGGCTCTGGTCCTGGCACCAACCCGAGAGCTCGCTCAGCAGGTATGCTGTACCTGAGGTCACCATAAACATAGTGTCTCAGACCAAGGCAGCATATTCTGGCAGTAGCCCGATTCAAGGTACTCTTTTGCTGTTCTTCCTGCTCATCAGTCATTAAATGTGGATATCATTTTAATTTGTATAATTAACTGGAGTACAAGAGTGTTTATTGTAAGTGGTTGGAAATGCGATTTTAGTTAATGGTTTGGTTGTTGGACTGTCAGGTGATTTACATGGGTTGATTGTAGCAAAATGGAGTTGTGGACTAAAGTGTGAGATGCTATACGGTTTTGGGGACTTTCTTATGGAGTTGACCTTTTCAACTGGTCATACCGGTCCAATATTTTGCTTTTATTGGTGCACAGTGACCATCAAACTTCAGGAAATAAAGAATTCTTATAGAGTTTTTCTCTCTCTCTGCTCTCTAGATTCAGAAGGTTATCCTGGCCTTGGGTGACTACATGGGTGCTTCTTGCCATGCCTGCATTGGCGGCACCAACGTACGGAACGAAATGCAAAAACTCCAGGCGGAGGCTCCACACATCGTCGTTGGCACGCCAGGCCGTGTGTTTGACATGCTAAACAGGAGATACCTGTGTAAGTAGAGAATGCAAATAAGGTGGACTAAAACTGGCATTCCCAGTTGGGATGTAGTATGACATGATGGTATCATCTTTCGGGACTGACCTGCTATGGAGACATTTACAACTTAACTGATCATACGTTTGACCACCATGTTTGAACTGTTTAGTAAGGGTTTGAATTACTCAGTTTTTTTTTTTTACAGCTCCCAAATGGATCAAGATGTTTGTCCTTGATGAGGCAGATGAAATGCTGAGTCGTGGGTTCAAGGATCAAATCTATGAGATTTTCCAGAAGCTGAGCACAAACATCCAAGTAAGTCAATGTCTTGATACCAGACTCTCAAGGGAGGTGTCTTCCGCTCAAAAGAACTGTGCTAAAATTGCAGATTCTAGGTTCTCCTGGTTTATGCAATAATGCTAGCAGAGTATCATGTGGAAGAAGAGCAATAGCCCTGCACCGGAAATGAAACCGAGTCGGACCTCTTTCTTAATGTCCAGTGGCTTATGTTTCAAGGTCCAGAGCAACAATACATCGTCAACTGAAAGAAGTCTTGTATACCATATTGAAAATCTGTGATTTAAACTTACTAAAAAAAATTGTGCAATCAAGTTGTGCCAAACTGGAGACTTTCTGTGCTGTTTCCAGTTCACTTGTCAAATTTCTGACAAATGTTCTCGCTTCCATTGTGAAGAACACAAGCATCACGTTACCCAGACTTTGAGTTCATGCAGCTCAGGTGCTGCTGTCATTAAAGCAAGACGTGACAAATCAAGTACTTAGTTTATTTTCCTCAGTTATGCTGATAAATCTTCCCTATTACCAGTTACAGAAATCCTTCTCTAGTGTTTTCAGAATTGACCTGTTGAATTGAACCAGAACAGAATGAAAAAAAAAATTTTTTTTGTTCATGTTCTAATAGTGGTGTTTGTTGCCAGGTTGTGCTGCTTTCGGCTACCATGCCTGCTGATGTGCTGGAGGTGACCTCCAAGTTCATGCGTGAACCTATTCGCATCCTGGTGAAAAAGGAGGAGCTGACTCTGGAGGGTATTAAGCAGTTTTACATCAATGTAGAACGAGAGGTGAGGAACCGGTTTTCATTTTAATGTATCATGTTCCTTTTACACAATGCTAAAATCACCAGCTCAAGGCCTTCTGGTCTTGCTCTGGTGTTCATGCTAGTACTGGTTAATTTTAAAGGAAGAGCAAAAGTACACTGTTGGTAATGAGTCTAGGACGAACCTCTTAATGTCTGGTGTCCAAGGTCTCGAGATTTTGTGCCATACATATAATGAAATCAGGATGTTGATGTAGGATGACACCTTGTGGTGATTCTCTGCTAATGCTAATTTATAACTTGTGCTATAGGAGTGGAAGTTGGACACGCTGTGTGATCTCTACGAGACCCTTACAATCACCCAGGCTGTTATCTTCTTGAACACGAGAAGAAAGGTTGACTGGCTAACTGAGAAGATGCATGCCAGAGATTTCACCGTGTCTGCTCTGGTACATTGATTTACATACTCATGTTAAAAGATGAAACATGAAATATGTTTTAATAGTAGGCCAGGGATTGATCTACAAGACAGGTTGCACATTATCATGTTTAATGCTGGATAAAGTATGAAATGATGGCATACCATCTTTCGGGACTGACCTTTCATGGAGATATTTGTTTCAAAACATAAACTGATCATACTTTTCCAGAGTTTCTAAACCAATGTGACGTTTGTAATGACTTCCATTGGTTAAAGCGGTCTCTGTTTTTCAGCATGGAGACATGGATCAGAAGGAGCGAGACGTAATCATGAGAGAGTTCAGGTCTGGCTCTAGCAGAGTGCTCATAACCACAGATTTACTGGTGAGTAGAGCTTCTATTTTTAGAAATTCTGAAAGGCAAATGGCCATAAAACTAATATATTTCAATTCCAGATTATTTGTATAGTGTGTTTTTAAGATACGATCATTGCAAAGCAGCTTTACAAGAAATTGCGTTTCTACAATAGATTATATATTGTAGCAACTTAATGTGTATATAACTTAGGGCAATATACTGTCTGAGGGGTTGGCATCTCTTCCCAGGTGTTCGGTCATCTCAGATCATTTAAGGGTTGGATCCGTACTGCAGCTTGTGTAATTCCTTACCACGGGGTGTTAATCGGAAACTGCTGTTCCATCCAAGCCAAAATTATCAGTTCAACCCAAGCTAAAGCATTACAAGATCGCAGTACAAGATTGTGAGATGCATTATATGAATGCTTTGCTAAAGAGATGTCTTTAATCTAGATTTAAACAGAGTGTCTGAACCCCGAACGTTATCAGGAAGGCTATTCCAGAGTTTGGGAGCCAATTATGAAAAAGTTCTACCTCCTTTAGTGGACTTTGCTATTCTAGGTACTACCAAGAGTCCAGAGTTTTGCGACCTTAGGGAGCGGGTTGGATTGTAGCGTGATAGAAGTCTAGTTAGGTACGCAGGAGCTAAACCATTTAGGGCCTTATAGGAAAGTAATAATATTTTGTTATATATTATGCATTGTTATTTTAAGCTGTAAGAAGATTCAGCATTAAGTTGTTCATTAAATGTTCATGAATTGTCTATACTTGTATTTGTAAGTTGACAGGTTTTGAATGGTTTTATTTAAATAATTTCTAGTCCTCTGAGAAAACTACTGTATACTAGTAATATCCATGGACCAGTTAATAGTCTGTCCAGAATCAATCTCAAAGTTGAAGTCATTTTTAGCATTACTGAACCTGATGGTTGTTCCTCAGGCTCGTGGGATTGATGTGCAACAAGTTTCACTTGTCATCAACTACGACTTGCCAACAAATCGTGAGAACTATATCCATAGGTGAGTAAAACTTTCAAGTGTTGACATTTTTCTTGCTGTTTGCATTTAATGATTCATTTTAATGTTGACTATAATTGTTGTTTCTCAGGATTGGCCGTGGAGGCAGGTTTGGCAGAAAAGGTGTCGCCATCAACTTCATTACTGAAGAAGACAAAAGGATTCTACGAGACATTGAGACGTTTTACAACACAACTGTTGAGGAGATGCCCATGAATGTCGCCGACCTGATTTAACCTTTGGAGATTTTAACGCAGGGATAGCTGTTGAATGATTACTTCCATTTGCACTTATTTTATTGGAAGGAAAAAAACAACTACTCTCCTTAATGCTGGTTGCGGATCCGACTTACGAATTCGATACGTGACGTTGACTGTGGGGATGGTTGTAGACTCGAACCATATCAGTATTTACTGGTGGTGGCGTTTACAAAACATGGGTTCTTTACATGTATTCAAGTATTTTTTTCCTAGTATGTTCAAAATGTACGTGTTAGATGTTCTTCATCGTTTAGTAATTTACTTGTGGACTAAAAGATACAAGTGCTGCATTAAGTCTGCCAGTTATGTTATGCTAACATATGTGTGCAGATTAACTTGGTTATTTTCACCTGTTTATTAATATAAAGGCACTTTTTAGTTTTGTGGAATGTATTCTTTAAATGTATATTGTTTTAATCAAGTACTTTTTGTGAAGTTCTCTTCAAAGGTGGGTGTTAACACCTTTAATGTTCCATGTTGTGTTTGGCAATAAAGAGGATTATTGTCAATGAATTGTCTAGTGTCTTTTGAATTAGTTCATTCCACACAATCTGAGTGAATTTTCGTTTCTGTAAGTGAATGATATAAAGCAATGAGAAGTAGAACCCATTTAATTTATTATGTTAAAAGCTGGACAATGCACTATTTGGTTAGAAGAATGCAGACACCACTTCCTTTTACTGACTTCCCCAGCATTTATCCAAATTAATTTAATGCTTCAGGGAAGATTTACCTCTAGAGATTTGATCTAATATTAGGGCAGGGATTTTTGGGTGACGGGAGATTGTTTACGGTCACCATGCTGGTCATTTCAAGGCAGTGGTGGACAAAGTACACAGATCAAGTACTTGAGTAAAAGTACAGATCCGTATAATAAAATATTACTCCAGTAAAAGTACTGCTTTTTCAATTTTACTCGAGTGAAAGTAAAAAAGTACTGAATTTACTTTGTAAATTTTACTGATAGACTACTTTATTTTTATAGACTACTGCCCAAAATACCTGGGTTTTTCCCAAAATAACCTATATAGTCAAGATATATATTTGGACTACGTTGATGAGAGTGATGTAGTAATGTTCACTGTGAAGCTTACACTGCCATGTACCTGAGAGAAAACAGATTTCACCATCTAATCTTCACCAGTAAGAAAAAGTGTTTTAGAACTTATTGTTTTGCAGAACGTTAGTTATATGACATGAGAATTAGGCCTGAAATTAGGAAGAACATTTTAAGGAAAATCTAATTATATTTTCATAATGATTTGTTTTCTTAAACTTTGTCTGTGGTGTAAAAACACCCCTGGCCAAATGCCCCCGGAGGGCATCACTTCCCACTCTGATAATTACTGTAGTTACTATGTTCTGAACATCACATCCTTTCTTTTTCCCTCAGAATCTATCTAGGTGGCTGAATAAAGATATTTGGACTTTATATCTAAACATTTCCTCAACTTAACACCAGCAAGCTTGTTAGCTAGACAGTTAGCATCAGCTAACAATATTTACTTATTTTCAGTATGGTTATGAATAAACATTCATATCTGTCTACTCGGCTTGTTCTAAACAATATAAACACATAGGTCTAAATGCATAGCATTTTAATAAAACTGCTAACGTTACAGCAGCGGGGAATATGAACGTGCATGAGTTATTTTTTAATGTTTTGTTTTTGACCTAAAACATAACGTTAGAGACACTGATGTTGATCTGTCTGCATTCAAGCATTTCAGTGGGCTTAAATAGATCACCCTTTACAGCAGATTTAGTTCACAAACAACTGACAGTTTTGACCTAAATATTATTTTCAGTTACAATAATTAATCCTAAAATTCGACATTAGTAACGTACTTTTCACAGCATCAGTAGCGCGCGCTCACAAGATCTCCCGGTTCTTTACTCGTGAGTTCAGTTCACTGAAGAAGACTCGCTCTAAACGGATCATTTGAATCAGTGAGTTTTCGACTCGAGAACAGCTGCAATCGGATCATTGCAATTTGTGAATGAATCGTTTGTTGCGATTTGCGAACCGATTGAACAGGTTCATTGAAAATAATCAGTTTGTTCATGAATCAGACACCGTTTCTGCGTCTCGGAGCACGTGATGTATTATAAGGAGTAACGATATGTTTTATGAAATGTAGTGAAGTAAAAAGTACGATCTTATGCTTTGGAATGTAGTGAAGTAAAAGTAAAAGTTACTCAAAATAAAACTACTCCAGTAAAGTACAGATACTTGAAAAATGTACTTAAGTACAGTAACGAAGTAGTTTTACTTCGTTACTGACCACCACTGTTTCAAGGTCTGGGCTTTGAATCATTTCTGATTTTCCCACTTTTTTCCCACTCCACCTGTCACTTTTGCAGCCTTGGGATTTGTCTTCAGTGGGGTTAAGGGGCCCAGGGATGAGATTTTTGTAGCCTGAATCAAGAGTCTGTTGCTAACGGGTTACTTGAGACTACAGAGGTTGTCTAGGACATAACACAACACTGAACAGGAAAATTAAGATTCATAAGCTTTTGTCAGCCACAACTTATTTTTTGGGCAAAAAGCCAATGGAAAATCCTATTGTGTTTTTGTTGAGGAAATCAGGTGTACATTTCCCGAAAGCACTGTTAGGTAACTATGCACGTCCTGATTTTGCTGAGTTAGATGTGTTCCTGGGTCAACATATATTGTTGACCCTGGGACAACATTTTTATCCAAAAATGTAATCTGGACCATTTCCCTACACCTAAACCTAACCTTACCCATGAGTAATCCTTAAAATCAGAGGAAATGCTAGATTAATGACACTGATGTACAAGCAACAAACACTGATTGTAAACCTAAACTTCACAAAAATTATAAACTTGTACTTCAAATCTGATTGGTTAATAATGTTGTTTGAACATGTACTTGGTAAAATCAGATTCTGCAGGTAATTATAGTCGCAAGTTCCACTGAACTCTATTGGTAATGATGAATCTTGCAACCATAGTTACTTTTGGGAAATGCACACCAGGGTAATCCGCTTTCTGGTTGGCCAACAAAAATATCACCGCAGCACTTTATATGTAGAGGGGTGTCCACACACGGTTGGCCAGGTAATGCATATGTGCAATAACTCGGCAGACAATAATCAGATTTACCTTTCTTCAGAAAGACATTTATACTTTCAAGTTTGTACCTTCAAACGTCTCCTGTTGAGCACATTTGAAATGCAAATCTGCCAATTTCCGTGTGTGGCTTCAGAGGACGCATCCTAAGCCTTAAAGTGTCCAGTAAAGCAAAACTAGTCCACTAAAAGAACAAAAACTGCCGTTCACCTCATTCCAACCAAACACAAAGATTTAGATAGACTGTCCATTCCTGTTTGCAATCAGATTCCATTAATATGATTCCTATAAATGTTGTCATCGATAAACATTAACTGCGCTAATTGTATTCAGAAATAATTGTATACCAGTCCTATAAGGAGTATATGTCAAAAACTGAGGCTGAGCACAATCAAATTAATTAAAATAGAAATATATTCTGAACAGGAAATTATTTAATCTGCTTCTATAAAGGAAGCACACATGAAAACCGCAGCGCAGAAATGTTAAAACAGACTGGAATTGACCTTAAGAGTGTAATGCGTGACATGATGGAAGAACGCTTTAGGATCAATTTTGAGACTATATTTATATCTACATTTCCAATCAGACCAGGAATGGACTGGCCATGGTTGAGCTTGAGTTTCCGGGAACCAGGTCCAGGACCAGCCCTGTTGGGCCAATATGGAGCCACTAATGGCGCTTTTCCACTGCATGGTACGGCACGGTACGGTATGGTACGGTTCACTTTTGGGGGGTTTTCCACTGGGTACTGTACCTGGTACCTGATACTTTTTTAGTACCACTTCGGTCGAGGTTCCAAGCGAGCCGTACCGTTACCAAAACGTGACGTGTAAACTCTGCTGATCACTGATTGGCCGGAGAAAATGAACTTGCGACACGAGACCCTCCTCTACAGCCCTACCCGCTAGATTTAAACAGTGGTGGTCAGTAATGAAGTAAAACTACTTCGTTACTGTACTTAAGTACATTTTTCAAGTATCTGTACTTTACTGGAGTAGTTTTATTTCGAGTAACTTTTACTTTTACTTCACTACATTCCAAAGCATAAGATCGTACTTTTTACTTCACTACATTTCATAAAACATATCGTTACTCCTTATAATACATCACGTGCTCCGAGACGCAGAAGCGGTGTATGATTCATGAACAAACTGATTATTTTCAATGAACCTGTTAAATCGGTTCGCAAATCGCAACAAACGATTCTTTCACGAATTGCAATGATCCGATTGCAGCTGTTCTCGTCGAAAACTCACTGATTCAAATGATCCGTTTAGAGCGAGTCTTCTTCAGTGAACTGAACACACAAGTAAAGAACCGGAGATCTTGTGAGCGCGCTACTGATGCTGTGAAAAGTACGTTACTAATGTCGAATTTTAGGATTAATTATTGTAACTGAAAATAATATTTAGGTCAAAACTGTCAGTTGTTTGTGAACTAAATCTGCTGTAAAGGGTGATCTATTTAAGCCCACTGAAATGCTTGAATGCAGACAGATCAACTTCAGTGTCTCTAACGTTATGTTTTAGGTCAAAAACAAAACATTAAAAAATAACTCATGCACGTTCATATTCCCCGCTGCTGTAACGTTAGCAGTTTTATTAAAATGCTATGCATTTAGACCTATGTGACGTCTGTTTTTATATTGTTTATCAACAGTATACATTTTTATATTGTTCAGATCAAGCCGAGTAGACAGACAGATATGAATGTTTATTCATAACCATACTGAAAATAAGTAAATATTGTTAGCTGATGCTAACTGTCTAGCTAACAAGCTTGCTGGTGTTAAGTTGAGGAAATGTTTAGATATAAAGTCCAAATATCTTTATTCAGCCACCTAGATAGATTCCATCTGAGGGAAAAGAAAGGATGTGATGTTCAGAACATAGTAACTACAGTAATTATCAGAGTGGGAAGTGATGCCCTCTGGGGCATTGGGCCAGGGGTGTTTTTACACCACAGACAAGATTTGAGAAGAAAAAAAAATCATTATGAAAATATAATTAGATTTTCCTTAAAATGTTCTTCCTAATTTCAGGCCTAATTCTCATGTCATATATAACTGACGTTCTGCAAAACAACAAGTTCTAAAACACTTTTTTCTTACTGGTGAAGATTAGATGGTGAAATCTGTTTTCTCTCAGGTACATGGCAGTGTAAGCTTCACAGTGAACATTACTACATCACTCTCATCAACGTAGTCCATATCAACAAAATATATATCTTGACTCATAGTGGTTATTTTGGGAAAAACCCAGGTATTTTGGGCAGTAGGATTATAAAAATATGTGCTAATATAAAATTAAATAAAGTAGTCTATATAAAATTGCAAAGTAAATCTGTCTATCAGTACTTTTTTACTTAAGTACATACAAAATTGAGTACTTTTGTACTTTCACTCGAGTAAAATTGAAAAAGCAGTACTTTTACTGGAGTAATATTTTATTATACGTATCTGTACTTTTACTCAAGTACTTGATCTGTGTACTTTGTCCACCACTGGATTTAAATCAGCACAGCCAGCGAAGGATCGGACGCAACTTCTGTTTAAACAAACGCACATTTTTGCATCAACCACAAAATAGCAGTGTCGTTGTCTGTTGAGGAAGTTCAGACGTTCCTCTCGTTGATAGCCGAGGAGCGGATCCAGTGAGAGCTTGATGGCACGACGCTGAAGGAAAAAGCCTTATGTATAACGTTACTTTTGAACTTGCTATATTTTCAGAGTATGTTTTCTGTTTATATTTTTACCTCTGTATCTGTGTTTTGCTTCAATTAAAAACAATCTGATCGAATAAGTGTACCTCCAGACTATATTAAATATGTATCATTGTATGAGCACGTAATGAACCTCTTGAAAAAGACAAATGATTAATGCCGCGATTATAAAAACCATCATCATTGTAAATTGTACAATGGGATACATTGTACATTTTGAAATATTCAAAAGTTTATTGATAATTCACTTTACAGAACACGCTGCATGAATAGTTAACTAATCAGTAACGCAGCACACCTGCACGAACATCCCTGCTCTCCTCATCTACAACCCGTGTCACTGCCACCACAGTCTCTGCTGCTGGGGGTAAATCACAAGCATTCTCATAGACCTCTCCATTGCTGTTAAACACATCCCTGCTCTCCTCCTCTACAGCCCGTGGCACTGCACCACAGTCTCTGCTGCTGGGGGTAAATCACAAGCATTCTCATAGACCTCTCCATTGCTGTTAAAAACATCCACATGCCGAGAATGAAGAACACTATTCCGTCTCCTTTCTTTGTTGTGAGTTTGTTTGTGGCACGTTTACGATGATGTCACGGCAGTAGAGGCGGCGCAATTATAATGACGCGTGAATAATCCCACCCACTCTATAGCGGTACTAAACGGCGGTGGAAATGCGAACTGAGCCGTACTGTACCATGCAGTGGAAAAGCGCCATTACAGGACCTGCTCCTCGTCCTCTCTGATCTTGCACAGTGTCTGTGCTAGTAGGCTCACTGGGGGAATGCATATTTGCGCAGGCCCTGGGGCCAGCTGTGTGCCAGTGCATCCGTGCCGAGCATGCCTCAGATAGGGAGTAGAACCACTGGCAATGGGAGGTTTCTGGAGATGCAAACATGTCTACCTGAGTCACTCCGAACCAACTGCAATCAGCTGGACTGCCTGGGGAAGGAGTCTCCAGGAAGTGCTCCCAGGAAGTGCTGCTCGCGACAGCTCGTTGGCCGCCTGATTGAACACTCTTGGGATGTGGATGGCAGGAAGCGACCTCAGATGCTCCTGACTCCAGAGGAGGAGGTGATGGGCGAGTTGCGGCATGCGACGGGAGTGTGACCGCATTGTCGGTTGATATACGCAAAGGTTGCCGTGTTGTCCGTACGGACCATAACATTCTTGCCTCGAAGGCACCCTTTGAGGCGGAACAGGGCCAGGAGTACAGACTTTTGACTGGTCAGGGCTTTTCGCTGCCTGAGGCACTGGGAAAGGCTCCAGTGTCCCTGTGATTCTAGTCAGCATTGATTGTCAATCTAAGCTCTACCCTGATGTAAATGGTTGCTTTCTTTACATTTAGTTTCAAAAATCAGTTCTAAACAAAAATCATTTTGAATTTGATTGAATTCAGCTGTTGGTTTTAAAACAAACTTTAATAGATATATGCTGTCAAAAATAGAAACAGGAAAAGAACATACATGTACAAACACACAGATGAAAGCCGAATGATTTTGATGGTAAGCTTAACGCAGGAATCTATAAAGTGCATGCCAATCATCTGCTCCCCTAGATAACAGATTTCATTTTCATAATCCGGTAGTGCTTCCGATGACTTGGAGTTGAACTTAACATTTTATTATCATTGAATATAAATTACATGTTGCACAGTGAACACTGCACTTTCATTTCATCTTAATTGTCAACTTTACTTTGTTGGTAATTGCAGTAAAGTACTTTTTTTTTCTCTGAACACCACTAAATTCCTTACAGAACTAATCTAATCTACACGTCCTTTGAAATACAGTACAAAGCTACTCTGATAATATGAGAGTTCTTTTTAATTTGAATAACTGTCCTATTAAAAAAAAGCTGCCTTACATGGGTAAGAGTTTGACAGAAACGGTACACATAGGAGCCTCACTTTCGTGACAGTGCAGTAGAGCCTCCAAATCAGTCCTGAGGGTCTCTGACCAACTTCAGCTTCTGTTACACGCTTCCACATTTCCCCAATATCTCTGACGTGTCCATGAGAAGTCATCATCTGGTTGTAGATACAAGGGTGATAAGGTGCTTTTCCCTCTCCAGAAAAGAATGCATGTTCCTTGGGAGCAACGTCTATCATTTTGGCGCAGATCCCGAGGAAGACGTCATCAATGTGAAAGGAAGCACTTATGGTGAGTGCAGCTTGATAGATTTTGGAAGCCACATCTCTGGAGAGGACATACCCAGATCCAGGGGTGTAATCTGGGTAAGACAACCACGGGTACAAGTCTTGGGACACGTAGTACTTGCTCTCTTTGTCTCGGACGGGAGGTGAACCGCGGTGCACCCTTCCTATCCAAAGGTCCTTGGCGTTACTGCGGCCAATCCCTTGCAAGAAGTGAATTAAGTTGGGAATGTGAACGAAGACGTCGTCGTCTGCAGACATGAGGAACTGGGCATGGTGGCAGTAGGTTTCTTTCCAGCCAAGCTGCAAGAGTAGCTTCAGAGTGAGATTGTGGAAGGTGTCCATGAAGTCCTGCTGGATAAGGTCATGATATCTTTGGTCCTCAAACAGCAGGTGCATCTTAAGTAATCTTCTCTGCTCTGGTTCAGGATGGAGGCCAAGAGCGAACAACACCCTTACAGTAACACCCAGCGTACTTTCAATGTACGTCTCGTTTCCCCAAGTAGAGCGAATGGCTTGTCTTCTCTCAAAGTTCTCCGAGGAGCTTTTCACAAAGAGCAGGAGCAGAACGTCCTTTTCACCACACTTCCCCTCGTGGTTTGTTAAGTATCTGTGACTGTTGTACTTGATAGCATCTTCGGGATTGACTCTAAAGCTTCCATTAATGAATGCGAAGCTATTGAGAAGGTAGCGGTACGAGAAAGACATTACATGGGTTACAATGTTATTGTCAATCTGTTCCCAGTACGCCATGAGCATTAAGCTACTAAAGCATATTATTATTAGCCGTAGTTGGCATTTTTTTAATCTAGGCATTTTGAAAACTCTCATGGCTACTTTGAACTTTGGTTCCCGTTGCAATTCATGAGATTCCTGGCTGTTTAATTTAGTCATAGTGCCATTTTAGCCCGTGTCCAAGTCTGGGTTCCAATAGGAGACAAATAAACTGTCTGGTACTGTGATTGTTCAGCTGACGTTGAAGACTTTGTCAAGACAAAAGACCAATGAGGTGCTTCCACTGTGATTGTCAAAGTCTGTAAGAGAAACATACATGACAACTTCAATGGACATACTCTGGACAAGAATGACCAGTGAGTGAGATAAAATGAGACCAGGAAATAAATCAAAATTAAGACACCTGAATTATTTTTATTTACAAGTCAATAACTGGCAAGTCATTTAAAAGGGATAGTTCACCCCAAAATAATTTATTTTTTAATTTGCTCAGTCTCATGCCCATTTAATTATGAAACTCACAGACATGCCTTATACAAGAATATCCAGATCTGTACAAATGTAATAAATTAATTAATTTGTGAAAAAGTACTTTTTTTGAACTCCTTTACATACAAATCCAACACAGGAGTGCAACACAAAGTGTAGTGTCCTTCTACTTTCAGTGATGTTGGATGAGTTTTATTCAAATTAAATGGTTAAGCAAGCTTGGTTGGTTATTTCTAATGTACCACATTTCAAAACATCCTGGATTGCATGAGTCTAGTCTGTCCAACTGTCAAACACGATTGCATTTAAGCTAGTAAATCTTACCAAGATATAAAAATAACATACTACACTGAAAGGGCATTCTCATGATTCACAATTCAAAACGTATTGATCCGTTCGATGTATCAATAGGAAATGTAATTTTGAATGGTGAATCGTGAGAATGATCTTTCAGTTTTTTAGAGTTTATTTAATCTATTTGACATACAACTATCATAAAAGAAAATGCAACATATCCTCACATCTAAAGCACTGCAATACAAATGCTATGCAATGCAAATGCAAATTTGAAGAGAAAACAGGGCCGAGGGTCTCGGTTTTCTTTGTGGAAACCCAATGAAATCACCGAAAGACTTCAGGATACACTTGACAGAGAAACGGATGTCAAGCTAAACATTTAACAGCTCACCTAATAATGATATCATGATTTAGTTATCCTCATGTTCACAAGAAACATGTTTAAAACTTATTTTGTGTTTCACTGATGAAAGTTAGTAATAAAGGTTTGAAACGACATGAGGAGTAAATGACAAAATCATAGTTTCTTTTAATAACAAATGGGAAACTGACAAATTACACATAAAAATCGTAAATGCTAAGAACAGTTAACTCATTGAACATGATGTGAATCATTTTAATATCACATAACAACATAATCAAGTGTTCACCACCTGGCTCATTGACTCTGTCCACTCCATTTCAAATCAAAAGTAAGTAAATCTCAGGGTTTTAAGTT
This sequence comes from Gymnocypris eckloni scoliostomus, assembly GCA_027564155.1. Lineage (NCBI taxonomy): Eukaryota > Metazoa > Chordata > Actinopteri > Cypriniformes > Cyprinidae > Gymnocypris > Gymnocypris eckloni. The sequence continues at coordinate 27,010,275 of CM050422.1, read as the reverse complement.
AATTCAAGTGTCTGAAACCTGAACGCTCAGATTACAAAACTTAGCCACACTGGCCACAAAAAGTATCCACACTTATGTACTTAAAATGCATTTTATTTGCATATATAAACACGCCAAACGAAGTAGCAACTGCAAACAAATGATGCTGGACTTTGTATCAAAACTAACTTTGCTTGCCCGAGCCTCTGAAAGATTATTTTTAAATGACATTTAACTAAGTAGTGTTGTGGTGATTTTTTTTAGATTTTAGTTCTTCTCAAGTTCACACAAATGAAAGGGTCCAAATAATTTTGCCTTCATTTTGAACAATAACTTTTGTTTTATAATTGAAAACTTTATTTTATTTTACTGAAATGGTTCAAATTAAAAGTGTGTTTGTACTATATTTAACTTGTACTTATTAGCCTACTTATGACTCGCAGATGTCAATAGGCTGAATGTGATAACGATTGACAATAATTCGTCGGCAAAAACGATTTAAAAACACAATTCTACAGCATAAGAACACAAGACGGTCTTACCAGGTCGATCCACAGCATGTTTTAACTAGAGCTCAAGCGAAAGTGCTTCTCCGTGGTCTAAACATGAACTTTCCTCACTAAATCAGTTTGAGACATCTGTGACCAGAGCAACATAAAGTCTAGTTATTTGCATGTTGACGAACTCTGCCCTGTGGAAGTTGCCGCAAGTGGCCCAACCACAAAGACTGAGTGCATCTGAGTAAAGGACACTCCCGTAGGCTATTTGTTTAAATTAATGTTAAAGGAGACGCTCGTGGAAATGCCTGTTTGTTTGGTGACCCGATTTCTGAAATTAACCAATTGTTCAGTGCTCAAAATATCATTGAAATATCACTTGTTGAATCGAAGAACTTTACATAAATACAATTATGAAACAAATATTTTATGATTTTCTAATTGTATTTAATACAGTAGTTACAACTTTTCTTATGTTTTAATGTTTGATTGTTCAGTGCTCAAAATATCATTGAAATGTCACTTGTTGAATCGAAGAGCTATACAAAAATAAAATTATGAAACAAATATTTTATGATTTTCTAATTGTATTTTATACAGTAACGTTAGTTTTATTGCCAATGTGGAGACTTCCGATTTATTAGGAAACAAATTGAAGTTCAGTAAACTATATTTGTGCTACAAACGAATGTGTTTATGAATACGATAGTAGATTAAAATGATATGATAACAAATACCAGTTAGCAGTATCAAGCAGCGTAACAGACTGTTTTTGTACAGATAAAATAACTGGTCTTGCACATTCCATTGCTAAATGGCCGCGCTCGCGCTTAATTAAAAAATAAATTGAATAGTTAAGGCAGGCCTGGGTGGGTGGATGTTTGTGGAAATCACTGTGTCCAGACCCTATTATCCTCGTGTAAACACGCTTGTCTCCAGCTCTGGCCCCGCTACATTTGAAATTACACCATACCGAACAATTTTCTGAAACGGGGTGCAATGCGCGGTTTGTCCTGTCGGTGGTAGTGATGGGAAAAGGGTGATTGTGCCCTAATCTGTGAAACTCAGTGTAAAGAACGAATAGTATATCAAGTTTAAAGATTTAGAAGAGTGCCCAGATGCGTGTCACATCATGAAACAAATAAGTGAACTTGAAATCGTTTTAGCATATCTGGAGATTGCAGGGTGATGACCTATAGCCCCTGGTGTTATATAGGCTAGTATACACAAAACAGTATTACTTTGATTGAACTTGAAGAGTTAGTATGTGACTACCTTGAGACGTATAAATGATAATACTAGTGCTCATCTCTCCAGGTTTTGTAGTTCTTTGCTGAATTAGCGACACACGACTGTGTAATCAGTGGAGCCTGCAGCCCCCTCTGTTGGTGAAAAACTACACTGATTATTGAAACGCCATGTTGGTCATGATTTGTTTATTATTATTTTTTAATTTTATGCAGTGCCTAGATTTTATGGGGTGTTAGGAACGAAGATTGCTGGTAACCAACCACTTACTGGTAACCACTGACTTCTATAGTATGAAAACAATTAAATACTATGGACACCAGTAAGCACAGGAAACTGATGAAAAGATGACATCATTTTCATTTTTAGGTGATCCAGCTCTTTAATACCAAATAAACCCTACTAAATACAAACAAATATTTACATTCCTAGTCCAGCTACTCCAAAACTACAGTAAATTTACAAAGTATAAATAATGAATCAAATAACACAATGAATACTTTTGTTTTTGGCAATGAAATGTCTTTTTTGTTGCTGGAGGCTGCCTTTGTCTTTGCTTGTGTTGTTTTGTGTGGTCGAGCAGCCTACCATAAGAAAGATAACTGTATCAGTTTAGGCTTGGCATATTTTAGAATATATTACTCTATAACATTTATAACGTATAGACACAATGCTTTTTTTTTTTTTTTACCTATCTTTTATTTTAGGATTTTGAAGGTGAAAAACAAAAAGATGATTGTGCACTATTTCTAATCAAATAAGCAGATGTGTGACTAATCATGTGACCTCCTTCATTCACAGTCAGATGTTCGTGTTTAGACTGAATCATTCTCTAGCTGGACAACATGATCATCAGGTTTTACACAAACGAGAGGAGTTCATTCAGCTCGAGTGCTGCTGTTATTAAAACCAGAGACCAACAAAATACTACAATCTGGCATTTATACGTCATACAACACACACAGTAGAATCTAAATGCAATACTCCTGATGCCACAGGAGGCAGCGTTTCTGCATTCACAGAGATTCAGAAGCACAGACAGAGAACACTATTATCAAAATAGATTTTATTCTGGACTTTTCATTTGATCCGACTCAAATCACAACAGTCAAACCGACACCGCAGTGATTTCTGCTAGAGAGTGAGCAAAACAGGAAAAAGAACTGAAGAAAAGAGAGATGAAAGATTTCCTAAAGTGAGACAAAATTCACTGAACAAGTATTTACATGGTCCAAGATGTTTTGATATGCCCATGTGCGTGCTTTTGCTTAGAGCCGTCAACACTAGAATTACAAAAGATTTTAAAGTACAAAATTTCAAAGAGCCGTGGACAAAGCAAGCAGTGCTAGGCTTCGAGGACCAAGAGAAGCAAACGCTTGCACACACACTGTAAAAATCTTTCCAATTAAAACATTATAAAATACCATTCCACTGTCATAGACAATATAATAAATAGCATATTTCCGTACAATCTACTTGTTGATTATATTAGAGCAAGCTTCAAAACACTCATCTTTAAAATAAAAACAAAGGAAGGAAAAATCAGGACATTTTGATACTTTTAGCAGGGATGCACATTATACTTGATCTGTGGGAAGAAAAAGGCATTTGTTAGAATTTTGGACTACACTTATAAACAAATTAAATTAAAAAAGTTACATAGGTTCAAACCACCCTCTAATCATCATCATCCTCAGAAGATCTGGTTCATTCAAGTAAATGTTTAATGTCACTCAAGTAATTTCAGTTCAAAGGATTACAAATGTTTTAAGTGCTCATTGGATTTCATGGAGTACGTGCTGTAAAGTGCTGAGAGGCGACATCAGTGTGCTGGCTAAACGCTGCTTCTCTGGACTATGACTGTCTAATGGTATTTTATAAAGACACGTGACAGCATCTAGTGAACTCTAAATCAATGAGCCGTCACCTGAAGAAACCAGGCTGTGAGAAATACCAAACATCAATGGAGTTCACGTTAAAATCTGTCCATTATAACAGTAGCATAATAGTAAAATACCTTCGGTCACATTTACATTTTTCTATGTCAGTTTCTGTTCACATCATACCATCACTGCGCAATGACGTTGTTTTACAAATGAAAATAGTGAGCAAAATGAGCGAAAACGGGCGCACCTCAGCCTCCACTTCCCCGCTGCCTGACTGGAACTGAATAAAAATCACACCGCCCCATAATTCTGCCACTCACGTGAATCATACAGTCACAGTCACACCAATTCACTGCAGCACTGAAAGAGCAATGACCAGACCGGATCAGTCAGAGCTCGGACCGCTATAGAAAACAGGAAATGACATCACAACGCAACACTAAAGAAAGAACATCAAATCGGAGGAACTAATCTCGGTAATAAACATCTTGAAGTGAGCTGTCATGTTAAATAACAATGTAGGACAATCATGAACTCCCAAAAAAAGGAATGAATAACCTGATAGCTATGTTTTCTGTAACAGCGAGAGTGAATGTCCCGCTGTGTTTTTAGGGTGGGCCTATCAGAGATTTTAAACGTACAGGCTTCACCTATGAGCTTCACCCATTCATGCACTGCAAGTTCGGTTTTGTCTTGCCACAAAGTTGCATAGGTTGTATAAAATAACACAGGGCATTCATTTGAGAAAATATAATTGAGTAATTTAATAGGATTTCTGTACTCTTATAACTCTGTTTTAAAAAACAACAACAACCACAAAAACAAAGATCAAATTATTTCTCAGTTTGGCAAAACAAAATAAAAAATCCTTGAGCAGTTTTGGAGAACAGTTCCAAAAGTTGCAGAGCCACTAAACATACAGCGCCAATACTCTGAATTGTCAATATCACACGGTCACGAGTTGACCATATTCAACAGCTCTGCTCTTTAGCTCATGCAGTTAAAACCTAAACCGTCACGGACACGCTGACGTGTGCAATATGTGCACGACAGCGGCGTGGACCTCGGCCCTCTGGGTTTGGAATGATGAACACAGGAACTAATGAGGTGTGTGTGTGTGCATATGCGGTGTATTTGTCTTGTGTCCAGTGTGTCTGTGTATAACAGTTCTCTGGCATGCTGATCTTGTGTGTGTTGTAAGCGTCACGGGTCCGTGTTGTGATGGATCTGAGTGCCTCACGCGTGGACTACAGCAGTGGATGATGGGCCAGGGACAGTCGCTAAATTTGGCTATGCACACATTCATAGTCGGTCGATGGCTTCCCAGCGGCAGCGTCATTTCCTTAGGTCTAATACACAAACCTGAGAAAGGGAAGAAAGGTTACTATGACGCTGTACATTCTAAATGTTAAACTTCATAAAATTAAGGCTGCACAATTAAAAAAAAAATCCAGATTAGCTGTGCTTGTTTGTAAGGCTGGGCAATTTGGCCAAATTTGTGTGATTAATATGGAACCTTGTTTCCACCATGTGATAAAAAAAGTGACTTTCCACCCCAATTTTTTTTTTTTTATTTATGGATAACTTTAACTGTGACTTTTTCTCTCACAATTATTACTTTTTTTCGTGCAATTGTGAGTTTTTGCAGTTCTGAGAACAGACTTCCACAGATTATATATTTATATAGCTATAACATAAATTATTATTATTAGTAGTAGTAGTACTGGTAGTAGTATTAAAAAAATAATATTGTAATGTTTTGCTGTCAAATAAAAATGGAGCTTATATTTTGATTTTGTGCAGTTGCTTTGACACAATTTGTATTGTTAAAAGCACTATATAAAGAAAGGTGACTTGACAAGTATGGAAAAATGGCTGGTACATGCGTTCTCAAATGCATGTGACCCAAACTCATAAAAAAAAGCATAGATGTAGTTTGGTGGAGCAGCATTTACTGCGCACTGACAACACCGGTGAATAATGAACCGCTTACGTGTGAGAAGGCTCTGCATCACGATTTTGGTTTTATTTTAATTAATCGTGCAGCCCTACTTAAAACTATAATGGCTTTCAACAGGTTCAGTTCATATCTACATCATAGCCAAAGGACATTTAAATGTCCCATATTGTACAACTTTCTGCAGTTTTATTTTAGGTTTTGATGTCCTTAAGAATATATATTTGTGGCATATATATTTTACAGCTCCTCTTTCAGGAGCTGTGCTAAAACAGGTCGATTTTGGCCCGTCTAATTAATATTCACGAGCCTCTCTTCTGATTGGCCTGTTGTTTTCTGAGTGACGCACGGCTAGGCCAACCACAGGTAACAAGGGTCATGTGGCGCCGACGTCACAGCGCTAGTTGGAAGCAAAACAAACAAAGGGAAAACTGGAGGCGGACCATTCAAACCAGCACAGATTTGACTAAGTTACATAAGGAGCTTAAAATATCATCTTGTTGTGATGTTGGGTGCCAGAATCGACGAAATTGCTCAGCAATGGCATAGACGCGACGTTGTCTCGGGGTTTGGCAAAAGGACGGTGGGCGGTGCTCGGGATGACTGAGTAGTTCTGACATCACATTTTATGGAAGTCACAAGGACTCGTGAAAAAACAGCTACTTTATGTGTGCTGTGTGCACTTTACTGTGGATTGACTGTTTTGAAACTTATATGGTAGCCCCCAGACCTCATGAAAAAAGCCAGGACATTTCAGTTTTGACAATATGGGACTTTTAAGAGACTTTGCTTTGCAACACGAACTCACCGATCCATCTGATGCACTTGCGCCCACTTTGTCTCCAGTGGAGTTCCAGCATACTTCAAAAATCCCCCCCGTTCCTCTGTAGCTGTTGACTAAAGCACCACTCTGTAGGGAGGAAAATGAAACGCAAGTTAAAAACACCAATCGTAGTGACAGATCAGTATGTCAGCCAGGCCAGTTAATGGCCAGCAGATGAAAACTGTATCTATGATTAATGGAAGTCTGATCCTTCTAAGTATATTGATCAAAAACACTTGATAAACTGGTCTTATGTCTAAGCATCTAAATTAGGGTATAAACTGGTGTTGCTATTTGGAAGTTGGAACATTTGGAACATCAAACAATGAATATTAAAAACAATACAATTTTATTTTAAGATTTTATTTACAAAACTAAAGTGAAATGGATGTGTTAGATGTGATTGTGAATGGAAACCTGGATGGTCAGTATTAGGGGCAACGGGTGTAATGCATTTGCATTGTTATATTATCTGTTATCATTTTATATTATTAATATTGGACAGTATTAGACATGTATTTTTTCTTTCTTATATCAGTCAACAACTGGATATTTAATAATTCACAATGATTTCTAAAAATTGTACATTTATATTTCCTTTTTAATTCTGATATATAGTTAATCTTTCAAAACACATTTTCATTTCTTCATGAAAGGAATTAATTAGCAGCTTATACAGCCTTTCAAAGGTTTGAGGTCAGTAAGATTTGTATTTTTTATTTAAATCAATTAATACTTTTATTCAGGAAGGATGCATTAAAGGGGTCATGTGATGTGATTTCAAGTTTCCCTTTCTCTTTGGAGCGTTACAAGCTGTGTGAGCATAGATAAGATCCCTGAAGTTGCAAAGACTAAAGTCTCAAAACCAAATATATATTCTTTATCAAAGTTAAGACTCGACCACGCCCACCTAAAACGGCTCATTTAAACACGCCCCCACATGTCTACATCACTGTGTGGTTGGGTACCGAACTCAGTACTTTTAAGGGTACAGACCGAATTGCTTCGGTATTACAGAGTACGATTCACATTAAATAATTTGGAACCAAATTTCAGTACCTGAGAACGTGCACATTCGAGAGAGAGAGAGACAGAGAGAGAGTATTTGGAGAGAGAGAGAGAGAGAGCACATTTTGGGCGCAAGATACGAGAGAGAGAGCACATTTGGAGAGAGAGATGAGAGAGAGATTGAGAGAGAGAGAGAGCACATTTGGGCGCGCATACGAGAGAGAGAGAGCACATTTGGGCGCGCATACGAGAGAGAGAGAGCACATTTGGGCGCGCATATGAGAGAGAGAGAGCACATTTGGGCGCGCATAAGAGAGAGCACATTTGGGCGCATGAGAGAGAGAGGCACATTTCATATGAGAGAGAGTGAGAGAGCACATTTGGGCGTGCATACGAGAGAGAGAGAGCACATTTGGGCGCGCATACTTTGTACTTCACTTTACAGAGTAACAATGTAGCCTGTTACTCTTACCTTTATGAGCAAAAATGACGGCGTATTTCTAAATGTTTCCAATGTAAATATTTCCTGTAAAGCGCTCTTTAGCTTCCACTCTCTGCACAAATGATTGGATATGCGTCAGTGCACATTTATCTAGATTAAGCGTTTAAACTAACATTGTGGAACTGTATTATAATTATAGATTTAATTTTAGACAAGTCGTGATGATTTGAGAAGGCTAAATTGATCAAACATAGGCTATGATCAACTGTCTGCCGCTTGGTCGCTATTTTAAAAAACAAAAACGTACACTTAACGATATAAAAAATGCTCCAAACGTTTTTCTAAATGAACTTAATGAAATAACTAAACTAAATACAATCACTTTGCCATTTCATACAAAACTGAAGCATATTGCTGAAACAGTAGTATAAGCTCTTTTCGTAGAAGGGTAAATAAAGACTGGCTCGGGTTGGACTCGGGCTGAGAATTCTGATAAGCTGTCGGACACGGGTCAGGGTATATTTTAGGCCCGTGCAGGGCTCTATAAGGTGGGGCAATTCCAACTTTGCAAGGACAGTCTGGCGCTTCTGACTCACAGCCTGTAAGTACGTTTCTGTTACTGACTAGTCAAACGTGAGTTTTGAGCTGTGTAGAGTAGTGCTTGTTGTTTGCCGTTTCTCTGATAATATATGCAGACATGGTAATGTTTAGTAAAAAGACAGTATAAATCATTATAACCAGTAGTTATGTCCCCACTGGACGCAACAAATGCATCATTTATAATGGGTTTTACTGTTTTTGTCATCTTGCCGGGACACGGCATCACAATACAATAAGGAGCGTAACATTTCCGTCTCATGCTTGAGGTATTCGGCCAATCACAACGCACTGGATAGCTGGCCAATCAGAGCATGCCTCGCTTCTCAGAACGATAAGCTTTGTAAAAATCGGCGAGTTTCAGAAAGGCGGGGCAATGAGGAACAACATTAATGTACAGTATGTGGAAAATAATGTGTTTTTTTAACCTTAAACCGCATAAACATTGCATTACACCAAATACACAACATTATGTTATTTTTAGCAATTTCATATGACCCCTTTAAATTTATCAAAAGTGACAAAAGACATTTAAAATAATTCTTACAAAACAGTTAGCCAAAGCAACTACGTCTAATAAAATGAAGACTTTAATATTCTCATATATGTAATGAGTATTAGTTTGTTATAACTAGAGCCTACAGTACCTGTGTGTTCCATATATGCACACACTTGTCGAAGGAACCGCTGGCCAGGTACCGCCCATCTGGGCTGAATGCCACGCTGTAGACGGGCTCCTGGTGTTTGGTCAGTGTGTGGATGCAGGCGCCACGCTCTGCGTCCCACAGACACACCGTTGAATCGAATGACGCACTTTAGTCAGAAAATAAGAAAACAGCTACTCAATGTGTATAATATATACAAGTTCTAAACTGAAAATAGATACAGATTTTAAATTTAGCCAATCAATCAAAATGATATTTAAATGGACAGGCTTTCCAAATGAAGAGTGATGGTGGCTGGTTGTGTACCTGGCCAGCATGAGGTTGGCATTGGGGTTGTTGGTTTCAGGGCCAGTTGGGCTCCATTTGATGGTGTAGATCTCCTTACTGTGGGCTTGCAGGTCATGAACACAAGTGTCCTGTTTCATGCTCCAAAGCTAACATTCAATACCAATCACAATATCATTATAACACGCACTCCCAGTTAACAATGCAAACACATCAGTAAAAAGCTAAATCATCAAAAGAGAGATGGCTGGTTGGTTGTATCTCACCTTTAGGGTCATGTCATCAGAGCAGGAGGCCAAGAGATTTCCTGTTGGATCCCATTTGATTGCATTGACTTCATTCTGAGGATAAAGGAGTGCAACTCATCAGTGAGGTAATTAGTTAGGATGCTTAAAGTGGTCATATAATGCGATTTCTATTTTCCCTTTTCTTTAGTGTGTTATGTAGCTGTTTGTGCATGTATAAGATCTGCAGAGTTACAAAGCTCAAAGTCTCCCACAAAAGGATTTATTCTCTCTAAAAGAGAAGGCTGATCCAGACCGGGCTAAAACGCCTCATTCAAACACACCCCCACATGTCTACGTCACGATGTGGAAATATTTGCGTAATGCCGCCCAAATGTTCTCGTAAAGAAATTAGGCGTGGTTTCAGTAACCCAAATAAGTTGATGCAGCCATGTCATGGAGACGCTGTGTTTCTGTGCGAAAGCAAAAGCACTTTATTTGGCCTTCCGAAAGTAGATGCAGTTAGGAATCATTAAGATTATTTACAACAGAACAGCACAACCCAGATGTTCGAATTTGTGCAACGCATTTTATGGACGACCGTTTTGTGAACCTAGGAGAGTACAAAGCTTGCTATGTTGACTTGCTATGATAATCTGGCACTTCTGAATCAGTGACTAAGTATGTTTTGTTATTAGTTTAAGTGTTTGCTATTGACTGTTCAAATGCGGAGTTTTGAGCAGGGTAGAGTAACGTCATGATGTGTGTGTGTGTGTGTGTGTGTGAGAGAGAGAGAGAGGGTCACATCACAGTGGAGTCATCTGACTTAACCACGGCTTGTGTACTGCAAACATACGAGCATCATCACTGTGTCTGTCACATGACTTTGTTCCCCTCTCAGGCTTGAACTGATTGTAAAACTAAGGACATTATTAACTGTCTTTATATTTACTTTGAAAGCTGAAGCTCGCGATTATGGAAAGGGGCGTTACATTTCTGACTCACGCTTGTGGTTTTCGGCCAATCACAATGCACTGGGTCAGCTGGCCAATCAGAGCAAGGAGGGACTTTGTAGAAAATGACGCGTTTGAGAGAGGCGGGGCATAGAGGAACAACAATAATGTACAGTATTTGAAAAATAATGTGTTTTTTGAACATTAAAGCATGTCAACATATGACCCCTTTAACTCTAAAATGTTGTATCTATCATATTTGGTGCACAAAAAGGACTTCTAATTTCCAAAGTGTCTGCCTCAGTCCCAAAATACAAAAAATAAATAAAAACCTGCTGATTTTATAATGGCAAAAGCAAATGTTATATAGTTACTGAGATTACAGATGAATAAAAGAGTTTGAGCTCAAACAGCAGAGCATGGTGCTTGCAATGCTGATATCATGGGCTTGATTCCCACACAATGCCTGAACTTTAAATGTGTCGCCTGCATGCAGTGCAAGTCGCTTTGGATACATGCGCCTGACAAATGCAGAAATTTGGATTTGTTTACCAAATATTTCATACATGAGACAAACCAAAAACAAAACTGAAAATGTCTATTAAAATGATACAGCAAATATTTGAGGTACATGTATTTCAATCATCATTGTAACACATTTTCAACCATAATGAAAATTAACTTTAAAATGATTTAATCACTAAATTAAAACAATTGAAAACTTTAAGGTCATTTTATTGAGATATTTTTACAGGGATAAATAATGATGATTTTTTTTTTTTTATATACGCAGCCTGTTCATTAACAATATTTTGCCACTATGATCTTATTTATTTACAATCTATTTTATATCTGTGTAAATTATATTTCATTAGATTAAATATTAACAATAATAAATATATTTATACATTTATTATTTGATATAATATTTTGGGGTTTTATCCTTTGTTGGCATTGAAACTTAGTTCTAACCACCAAAATCTTTTAGTTTAGAAAACAAATTAAATAAATGCCTCAAATGGGAGATAGATATACATGTATGTATGTGTACACTTACACATGCTTTTTTTGAATGTTCAAAAGACTGAACTTGAATGTTCAAAAAAAGGTGCTATCTGACTTCATATGTAAGGCTTTACAGGGTCAAAATATCACTTTTTTTAGGGTTTCTGGGAGACCAAACAGTCAATGCAAAAAGAAAAAACAAAGGAAATATCGATCAAGATTTAACAAGAGAACATATGCAATAGTAGACTATCTAATGTAAGTGGCTTACTGTGTGGCCCTGGAATGTTTTGACTGGTCTGTCCTGGCCCAGTTTACACACATGAATGCACATGTCCGTAAGAGTTTCCCCTCAGTTCTCAACTGGATTAGCAAGAATGTCAAGGTCAGTTTTTGGTAAACGAATGTTCTGCATGTGGTGATTTTTGTTACTCACCTGAATGGAATGGAAACTGTTGTTTGGCCTCTCCCGTGTGTGCATCCCAAATAATGGTGGTCTGAAAGGTGCAGATTCACATTAGCATCTCAACCTCACCACATCATCTTATTTTGACAGTATATGATAATCACATAAGATTATACTTTACCTTATCAACACCAGCGCTGAGGATACAATTTCCTTTCTTGTTCCACTTTAAAGCAAATATGGGACCTTTGTGCTGCCCCAGTGTACTGGCAAGATTACCTGCCAGTTATGGGACACTTATTAAATAAACAGGATTTAGTAATTGATGAAGTAATGATTTGTGAGTATGTAAAGCTCACCATCTTTAGTCCATATCCTGGCAAAGCCATCATAGGATCCTGTGGCGAGAAGTGTACCTTCACTCTATCAAACACAAGAGACAGAAACATATGAATTTGAATCATTTGTTCTGTGTATGAAGTGTGTGGAAAAGAGAAAGAGGCTCAGATGCAAAAGTTGCAAGCAGGGTTACTGCAGTTCCTAAGCGCTAGTCCCAGCACTCACATTCCAGTCCAGTGAGGTGACGTCTTTGTTACTGGGTACATCCTGCCCCCCCTCCCGAATGCAGTGCCGCAGCACCAGCTGAGTGGATCCTCCTACGCTGCTCTCACTCAGGTTCCAGATCCGTGCGGTTGAGTCTCCAGAGCTGATGGCAACAACAAAACAGAGATGAATCCCCATTCAAAAAGTACAGGACATCAAGCTAAGACATGCAAAACAACTGGACTTCTGTCATGACAACTCTCAAGAACTATAGTACGGTAATGTGCATGGCAATGTAAATGTGTTTGGTCTTGGTGGAATATATCTGCTGCACTGCTGCAGAGCAAATACAGCCAATACATACACAGACATGCAGCAGTGAGCATTTAAGAAAGACTGCTGCTGCACATATAACATAAAATAACCTTTAAATACAACCTACATGAATTACTCTGTAGCAGATCTATACAGGTGGAGCTGGGGATGGAGGAGGGTTTCTGAAGTGCACTGCAACTGTTACAGTAAGCTCTAGCCAATAATTTGAATGTTGTGCAGCAAGCTCATTGGCTGCTGATGCGTAAGAAATCTTTAAGCTGCGCCATGTGAATAATGGTGTCATTATATCAGATTGAGATAGAAACTATCATCCTGCGACCATCTAGAATTTCATGACAGAACTTTGCATTCAAATTCACAGTTTGAGAAAATAAACTGTGGCTTTAACTTAATACCGACCCAGATGCCAGCAGATCACTGACAGGGTTCCAAGCACAGATGAAGACCTCAGACTCGTGGCCCCGCAGCACCATGGCTTGACTGGCTGGCAGCTCCACTGCCCTGTCCATCTCCATCATGTCTGAGTGGTGGTCTGTCAAAAGAAGAGGCATTATTAGGGGAGGGAGGGGAAAAACCAACAACAGCAGATTCTTCAATGCATCACATTTCTCTATTCTGTGATTCTGAGATAGTTTTTTCCTGTATATGTGAGATGACATTTGTGTACACTAGAGACTGTTGTACTCTGCTTGCTGCCAATTATGCCCCAAAACACAGAAACCATCAAGTAAATAAGCTTATTTTTGTGGTTGAAACCAAATACAAGAAACTCATGGACTTTATTGTGCAGTATATACATTGTGAGAAACTTTGCTTGAGCGTGTGAGGTTTCAGTGCTTTTCTTTCCAAATGCAATACAAAGGAATCTATTTATCTAAACTATTTATCCTGAAGCATTATTTTTATCAGTGTTTTGTCAGCTTTTACATAATTAAATCTGCATATTTAGTTTTACCTTTACAAAGGCCTTTTTAAATGTATGCATCTGAACTGCCCGCATTAACACTATCATAGCCGGTGCAAAACAAATAACAGCGATTTCCCAATGATTATAAAGTTTGTGCGCTACAATACAATTTGTAATGAGAAGTTGCACTTGCATGTCATTGTTCATGCTGCGGAAGAAAGGTCTAATTCAGACCGTCTGATCTCATTTAAAAAAACTGCAGCTCAAGCATCACTTATTCAACATCATAATATCATACAAGAAAGTATTCTAACAGTTTTATTAATTTGACTACTTCTAGAAAATGTATAATAGTTAGTTTCTGGAAGCATCTTTACGATCACAAATGTAATTTCATTCTTCAACATAGTGGCTTTGCACTTGGTTCTTATCAATCATATCATAATGATCTATCATAATGATCATATATATATATATACATTTTTTACATTATAAATAAATGTTTTAATATACATGCTGCTGAACTTGGAAATTTCAAGATATGCAAGCAAAAATTCTCCTGACAGTTTGGCAATATGACGCGAGCAAGAGTGCTGTTTTTGTGTTTGAATCTGAATCCGCGTTGGCTTGGGTGAATCACTGATTTACTAAACCCTTCATAAAAACAGTCATTTGATTCGCTCCGGAAGGATTCGGCGGTTTTGAAAGAATCGTTTGAATGACTGTGATTCAATAACAAACTGCTGCCACCTACTGGCCGCTTTTCCCAGTTTCTTATCTAAAAGTAGGCATATACATTATTTTCCAACATTCTACATTCTGAATTTTGTATTTAAAACATTAATCTCATAAAATGTTTTATGCAATTATAAATACAGTGTAAATGTACAAATGCCACATCTAAATGTCACTTCATGCAGCTTCTGTGCAGTGCTAAGATGAGTTTTGATTACATAATTTCAGGGAATACAATAGCCAGTCATTCATTCACATTAATTAAGTATTCAGAGAAAAATATTGTCCGTTTTAATTAATTAATAAATTTTTTGCTTCATTTTGTATAATTTCATTTTAAATTAACAATACTGCATGGTATCGTGATACTTCAGCTGGTATAGTATCGTAAGACATTTTTATGGTATCGTGACAACCCTAATAATATAAATATAAATATATATAAATAAATAAATAAATGAACAACCATGATGTTTTTAAAAATACAAATGTTTTGTTTGAACTTAAAAATTAGAACCAATGTTAAAATAAAAAATCTAAATCTAACAAATACAAGCTTATCCAAAAGAATAATAAATACTATAATAGTATAACATCTACAAAATACTGGTTATGGTGGGAAATGTCTAGTCAGGACAGACTGATGGTATATCACAGAGAAAAGGTGTTATTTAAACAGGATTAATTCCTAACCCAGTGTGAAAACAATGACCCAGGATTCACTAAAACCCAGGGTTGAGAATGACCAGAGGTTAATGGCTAATGTATTATTAGTTGATATTGTGAAAAGCCCATATGAGGATAGGTAAATGCTGACAATTTATTTTGTGGTTCTTGGTAAAGCCACATGTTGAACTGTTATGAACTAAATGGTATTCCTAATTGACAATTCCAACAGTTTTGACAAAGTAATGTAGGGCGTGAGCTTACTAGACAGTGTGGGAGATCCGTTCTCCTCTCCATTAGCCGTGTTCTCTCCGTTCTTGGCAGCGGTGGCTGCTGTGGTGCTGCAGGTGGCGGAAGCTTGCTGCTGAGCCAGCTTATCCTTATACACCTGCTGCCTCGTTTGCACCACGTCTGGCATCACTGCATCAATCAACGACAGCGACTCGATCGGTCGTCCATCAAACAGAGTACCGTCCTGTGACACAGTACACAACAGGTACAAGAAGGTTGAGCATATTTTTTAAGATTGAGTGTATCTTGCATATATAATGGGAAAATATCCATATCTGGTAGCGCTAACCTCATTGATGCTGACTTCAGCCTCCACATACTGCAGGCCTTTCTGGATGATGGAGATGAGGGCAGCAGGGGGCACCAGAGCTCCGTTGATGTTGGACTGGCTGATGTGGCTCTCTATGCCAAAGGTGAACGCTGAGTGGGAGAAGCCTGCAGGGGAAAGGAAGTCAGCTCCTGTTACCATTTAGGAACAAGTATTTGTGAATAGTGAGGTCAAAAGTATTGGTACTCTGGTTCCAAGTCAATAAAGAAACTGTAAAAACACTACATAATCGATTACATGTCCTCCTGACCCGTGTTGGGGAAAGTTACTTTTAAAAGTAATGCATTACAATACTGCGTTACTCCCTAAAAAAGTAACTAATTAAGTTACTTGGTTACTTTTTATGGAAAGTAATGTGTTATATTACTTCTGCGTTACTTTCGCGTTACTTTTTAAATATGGACAGGGCTTGATTGTTTGTTTTTAATACAAGAAGTTCCATTTACAGTAAATGTAAAAGCCTTTCACACCAAAAAGTGTAATGAATAAACCTCAGGCTGAAGGAAGAGTAAATTCACGTCTGTACAGCAGAACACAGGAGAAGATTCAACACTCTTCAGCAATAAAAAAAACAAACAACGAAGCGCAATTGTTAGTTTATCTAAAGTAATTTTTGCTTATTAGTATGGTTGCTCACGTGTGTTGGAGAAGTTTGTGAGTGTGACTACTAGTGTGACACTGGCTTCTTGTATCTAGCCGAGAGCTGTAGTTTGCTCATACAGAGTTTTTGAGCCACCGTTCAGTCTGTATTCACACAGCGTGATGAGAAACATGTGCTGCTCCGAAACACAGAATACGTAGAGAGGTGGTGCTGTTATTTATTTATAGGCTTTATATTTTTTTACATTACTTAACATGCGAGTCATAATATTAGTGAATGTATTATATTGTAGTTTTATCTCTCACCCCTTTGGTTGAGAACTGACCTAAAGGGTGATCTTCCAGCATTGCCTTCGCAATTGATCTATTAGGCATCCCAGATCTAAGTGATAATGTTTAAAAAAATATATAAAAAATACATTTATTTCTCATTTATGTGGCTCCACAGGATTTGCAGATTTTTATTTTATTTAAACAATAAATCCTCAATCTATATGCTTTCTAACAGCTTCATGTGGCTGTAAACATTTAATTTTAACATTGCTTTAAGCACTATGCATCATAAAAGTTTCACTTTCACCACGTAAAGCCTGCAAATGTGGTGTTCACATGTAATAATCGTAATATGAGTTTACCTTACGGTGCGAACCAGTCTCTGCATCAGTGAGCGATAAAATATATTCCCTCCGAAGACATGCGTCGCATTTCCAGGCAAAGCAAAAAAAACTTTTTCGAACAACAATATAAAATGCGGGAAACTATTCATTGTTTATTATAAAATCAATTGTATTACAAATTATACTACAACTGGAAAATACTGTAAATTGATCAACTGTTTGGCGTGATGATGTTGAATGTCTCCGACAGCGCCTGTAGTCCCATTTAGCAACTTGTTAGCAACCGTCTTTTTTAAGAAATGTAACAGCTTAAAAGAAAAATCACGAGTGTGGTGTAACTGGTGTGTTTTATGTCATAGAATAAAACGAGAAAAAGTATCTTGAGCTTGTGTGAACCACGCACCTTATTTAAGGGATTTAACCAAAATTAAAACCACCCTCATTGAATCTGGGACGATGGAACCGGAAGTGCTAAAATGCTTTCACCTACAAAGTGACATCATAGTTCCACCACTCTATATGAAACAGGGTACACACAGAGTATGTGCTGTTTGCTGAAATGTAGAAGCTAGTGTGCAGATAATGATCAGATACACACCTGACTCCTGCAGGTATCTGTAGACCAGGAAATTGACCTCATCACTGCTTATGCTCATTTTGGATCCTGGGTGAACCAAGAGGTCAAGGCGAGAGTGGAGCCTGAAAACAAAGGCACGTTGTGTTAAGTGTGCTTCACCAACAGCATAGAGCATCAACATTACTGGACACACTTTATATAGTACACCAACTTGCAAAATGTAGGGTCAGCTAGATTTTTGTAAAGACATGTACACTTTCATAAAGCAAGGACATGAATGTGTAATGGTTCAAGATTTCCATTTCTAATAAATGTTTTTTTTTTTACTTTCTATTCAAAGAATCCTAAAACAAAATACTTTTAAAAAATGGTTTTGACAAAAATAAGCAGCAAACCAGTAAGGATGCTGATTTGGGATTACATTTTATTATGAAATATATTAATATGGGGAGTACACTACCCTTACAAATTGAAAGGATATTAGGATATTACCGAATACATTGACAAGGCACTGTAGATAGATAGATGTAGTAAATCTGACTGGCTTGTACAATTTATTATTTTTTAATAATCCTAGTCAAGGTGGCTAGATGTAGTAAACTTGCTCAGTACACAAACAATGCAAACCTTTTAACCAAACAGAGAACTGAACCTGACCTCGACTGAACTTTCTCATGGAAGCTCATTTGAGCCCTGGGGACATTTTCCAGCGCTTTGTTCACCACTGGAAAGAACTGTTAGGAAGCTACCAATCAGGGACGGATATTGCCATGGGAAGAACTGCATGTGTTAAACAAGAGTAAAATACTCCAGATGCACTCGTACAGCCTCTTGTTTGGTCTTTAAGCCTCTTTCACAGTCTAATATAAGCCTTCACGTAAAACAGCAACCCATTATATTACATGACTCCTGTGGTTTATGAGGTGTCAACAGCCTGAAAGTGCCACGGTTTCCATGTTGACAATCAAATAAAATGTGCTTTTCTTAAGCAGTGTAAGATCAGTCTGGCTAAATGTCTTTACATTCAAATCTTTTATCAGGAAAAAAGCACTGATTATTCAGATAGCAAAACTGTCTTTTTTAAATACCCGTTCATCTCAACAGCAGTTACTCAGCTGGCACAAGTCCCTCACAAATACAAAATTGGATTCTGTCATCAAGTCTAAGACCTTTTCAAACTACTTGTTATGCAATGAAGGATATTTAAGACTTCTTATGACTTATGAAATTTGAGACATTAACATGATTTTTAAGGATCCCTGTCAATAAAATATGACACTTGCTTACCATGATACCAAGTGTGGATTAGATGTTCATACTCTTGCTATTCGTGGGAGCAAAGTCAAATCAGCCTGTTAATAAAAGACAATGTATTAGATACAATCAGACTTACAGTCAGTCTTTTATTTTTTACAGCAACAGTTTAACAGAATACAAGTGAAAATGTCTGTTAACATCATCATTAACTCATTAATTCAGCTAGCCATTGTCATTAAACATCAGAATCATTTAGCTTTAAACAAATGGTAAATCATCTACACACCACAGTTTAGAGGAAACTCCCCAGCTATTTCACATTTACTGTTTTATATTCCTAGAAACAGATTTTTTTAAATGAATTCAATGGTGTTTGTATAAAATCATAGACAACTACAACAGTCCTGGCCATTCACTATGCTTCATTTCAAAATAAACTCATTTAGGCTAACTTCTCTATTCCCACATTTCAAGCACAAGCAGAAAGTACTCATCACAAAATTGCATAAAGATTACATAAGTGTTACGTTCACACAGACACAGGTGTGGTGTGCGTAAAGTATCCGATATACTGGCAGGCTGTGACCTATTCCGCTTTAGCTGTATTGCGGCTCTATATCGGTCTGGCTCTGATCACACAGCAGTCAAACCGCTGAACTGGCAGCCAATGCCGAGATAGTGAGATCAACCTAAAACAAGCCTCTGAAACTACTAGAACGATGCTTGCACTGCACTAGTGGTTGACTGATATGGGCTTTAAATGGCTGACCAATGCCTGACACAAAACTAATTAGATGTGCATAAAATGTACTCAAAACCCATCAAAAGTATTCGAAAGGAAGGCCACTGGCCAGGATGTTGGAAGATTCTGGACTCTTGATGAAATGATAGTGCACAGTATTTACCCCAATCACAATAATGATCCAATGTTTCTCCTGCCATTATATAGTGGCTGCCCCACCCCCTTTGAAGGTCAAGTTAATTTAATTTTCTCTATAGCGCCAGATCACAACAGAAGTCATTTAAAGTTACCTTTCCTATAGAACAGGTCTACAACTTATTTTATTAAACAAACTAAATAGCCTTATGCTATTTATCTTATTTTCACGACTGCATTTCATTTCTGTCTCTACATTACATGGTCACGCTCTCTGTATTGCGTAAAGCAGAGTTCTGCCCCGATGCGTGCACACACACACACACACACACGTGCGTACACTCACACTCACACTAGTATTTGTTAATATTAAGACGCAAAGTGACTATTTAAATATGAATTCTGCATGTCTGTGTTAATGATGCAGTCACATGGTTTTGTTTACTACTCAGTGAAGCTCAAGTACACAGAAATGTAAAGGTAATCACGGCAACCCGTCAAAATAAAAGGTAAGTTTAACATGAAGACATTGCGGCAGAAATTTCAGTCAAATGCATGTAATAGGCTACTACTACTAAAATTATTAAAAGCTTATTTTAAGGAATAATCATACAATATTTCTTCAATGTTTTAATTGTGATATTAAATCCCCTTTATTTTCCCCAAAATACCATTTCTTTAATTTTCACTAAATTAAATTACTGTTTTATGATTTCAAATAATTAGACATGCTAAAACACAGAATTTAGCAACAATAAAACACAAGGTTGTGAAAAATAAAACTTTGATAGGGCCCTAAATATGTCATTTGTGTTAAAATTGTAATAAACTGATGTGAAATTGTTTAAGTTTCATGATTTTAATTTACACATGCTTTTTGATTAATACAATTTGATTTAAACATTAAAAAGGAGTCCAGAAAAATGGAAACGGAAGCCGTAAACCGAGGTGAAACACTGTGTTCTCAAAATAGCCAAATAATACAACAACTTCCGCTATACTACACTCAAGTCAGATTAGCTTGTAATGTTTGTTTTCAGTTTCAGCCATGCACCTTTACATATACATTTATTTTACACAATGCAAGATAAAACATTAAAAGATTTTGTTTTCAGATTTCATTCATAAACGTCAGATATTTTTGCCCTGAATGAGTCTATGCTAGTTGCTGAGGGTCAGAGCCAGTCTACAGATTTTGACACATTTTACAGACTTCCACAGATCGGTTTGAGGATCTGAAACACCTTTGATATTTGGAGTAGTGCAGGGGTTTTCACTCTTTTAGATGCCACCACGGACCCCAAAATATGACCATCCTCATGTGAAGGACCCTCGCAGAAATGTTTAAGGCATCTAACGTTATACATTTCCTTGTATTAAGACCCTATTTACACTATGGACAATTAATAATATTTAGGAAAATATTTAGCTTCTATTAGGCAACATTATTACATTGATTTTCTACTCATTATTAGTACTAAACCAATAAACTTATTTAACTTATTTTAATCTTTTTTTTGCATTTGAATCAAATAGCAACATGTCCTTGTCCTTCAGACAAAAATAAACAACGCAATATTATAACGTTACATCACAGAGCAAAATAATAATTACGCAGCAGCTATAATAAACTAACGTTATGTGACAAACACCCGTCAACGGGTCGACTATATTTTCTCTATTCAAGTCTTTAGTAAAAGACACGCGTACAATTATAACAGGTCATTATGTTAAATTGCACTAATAAACACAATAATAAAACAATTAAATGCATAATTAAAAAAACCTGAATACTAATATTTTTATCTGATCGTAACGACCTGTCACGCTCAGACCCCGCCGGAAGCATGCACCTTGCATGTCATTCGATTATTAGCTTACGGCTAATGCGCATCGTGGATAAACGTCACCGGAAACAACAGCCTCCCAAACAAATGCAAAAAACGAGCGATTCTAGTTCCAGCACGTGGCTGCTTCCATAGCAACGCAGCTAACTAGTCGGTTGAATAAAAGCTAGTTGTTGTCAAAGTCCATCTCGCGAGCACGGCGCGAGGAACCAGGGCGCCCATCCCCCACCGCGCGGCCGCACGCGCTGCAGTTTCACTCTGCAAAAGCAACACTTCTAATGGCTTATAAACGCTTCAGCCATCTAAAAACACAAACGGAGAACGGAACGGTCGGCTTGCACACAGCTGGGTTACGGAATGTGTTTGGGGCGAAGAAGAGGCTCGTCTTACTCGTGCCGATGCTTCCAGTCTCGTCAACCGCTAGCTTCTGGAGCTAAAGCAACGTTACTGAACAAATGTGCCTCAGCGCCGACGCTGATCCGACAGAAGAGTATACCTCGACCTTTCCACTCCACAGAGATACTTCTGTCCTCGAATAAAATCTATTTTCCTGCTTGTTTGTATGAAATATAAAGGAATAAAAGAAACATTTAGCAGCTTATGGACAGCCAAGCGCTTCAGAGGAAGCCGACGGCCTCAGACTAGCAGTAGGGCGGAGACTTTCCAGGCGAAAATGAGATACTAGGCCAACGGGGCTTCCTGCCAATCACAAAACATAAATAAAATAATAAAATAAAACCACTAAAAGGTAAATTAAACAAAACGTATTAAACATTATTAAACACATTTTAAAGGCGGGAGAATGCTTATGAAAGCTAAATGTTGATGTGTCTTCTGATTGGTGCCGTATTTTAAAGTCAAATATGTTCAATTTTAAAGTCCAATATGTTCAAAAATACATAAAAAACGTTGTTAATGTTAATAAAATTGTATTAATGTTCAACAACACTTGCACGCCCAACCCCCACCACTGAAACGGAAATATTTTTTTTGCCTGGCTGGTCACTGCCTGTAATTCCGCCACACCCACAATCTCCTCCGCTCAGTCATTCAATAACAGACTGACATCATTGGTCTGCGTATTACACTGTTTTCAATATACCAAACGTTTTCTAAAAGCATCGCAGCAGTCCCGTGACTTACAATCAGTCCCTTGAGTATTATACTGTATTCACGTGCTATCGGAATCATCGTAAATACGAGCGTCGTAGTCGGAAATTGCACATGAACGGCCTTAGAGAATGTGTTTACTATAATAAATTTTTGGGAGATGATGACACAAGGACAAATCTTTGCTGGTTGGAAAGGTGTTCTAGGATAGGACTGAGCTCTGAACCCATCAGATAAACCACCAGCACGCATGCTGTCCATTTGAATTACTGCTTGACACATCATAATCCATACTGTATGTCATTTTGTGGTTGCTCTATAATTTGTTCTCAGACAGGCGGCTATGATGAGATCAGTGTTTATGAGCATTATATAAGGACCACATTTTGGACACTACTAAAATGTAACTGGGTATATTTATAGGAAGCAGTACTTGTATCAGTGTATCATAACGTGGCATTTATATTCGTGCATCTTAAATCCTGAATGTCATGTGCCGAGTAATGATTGGCTTATTGGATTTTATACAGATGATAATTTGTGTGCAATGTGATTGATTTCTGAACGAACATGCAATCTGTAACAGGGAGGGGCAGAGTTCCTCAGAGACAGGGGCTAAAATGGAAATTAGGGGCAATGTACAAAATAAACAAACAAATATGTCAAAACTGTGGATTAGGGGTGGGGTATATGGGAAAAATATAATATCACGATTTTTTTTTTTTAACCCTTATGTGCTGTTGGGGACGTTTTCGTCCACTAAGGGGTGCTGTTGAGTGTTAATTTGGCCACAACTTTTTTTGTGTTTCAGCAAATGGAATGATTTTTGGTGACAAATCTTATTTTAACACATATTTTAGGAAAATGCTTTGAATTTTTTTCAAAACTCAACAATGCACCGTGGACAAATTCACTACCCTTACGTTATGTTCGGGATGAAAACGTCCACTAAATTAGACTGCTATAAAAATGTATCGGATAAATATTTTTTTCCATTTTTTTTTGCATAAATCTATTAATCAACCTCAGTCCTGTTCAAAACTACTAAAATTTAAAAAAGAATCCAGGATTTTTACTCTTTAATTGCCAAGTTCATAAATGATGTCACTGATTTTGGGAAAAAAACACACAAAATTACTTATTTTCAATATAAAAAGTGATTGTGGACTGGATTTTTTTTTACTTTTATCACAGTCTTGGGCATGTCCAAGATTAGGAAAAACATTGGCTTTGATGCATTTTTAGTTTTTGAGCAGGATCAGATTTAAATTTTTTCTCCCTCATTTACTGTTCGTGGCTGTTTTTGCCCCATTGACTTCCATTATAACTACATTTTTTGATTGCAAAGCCATGACACCATATAATCATGCATTTTTGATTGTTGGTGGTTTTCCCTGTTGGGAAGAGATAAAACTTGACATTTTTACTGTTGATCATGAAGTAGCACAATTAACCCTTTAGATAGGCCTGTGCAAAAAAAAGCTTAGTTTTTAGCTTTTATATGGAGTCATATGGAGTATAACAGCATATTATAGTGTGTTTGTGTGTGTGAGAGAGAGAGTGTGTGTGAGAAAGACCTTTGTGCACTTACCTTGATCGTCTGAGAAAATCTAAATATGCACCTCAGCTCTCAGAACTACATGGAGTAAACAAAAACAAAGTAAGTGTATTTATGCACCTGCTGCCTTTTGATGGTGAGAAGTGCAGACTAAATAAAAACAAGATAAGTGGATTTAAACCCTTGCATACCATCCTGCTGGTCATTTGATGGTGAGAAGAGCAGCAAGCAACATGAGAAAGGACTTGACTTGTACCAAAGTTTTAGAAATTATTATGCAGCCTGACCCCTCCAGCGAGCTGCAGTATGTATTGTCACAAATCACAGATTACAACTGCTGCAAGGGAAGTGTCGAAAATCTACACCAGGTATGTGCCATTACACATTTGTTTCTACATGCATCCTATTCTCAGTCTCAGTCTCCTGCAGCTGTCCCTCCAGACACAAATCCACAGACAGCAGCAGGCACCAGCAGCTCAGGAGTGAAAAGGGGAACATGCAAGTGGTGCAGAGGACAAAAAAAAAGAACACTCAGCTCTTGCATCTGTTGTGGTGGACACACTTGCAAAGAGCACCAAGTGATATGCTGCAAGTCCTGCTGGAAAGACTGAACACACACACACCCACCCACACACACACACACACACACACAGACACACACTAAATACTTAGAATAATTGTTTAGTTCTCCATCCATCCTCAACTCTTGCACCATTGTTCAGTTTATTAGAAGTTGTTGTTGCATTTTGGTTCATAATAAATTATGTTCATAAATCTAATGCAGAGTAGATTGTTTACAGAAAAAAATTGAAAAGTGTATCACTGAAGGATTTTAAGGTTTTAAACTGGCTTTATACATGGCTCTTTACATCAAGAAAAGACAAGCATTTCACACATAGGCCATCTATACTTCTCACCATCAAAGGCAGCAGGTGCATAAATACACTTACTTTGTTTTTGTTTACTCCATGTAGTTCTGAGAGCTGAGGTGCATATTTAGATTTTCTCAGGCGCATCAAGGTAAGTGCACAAAGGTCACTCTCTCTCTCTCACACAAAACACACACACTCACACTATAATATGCTGTTATACTCCATATGACTCCATATACAAGCCAGAAACTAAGCTTTTGTTTGCACAGGCCTATCTAAAGGGTTAATGGTGCTACCTGGTGATCAACTGTAAAAATTACAAATTTGACCTCTTCCCAACAGGGAAAACCACCAACAATCAAAAATGCATGATTATATGGTGTCATGGCTTTGCAATCAAAAAATGTAGTTATAATGGAAGTCAATGGGGCAAAAACAGCCACGAACAGTAAATGAGGGAGAAAAATGTAAATCTGATGCTGCTCAAAACTAACAATGCATCAAAGCCAATGTTTTTCTAATCTTGGACATGCCCAAGACTGTGATAAAAGTAAAAAAATTCCAGTCCACAATCACTTTTTATATTGAAAATAAGTAATTTTGTGTGTTTTTTCCAAAATCAGTGACATCATTTATGAACTTGGCAATTAAGGGTAAAAATCATGGATTTTTAAATTTTTTTTAGTTTTGATCAGGACTGAGGTTGATTAACAGATTTATGCAAAAAAATGGTAAAACATATTTATCAGATCAATTTTACAGCAGTTAATTTAGTGGATGTTTTCATCCCGAACATAATGAAAGGGTAGTGAATTTGAACAATGCACAAGGGTTAAATATCACGATTCACGATTTTATCACGATTCTTTGTCATGTTGGTTTTACTATTTTGCAAGTTGTCTGAGCAGTACAGCCAAACTAATTTCCCTATTATAAAGCCTTTCAAGGTAACAAAAAAGGGGAAAAAAAGAACGGCAGATATTTATAATAATAATAATTTGTTACATTTATATAATGCTTTTCTGGGTACTCAAAGCGCTTTACATGAAAGGAGGAGGGGATCTCCTGAACCACCACCAATGTGCACATCCACCTGGATGATGTGACGGCAGCCATATTGCACCAGAACGCCCACCACACCCCAGCTTACTGGTGGAGAGGAGACAGAGTGATGAAGCCAATCGGTGTATGGGGATGATTAAGAGGCCATGATGGTCAAATGCCAATTTAGGCTAAAGTGGGCAAAGATAAAAAAATATATCTTTCTCATTAAAAAATAAGAACAAAGATACAGATTACAAATACACATAATATACAAGTAAAACAAACAATGCTTTATTTCCAGGTACAATAGATGTATTTAGCTGAGCATTCAAGAAACTGATTGAACAAAAAAGTATCATGGTTTCCAATATATATAACTATAAAAAATAAGTAGCACAACTTTTTCTGATATGAATAATAAATCAGCATATTAGAATGATTTCTGAAGGATCATGCACTGAAGACTGGATGCGGAAAATTCAGCTTTGATCACATAAATAAATGATATTTTAATGTATATTAAAATAGATAAACATTCTTTAAAATTGTAATAATATTTCACAATATTACCGTTTTTCTGTTTTTTTCATCAAATAAATGCAGGGTTGGTGAGCATAAGACACTTTCATAATGCAGCATAATTATAATTTTTTATATAATATAAAATCCTTTCATGTCACCATTTCCCCAGCCTACACTTCACATAATATGCCTGTAGGTGGCATTTGGGCTTCATTACTGTGAGAGTTTCATGAAATATTAAACGGAACATCATACATAGCAAGTGAATTGAATACTGAAATTACCATTATTGTGACTTTTGGCGCTGCATGGTTTTGTGCCGTGTTTTTTTGTTTTAATTGAATTTAGCATTCGTTTTCTCAGCGATGTAATTTGTTTTCTAAAATGAGACAAACTGCAGATCCAGATCGCTCACCAAATAAGCTCGTGTGTCCCATGTTATTCTCTACCGATTTATGAATAACGGAAAATGACTGCTCAACTTCACATTATTGTCCAATTAAATTTGAACTTGAGTCAGATCATGATTGTTTTTTGTATTATAATGAAAAACGAGCATTGATGAATTATCTAATAGGCCTATTCTAAAATATATAATATATGGACTTTTAATTAACTTGACACACTAACTTGATTATTGATGAAAAAAGTTTAAAATGTTGTTTGTTTGTTTTTTTCTTCCGTTGATCTATTCACGGAAAGAACCATATATGGCTCGGTTTCCAAACAGACTGGAATATCAGCCGTCAAGCAAAATGCACGTAACCCGTAGCAACGCCCATTGACAGATATGTAAAAATAAACAGTTTATTTGTAACAATTTTACGACTTTTGAGCGAATAGTTACCATTTTGTACACATTGTCATGTTAATTATAATTTAAATGCTTTTGTTTTATTGACTATAATATCATTGCTATTTGGGGCACCTTTGAATAATTTGGAAAAAGGGCAGGGGCTCGAGCCCCCAAAGCCCCCCCTTCTGCACGTGCCTGCTCTGTAATATGACAGCCCTAAAAGTAAAGGTCAATCCAATCACTCATTAAAATTTGTTTTAAAGGAATAGTTTGTCCAGAAATGAAAATGTTCTGAAAATGTACCCTCAGGCAATCCAAGATGTAAATGAGTTTGTTTCTTCATCAAAAGATATTTGGCGAAATTAAGCATTACATCACTAGCTCACCAATGGATCCTCTAAAGTGATGGGTGCTGTCAGAATCAGAGTCCAAACAGCTGATACAAACATCACAATTTATCACAATAATAAAAGCTGTGTGTTTGTAACAAACAAATACATTATTAAGACCAGAGGCGTCATGTCCTTTCATAGTGAGGGTGCACGTGCCCCCTCAGATTTTTGAGCCAAGTGACAAAATACATAATAGACGATTAATATCCTTTTTATTTGATACAATCACATCGGCGTGATTAGAACATTCAATGTGTTATATCATCAGTTGCTAAATTAAAATCTGCGGTCGCTAGCTGGCTCTGAGCCAGATAAAATGTGTTTTTACAGCACTGCGCATTATAACCAATCACACACAATGCTGTTGAGCTTATGAATGCAATGACCAATCAGAGGCGTTCAGATGAGTCATCGCTAAACTACCGGTGATTTCTCCACTCGCTCGCTGACTGAAGACCTCTTTCTGGCGGATTCTCTCAAGTCAGAAACAACAAAGTGCAAATATGTGTACGAATCTGCAAGATATTAATTTCATAGTGTAAACAGCTGCACTGGTTTTAATGGGAGTTTTTGAGAGTGCTTGAACTGTCAGTGAAAATGTTCTTTGATAATGTAAATGCTCTTTGCTGTCTTTCTGTACAATGAAAGTGTTATGATTATAGCCTAACTTACAATGTTTTTATTCACATGAACTTTCAATGTTAAATTCACATTAAAAATAAAGTCAGTCGTATTAAAAATATGCTATGGCATGACACCCATAAACAGACAGTTTTTATTAATAGATTACATCATTTGGTTACTTTGACCATCGCCTATCAACATAATCTATAAAGGTGAGAATCAAGATATTTAATGTTAGTTAATGCGTTTTGATTTATGAATAACGGAAAATGACTGCTCAACTTCACATTATTGTCCAATTAAATTTGAACTTGAGTCAGATCATGATTGTTTTTTGTATTATAATGAAAAACGAGCATTGATGAATTATCCAATACGCCTATTCTAAAATTATATAATATATGGACTTTTAATTAACTTGACACACTAACTTGATTATTTAATTTTTTTTTCTTCCATCGATCTATTCACGGAAAGAACCATATATGGCTCGACAGCCTCGGTTTCCGAGCAGACTGGAATATCAGCCGTCAAGCAAAATGCACGTAACCCATAGCAACGCCCATTGACAGATATGTAAAAATAAACAGGAATTGTTAGACTTTTGAGCGATTAGTTACCGTTTTGTACACATTGTCATGTTAATTATAATTTAAATGCATTTTGTTTTATTGACTACAATATCATTGCTATTTGTCTGAGAGGGGCACTTTTGAATAATTTGGAAAAAGGGCAGGGGCTCGAGCCCCCAAAACTCCCCCTTCTGCACGTGCTTGCTCTGTAATATGACAGCCCTAAAAGTAAAGGTCAATCCAATCACTCATTAATTTGTTTTAAAGGAATAGTTTGTCCAGAAATGAAAATGTGCTGAAAATGTACCCTCAGGCAATCCAAGATGTAAATGAGTTTGTTTCTTCATCAAAAGATATTTGGCGAAATTAAGCATTACATCACTAGCTCACCAATGGATCCTCTAAAGTGATGAGTCCAAACAGCTAATAAAAACGTCACAATTTATCACAATAATAAAAGCTGTGTGTTTGTAACAAACAAATACATTATTAACCAGAGGCGTCATGCCCTTTCATGCCCTTTCGTGCCGCCTCAGATTTTTGAGTCAAGTGGATTTTGAATGCAGCTTACAAAATACATAAAATAGACGATTAATATCCTTTTTATTTGATACAATCACATCGGCGTGATTAGAACATTCAATGTGTCATATCATCAGCTGCTAAATTAAAATCTGCGGTCGCTAGCTGGCTCTGAGCCAGATAAAATGTGTTTTTACAGCACTGCATTATAACCAATCACACACAATGCCGTTGAGCTTATGAATGCAATGACCAATCAGAGGCGTTCAGATGAGTCATCGCTAAATTACCGGTGATTTCTCCACTCGCTCGCTGACTGAAGACCTCTTTCTGGCGGATTCTCTCAAGTCAGAAACAACAAAGTGCAAATATGTGTACGAATCTGCAAGATATTAATTTCATAGTGTAAACAGCTGCACTGGTTTTAATGGGAGTTTTTGAGAGTGCTTGAACTAGACTGTCAGTGAAAATGTTCTTTGATAATGTAAATGTTCTTTGCTGTCTTTCTGTACAATGAAAGTGTTATGATTATAGCCTAACTTACAATGTTTTTATTCACATGAACTTTCAATGTTAAATTCACATTAAAAATAAAGTCAGTCGTATTAAAAATATGCTATGGCATGACACCCATAAACAGACAGTTTTTATTAATAGATTACATTATTTGATTACTTTGACCATCGCCTACAGATCAACATAATCTATAAAGGTGAGAATCAAGATATTTAATGTTAGTTAATGCGTTTGAGAATGTTTCGAATAAAAAGGAAAATAAATTAAATATAAAGTGCTGTTGTGGCTGCTGTGTGTCACATGACGACCCCCCCCCATTCGTGCCCCTCTAAAATAATGAGTGCATGACGACGCCCCTGATTAAGACATTTTTAACTATAAGCAAAAATACCTTCCATAATTCCTCTATACATAATATTGTATATCTTGTCTGAATCAGGAAATAACCATGCACAGATCAAACATGAAAACATCTTAACTATGGATTTGTTTTTTTAGAAACACACACCTTTTCTCCGACAAGATGTCACTTGCTGGACTGGAGGAGTGTGGATTATTGTGATGTTTTTATCAGCTGTTTTGACTCTCATTCTGACGGCACCCATTCACTGCAGATGATCCTTTGGGGAGCAAGTGATGTAATGATACATTTCTCCAAATCTGTTCCAATGAAGAAACAAACTCATCTACATCATTAATGGACTGAGGGTGAGTAAAATTTCAACAAATTCTCATTTTTGTGTGAACTATCCCTTTAATAAGGGAGTAATTAATGTTTTGCTGCTGTTATTATAACAACCTTGCTTTAAGAAAAAAATTAAACATCAGGTTTCCCCCTTTATCTCAGAGTGGCTTATGTGCAATAATTCTGTCCTTGATGATTGTCTCTTACATGAATATATGCCCTTGGCAATTGTGTCAGATGTTTGTAGAGTTTTTCACGCTTCAATACCAGCTTTATACAAACAGACCAATAAAAGTGTTTCTTGTATCCTTGGCAACAGCACTGGCGCTGGCTGTAAATGAGGCAATCAAATTAATGCTGGAACATAAAGCGGGGGAAAAGAGAGTAAATACTGGAACACTCGGAGCCAGGCATGATTATCCATTTTACACCAAATTTAGCACGGAGTGAAGCATCACACATTTGGATGAGATTCTCAGCCGCTGGTCTCCTATCAAAAAAACATATTGTCAGTTTAATTAGAATTGTAAGCGATGCATTTTGGTTGTCTTGCACAGTTATCCCTAATTACCAAGACTTTTGCAATTCAGTTGTGAGACTGTTTTGGCACACAAAGAGAGAGCAAGAGAGCAATGCTTTTGGCAAGCAGGGGGAAATGTGGCCTTTAAAATGACTTTAAAAGCAATGTAATTTCAAACAAAATTATAATAGATGAATTCAGATAAGAAACAAAATCATTCGATGTGTTCAAATCCAAGCACGTCTGAGTCAGGCCCCATTGTGCCATTATGCTGCATCGCATAAACCCCAGATTTAAAGCACCACCAAGCTGTGAAACTGCCCAATCCATCTAAATGTGACTTCGGTTTTGATCATGGAAAGGTCATCGGTCTTAGCAGCAAAGTCTGAGTCTGGCATCACAATAACTACTAGATGGATGGTTTCCAGAGCTGTGTGTTTCCAAGATAACAGTGTTGTGAAACTTGGCGTATGCACCATTAACCCTAAATGATTATGTCTGGGTAATGAATGGTACAAGGAGAAGGCACACTTAAATAGCAGTACATTCATAACTCGCAGCACTTCATAAATACACTGTAGATACAGATTGCATACCCCGCATGTCTCTATATATAAAACTAAAATCTGTAATTGCTGTAACTGGGAGGCCTTTAGTGCAACACAAATAAATTATGCTTGGATTTTCTTTCCTCCAGCAGGTCAGATTGAACTCAAAACAACATTTCAGCACATTGTTGCCAGTTTTCTCAGTTCTTTGATTGTCTTGAACTAAGAATTAAGTTTAGATTTAAAATAGTAATGGTGATTTTAGGTATGATGAGTTGAGGGAAAAGGATACAACTCCACCCAAATATAGAACCAGCACACACACACACACACACACACACACACACACACACACACACACACACACACACACACACACACACACACACACACACACACACACACACACACACACACACACACACACGTTGAAATAACATGCATGAACTCCAACAGAGACACCCAGTGGTACAAACTGGCATTAAGCCTATTTTCCCCCTCAGTTCAACTCTGTTTATTTCGTTTCTCTCTCCCTGACTCATAATGCTAGTTGAAACTATTATTTCCAAGAATATATAAAAATATAACTGATAATAATCTAATTCAATAAATTAATACTTTCCTTCAGCAAGGACCAATTTTAATGGGTCAAACGTTATAGTAAAACACTTGTTAAAAAGATTTTCCTTTTCAAATGTTCTTTACTGCTAATAAATGTATCATGGCTTCCACAAAAAATATTAAAGGGATAGTTCACCCCAAAATATAAATGATGTCATCATTCACTCACCCTCAAATTGTTCTAAACCTGTATGTATTACAGGTTTAGATATTAGTATTACCTTTTGTATTACATTTTTTATCTGTTGAACACAAAAGAAGATATTTTGAAGAATTTTTGGTATCAAACAGTTGACAGTAGTTTTTGACTTTCAAGTATTTTTTCCATACTATGGATGTCAATGGATACCGTCAACTGGTTAACAACATTCTTCAAAATGTCTTATTTTGTGTTCAACAGATAAAAGAAACTCAAACAGGGTTGGAACAGTTTGAGGGTTCAGTGAATGATAACATAATTTCTATTTTGGGGTGAACTATCTTTAAGCTGCACAACTGTTTTAAACGTTGGTAATTATAAGAAATGTTTCTTGAGCACCAAACATATTATAAATATTTGTTTTGTCACAGGTTCATGTGACAATGAAGACTGGACTGTTGGAAATTCAATGTAGTTAATCATTTTAAAATAAATCAAAATAAAACGTATTATTTTAAAATGCTATAATATTTTAATGTTGATCAAATAAATGCAACCTTGGAGAGCATAAAAATTTTATTTCAAAAACATGAAAAAAATCTTAACGACCCCAAATGTCTGTATAGCAATATATAAAAAAACCTTTTTTAAAACCTCTCAACTCATCTGAACACTTGTCCATGATGCTATAATAATCCAACACTAGGCAGAAAATACTACCTGGAACATTCTTGGAAAAGGACAGGCACATTTCTCAGAGGGTTGAATGGGCACACGAAGAAGAAGCGGATAAACAATTGCCAGCAACAGGTGTAAATGTCCACCGTTAAGCATCTGCTCAACATAGTAAAGCACACAAGGGTGTGTGACTGGTCTGATTGTTAAATACAAGATTTGGGATTTCTAAGTTTGATGTAATCTAGAAAATAATGTGGATGTAGTACTTTTCCCCTAAAAGAACTAGTCAGCCTCAGCAGAGAGATGAAGTTGAAGTCAAAGATAGCATCATTTTGAGACATGGGCTCTTTGCAGAAAAAAGTAAAATGAAAAGATTTGACTCCATTCCATTTGCAGCAAAGTGTGACAAGTGTTAAATGGATTTCAGAATTTAAAAGAGACCATCAAAAAGTCCAATTATCATCTCTATGTGCATTCACATGGACAGACTGCACTGAGATAAAAGAGCGTGTCTTCTTGCACAGCAGTTCTGGCTTCTTCTCATCAGTTTACCCTTGGGATAAGATGATATAACTGTCACCTTTCAGATATAGAGAATTTTATTCAGCAAAGAAACCCTGCTGTCTCACAGAGGTTAAAATAAAGCCATGTTTAACATGTGTGATACTTCACTGAAGTGCTTGCTGTCATTGTCACCAAATATTTCTTAGTTTCATCTTTATCCTCGACATAATGCATTTTTGAAAATGTGTGCATAAGAGTAGCCACAAACAAGAGTGGTGCTTGCTTGTTCAATTGTCATCAATGGTTGGTTATTTGGTATGTTGTTATATGGTTGCTTAGGCATTCTGGAAAGTTGCATTGTTTTTAATATTTGCCAGTATGCTTTTATGTTCCGCCGTATGCTTTACCAAATAATAGAAAATAATGTTATGTATGTCTTGCACAAATGGTGCAGGTTGAGTTAAGGCTGTAATCACCAACAAAACAAAACAAAAGGGGGTAGGGGGGCTTAGCCCGTTCTGAAGCCTGCCCTGCAATGATCCATGCAAACGCTTTTTTCAGTAGGCCTAATTTATACAAATATTTGAAATGGTTTGCTGCATGGGTAAAATACGCTACGCGTGTAAAAAAAAAATTGCGTTTTAAAGAAAAAATAACATAAGCCACTTATGTTGCATTTTAGCCTATAGTTCATTCAGAAATAGGCCGACAAAATCTTTACAAACATTATAATAAACACTGTCAACAGCTAGGCTATTTTAGTTTCCCTCACTCCACAACAAATCCTTTCAATTTAACAGTATTTAGAAAAGAACAAGAATTAAAAATATAAGAAGCTAGCCTATAAATCGACAAGCCAAAACAAATTAATTTAGGCTAAAATGAAACTGAAACCAAAGTTGAGTTTCTCATTTGACAAAATGTATTTGAATGCCAAAATATTATTTATGTAGCTACTTCACTGGCATTCACTAAACAGATTTTAAACATTAGGCATCAAACATTTGCAGACTTTGTAAATGGCTCCAGAGGAAAAACTGGGCATCATTCACTGAACGACTGAAGATCAGACACTAACAGACTTTTAATTGGTTTCCTGCACAAACTCATTCAGAAACTGCACGGAGAATGCGTCTCCTAGCAATGAAGTTGAACAAACTGTAGTTCTAAAATCGACTCAAAATTTCAGTTGTGTTTCAGATCCTCCAACTGGATGGAATCATACTCTGAAGCTAAAAAAATCTAAGTTGCACCCAACATTCACTTCGCAAGTGATTGTGTAATCAGTGTAAAGTGGGAAAAAATGATGGGCAAAAATAGTGTAATGTATTCCAGGCTCTGCACAGCAAAGTTTAACAATACAAGAACTGATTTTATTAACCTTGCAAATGCACATGACCTCATTGTACGTATTTGTAGGAGTTTTCCTTTCAGATGCAAAATTTATGGGAGGAGAGCTATGTTGTTTATATGGTTATACGAGAGTAACAGAGACTATGATGTCATTTTTAGCACATTTTTGTATTTCCCCATTCAGGAATTAATTGCCTTGAAAGGGAGTTTGACCATGTCCAAATAGAAATGCAACTGGAACCGTTCCCTTAGCATGCTCAGAATCGTTTGGTTTTATTGTGTAAAAATGCTTTATGTTTTTGCCCTTAGGTTTAAGGGATCAAATCACGAATCCTAAGTATGAGTAATCGTAGTAGTGATGCTTGCTTTAGTAAACACCATAAATCATGAATGCAAGCTCAGTGACAGGCCTTTGACGAAAAGTGGCACATGGTTATTTCTGTTCAGTTCTTCACCACCATGCTTCAAAGGGGCAAGGTCAGGGTGTCGGGCCGGCTAGGAAGGACTCATTCCGCACATCATTTGGCAGGAAATTGCTGCCCTACACAGTTTCACACACTGGCACACGGCCCACAAAGCCACAAATCTGCCAGCAGCATTATCGGGTATTTTAAAAACCCTTACAGGTCTCAAGAGGTGCAAGAGAAGGCTGACGGTTATTGACTCAACATGCTTTCTTGAAATTTCATTGCTCTACTTCGGCTCAAATCTATCAATACAGGTATGTATAGAGACCTTGGCCTTGCAAGGGATATAAATGGAAAGCTTTGGATTAAATATATTGATTAGTAAGACAGAGCATGCATGTTGGGTTTAAATGCTACTATGCCTTCTGATAAGCACTCAGAGGATACCAGAGCACATTTTGTGAAGGGAAAATGTTTCAGGAATACATTGTCACTCATATGCTTTCTTTGATTCAAGTTGTCCTTGAGTTAAAAGCAACTACTCTACAAAGCCACATCAAGTGAGACATAGAAACATATAATAGAAAGCAACTAAGCTGTTGTCCGTTGACGTGAATGAAAAGCAGATTTTATTCGTGAATTCCAAAGAATACAGGACTTTGTGTGCATTGATTTTAAAATCCATTTATCAAATGGATACAACGTTTTAAACAGTTTCAATCAACCAAAAACCTTTATCGATTAGATGTGATAGAAAAGGCCTATTCATTCTCAGCAGGGACTTGTAAAAATATTAGTGCGTCTCTCATAGCTGGGTGCTTTCAATCATCTTATTACTTAAAAATCATATGACATTGGACAAAAGGAAAGAGCTTTAGCATTTTTTTGTCCAAGTAGACTCCTTCTCCTTGTTTCAGGAATAAGGATTTGGGCTGTTTTCCAAACCAGGGTCAGTGAATCAATAAAGCATTTACTCTAGAATGCTTTATGTTTGGCATGGTTCTGCATTTAGCAAAAGCATGTTCCGCTTAAGAAACAGTTGACATTGCCGATACAGCATGTATACGTGAGTGTTTACTTGTAATTGTAATGTAATTCCCTTCATGCCTTGATGCTCTGAGTAATGACAAGGCAATCTTGAAAGTGGGGCTCTATCAACCATTAACTTCATTGCTGCCCTACTCTTCATAGCTGTAAAAAAGAGTGCTCAAGCTTTGTTTGAATATGCATACACTTGATTTGAATATGCATGGTCTACCATTAAAAACGTTTTGGGAGAACCTTCAAGCATGCTAATCATGTTTGAGTACTAATAGTTTGAGTTGAGTTCTTTAGAAAATGACCAAGATTGGACAAAATTGATATTTAAGAATTGTTCAAGTTGAGTGGAATAGGCCACATCCCACAGGATGCTGAATGTATGCACATGCATGTAGATTCAAATATAAATCTGCATCCTGTTCCAAATCATTTCCAATTTCCAGAATTAATAAGGCTGGACATGACAGCATACTCTCTGGGTCAGTTTCAGTTTGTCTAAAGCCAATGTTAAAAGGGATTTGAGAAATATTTATTTAAAATGGATTTTGTTTCCAAACTAAATTTAGATTTTAATGGAAGTAGACAAACTCAAACAAACCACTTGATATTGGAAAGGCATTGCTCAGTCTGCCCCTCAAGCTTTCTTAAGGACATCTCCGCTCAGATTTATTCAGAAACTGCACTTACGGAGTTATGGACCATCTTTCCTTGCTGATTTATTCATCACTGAAGTGCACTGTCAGTGAATATAATCTTTAAATAGTAAAACCCGTCTATTGTAAAATCAATACTACTTACTACTTTAATCAATACTACTTCTGTACAAACAATGTGTTAAACTATGAGAGAGTCAGAGAGTTGTACAATGGAACTATGGTATAAAGGGAAAATGTATCATCTCAAATCATTTTCAATATGTACATTTTTAGATCTGTAATATTCAAAGGCTTTTTTAGCATAAGTGCAGTGTTCGGTGTGACAGAATGTAAAATGTTTGTGTGTCGTAATCTAGCGATTTCTCTGTTTTTAGGTCTTCCAGATCTCACTGACAGGCATCAGACCAGATGTTCTTTGTGAAGGGGGTCAAAGCAACACAAGTCACACAACAAAAGTGTGCAATCGTTTAGCACCTGCTCTACCTACTTCTATGTGCCTTAACTGCCATTTAGATTGTTGTTCATGTCATCTGTGGCCAATCAGCACCCAGGACTGGAACTATACATTTGATCATTTATAAACTATTTCACAGTTTGGACTTCTTTTCCCAGGGTGATTTATAAGACATTGTGGGGAAATGAGCTAAAGGACAAAAAAAGGACTGAAACGGCACAGAAGGCAGGGGAGGACAGAGCCATTCTGCTGGGGTTGGGAATGGTGTTCAGCTCGGTCATGATGTACTTTGTGATCTGCATCACCATGGTGCATGCTTATGCAGACAGGTAGTGTTATATCATGACTGCTTGAAAAATATTTAACTGTGAACTAAAACAATAACTACACTATCAGTGTATCTACTTTTAGTTTCAATTAAAAATATTCACACCTTGACCTGCAAGAAAGTCAACAATATTTTCTGAAAACAATTCACCCCAGGTATCAATAAACTATTATAGAATGTTTATTAACACACATTTCAGTGGTTCTGAGAATGCGGTTTATGAAAAAATTAATTGGCTCTAAACATTCATTTACAAAATTATTCAACCCCCAAATTTTGTCATTTATTCTTTATAATCTCCAATAAATGTTGCCAGCTTCTCCAGTAAATAATAGCCTTAAAAAGCTTCCAGATCTCTGAAAATCTTTAGTTTTCATGTTGCCACTTTCTTTAAATTACACCAAATATTTTAAATCAGATTTAAGACTGAAGACTGAATAGGCCACTCAAGAACATTCCATGTTCTTCTGCTCATAAGCATTTTTTGCACCACACAAACCAATAATCCATCCCAAAAGTTCCAGTTTGGTCATGATTCCAAAAACATTCTTTCTGAACTCCAAAGGCCTATTTAAAATGTATTTTTTTGTATATTCAAGTCTGCCTTTTATGTTTTACTTGGTCAAGAGTGGCGTTTGGTGAGGTGTCCCAGCATGAAGTCATGCTTGTGTAGTGTTCTTATAACTGTGCATTGAAATGGTTTAATCTCTATGGCTTTTTTGAGAGCTCTTGACTTTATCATATATGCTACTCAACTCAAGCTAAGTTTATGCAAGTATAACAACTCAAATTAATTAAGTGATAGAGTTTCCAAAATCTTAATGGTGTTTTAAAACTTTGCTGGTTTGAATCCTATCTCACTGGTCGGTCTTTCAGGGTGGCCTGGGGAGGGGAGGTATCCAAAGCACATCAATTGGTCACTGGGGTTCCCCAGGGATCGATTCTTGGACCCCTCCTCTTCTCCACATACACTACATCACTGGGTCCCATCATACAGGCGCATGGCTTCTCCTACCATTTCTACGCCGATGACACACAGTTGCATCACTCATTTCGACCTGATGATCCAACAGTAGCTGCACGGATCTCAGGCTGCCTGGCGGACATCTCGGCATGGATGATAGAAAACCATCTACAGCTCAACCTGGCAAAGACTGAGCTTCTTGTCTTCCCTGCCACTCCAACTCTACAGCATGACTTCACGATTCAGTTAGGTTCATCAACAATTACCCCATCAGCTTCGGTCAGAAATCTTGGTGTAATCTTTGATGATCAGCTGACCTTCAAAAAGCACATTGCAAAGACTGCTCGATCTTGCAGGTTTGCACTACACAACATCAGAAAGATCAGGCCCTTTCTGACAGAGCATGCTGCACAACTTCTTGTCCAGGCCCTTGTCATTTCCAGGCTGGACTACTGCAATGCTCTTCTGGCTGGACTTCCATCAAACACAATCAAACCTCTACAAATGATTCAGAATCCATGTTACACCTCTCTTTGTCTCCTTACACTGGCTACCAGTTGCAGCTTGCGTCAAGTTCAAGACACTGATGCTTGCATATAGAACAACCACAGGCTCAGCACCCTCCTACTTCCACTCACTATTACGAATCTACATCCCTTCCAGAAGTCTGAGATCTGCTAGTGAGCGACGCCTCGTGGTACCATCACAGAGAGGCTCAAAATCACTCTCCAGAACATTTTCGTTCACCGTTCCTGGCTGGTGGAATGATCTTCCCCCCATCCGGAACACTGGATCCCTGTCAATCTTCAAGCAACAACTGAAAACTCATCTCTTTCAACACTACTTGACTTCATCATAAACTAAAAATAAAATAAACCTTTCTTCTTTCTCTTTATTTTTCTCTGCTTCCCTTGCTAGCTCGTACTTATTTAATCAATGTCTGAGACTTGGTGTTAGGGGCACTTCCTCTGCCTGTTTGCCTCTTCAAGATGAATCGCTTTGTATTCCCCAATTGTAAGTTGCTTTGGATAAAAGCGTCTGCAAAATGACTAAATGTAAATGTTAAAACAATTTTGTTCCCTACCATACAAATAAGTGACTTGAACGGTTGAATAGGGGTTGAATAATTATGACAGCTGGTTTAGTGTTTGCTGTACTGCACACATAAATGTTCATCCCATTATGGAAACCTACATTTTTAGTGCATTTCTCTTCTAAAAGTTTTCTTTTTGGAGTAAAATGCAATGTATTGACAAACGAAACCACCTGCACTGTGCTAAACTCCACTCTAACAGCCAAATGTTTAACCCATTATGGAAACCTTATTTTTGAGTCTAACTTTAAATATTTGTATTTTAAAAGTTTTCTGTCTTTTGTGTTCTAGTGTATTGACAGATGAAACCACTTGCACTGTGCTAAACTCCACTCTAACAAAGGATATCAACTGTTCATACAACTGTGGCTCAGACTGCTGGCGGAGCTCTAAGTACCCTGTCTACAGGTCTACGTCAGCCTGAACACCACCGGCCGCATTGGGCTGCTCTCTCACAGTGAGGAGATGCTGGACGTCAGTTCTGAGGTCAATCATTCAGTGAACTGAGGAAGACCATATTAATGAATTCAGCGGTTTCTCCTAGACAGCAATGAGATTAAATTAAGACCAAATAGAACAGTTTCAACAGTTAGAGTCAATAAACTCAAATATTTCACATAAATTCTTTGAAGGTAAAATCAAGGAAGTTTGAAAAAAAGGATTAAAAAGGGTTATAGTATGTTTGTTCTTGTGAATTAATATTTATGAAAAGAGGTCTCTAATGCTCACTCAGGTTGCCTTTATTTAATCAAACATACTGTAAAATGATAATATTGTAAGATATTGTTACAGTTTTAAACAATTATTTTCTAATTTAATATATTGTCAAATTAAATTTATTTGAGGACAAATATTGAATAAATATACTATCAATATTGAAAACACCTATTCTGCTTAATATTTTTACCCTCGATGGCGGAGTAGCGGGGTGCGGGCATTCCCAGGTGGAGAGAGCGGTAGCAGTGCACTTGTGCCCACGAACGCCCGCCACTTGGAGGAACCGTTCTGCCTCCGTCCAAGGCCTGTAAGCTGACAGCCGCTCTCGCGCCCAAAGCTTACAGTGCTGCGGGCCAGGCAGCCTCCGCCCTGCACGCCATGGCTATCCTGCAGGTTCACCAAGCCAAGGTGCTCAAACAGGTGCACGAGGGTAATACCGACCCGGGGTTGATGCAGGAGCTGCGCACGGCGACTGACTTCGCTCTACGAGCGACGAAAGCCACGGCGCGGTCCCTCGGGAAGGCGATGTCCACCATGGTGGTCCAGGAGCGCCATCTCTGGCTCAACCTGGCAGAGATGAAGCACGTCGACAAGGCACGCTTTCTCGATGCCCCCATCTCCCAGGGAGGGCTGTTCGGCGACACCGTCGAGGGCTTCGCCCAGCAGTTCTCGGCGGTACAGCAGCAGACCGAGGCGATCCAGCACATCCTGCCCCGGCGTGATGCACCATCCACCGCTTGTGGTGGATCTGCGAGTCTTGAACCGGGCTTTGCACAAGCTCCCGTTCAAGATGCTGACGCACAGGCGCATGATCAAATGCATTCAGCCCCAGGATTGGTTTGCAGCGATCGACCTGAAGGACGCTTACTTTCACGTTTCGATCCTTCCGCGACACAGACCGTTTCTACAGTTTGTGTTCGATGGTCGGGCATGGCAGTACAGGGTCCTCCTTCGGCTCTCCCTGTCTCCCGTGTGTTCACGAAGGTTGTAGAGGGCGCCCACCCCGTTACGGGAAGTGGGCGTCAGGATCCTCAACTACCTCGACGATTGGCTTATTCTAGCCCAATCCAGAGAGCAGTTGGGCGATCACAGGGACTTGGTGCTCCGGCACCTCAGCCAGTTGGGGCTTGGTCAACTGGGAAAGAGCAAGCTCTCCCCTGTGCAGAGAATCTCTTTTCTTGGTGTGGAGTTAGACTCGGTGAGTATGACGGCACGCCTCACGGAGGAACGTGCCCAAGCAGTGCTGAACTGCCTGAGTTCCTTCAGAGGCAGGAATGTGGTACCACTGAAACAGTTTCAGAGGCTCCTGGGGCATATGGCATCCGCAGCTGCAGTCACGCCGCTCGGATTGCTTCATATGCATTCAGCAGTGTCGCCGCTCCCTCAGCCCCTGGACAGACCTTGCCTTTCTACGGGCCGGGGTGCCCCTAGAACAAGTGTCCCGGCATACTGTTGTCACAACAGATGCCTCCAGCACGGGCTGGGGCGCTACATGCAACGGGCAGGCAGCCTCGGGGCTCTGGACAGGGCCCCGACCGCTTTGGCACATCAACTGCCTGGAGCTGTGGGCAGTGCATTTAGCCTTGCGGCAGTTCCGCCACTGCTGTTGGGCAAGCATGTGCTAGTCCGCACGGACAACACTGCGGCGGTCTCAGATATCAACCGGCTGGGGGTATACGATCACACCGCATGTCACAGCTCGCCCGCCATCTCCTCCTCTGGAGTCACACGCAGTTCAAGTCACTGCGTGCTGTTCACATCCCGGGCAGCTCAATCGTGCGGCCGACGGCGCTCTCACGACAGCTCACGTTCCCGGAGAATGGCGACTCCATCCCGAGGCGATCCGGCTGATCTGGAGTCGATTCGGGAAGCTCAGGTAGACCTGTTTGCCTCCCGAGTCCTCCCACTGCCAACTGTACTTCTCCTGACCGAGGGCCCCTCGGCACAGACGCACTGGCACACAGCTGGCCTCGGCCCACGCAAGTATGCGTTTCCCCAGTGAGCCTACTCGCACAGACACTGTGCAAGCTCAGGAGGACGAGGAGCAGGTCCTGCTGGTTGCGCCCCATTGGCCCACCCGGACCTGGTTTCCCGAACTCATTTCCCTCGCGACAGTACCTCCCTGGCTCCTCTGAGGAAGGACCTCCTTTCTCAGGGGCTCGCACCATATGGCACCCGCGTCCAGTTCTATGGAACCTCCATGTGGCTCCTGGACGGGACGCGGCAGACTTGAGTGGTCTACCACCGGCGGTGGGGGTAGGGACCATCATTCAGGCTAGGGCTCCTTCAACAAGGCAAACCTACGCACTGAAATGGAGTCTGTTCGCGACCTGGTGTTCTTCTCGGCGAGAAGACCCCCGAAGATGCACGATTGGAGTAGTGCTTTCTTTCCTGCAAGAAAGGTTGGAGCGTAGGCTGTCACCCTCCACCTTGAAAGTGTATGTAGCCGCTATTGCGGCTCACCACGATGCAGTGGACGGCCGGTCCCTGGGAAAGCATGATCTCATCGTGAGGTTCCTGAAGGGGGCCCCAGGCCCAATTCCTCCAGGCCTCCCCTTGTGCCCTCTTGGGACCTCTCTATCGTCCTGGCCGGACTTCAGAGGGGCCCCTTTGAGCCGCTGGACTCAGTCGAGCTGAAGTTCCTGTCTCTTAAGACAGCGCTCCTGACCGCGCTCACTTCCATCAAACGGGTCAGGGACCTCCAGGCGTTTTCGGTAAGCGAAGAGCGCCTTGTGTTCGGGCCGGTCTACTTTCACGTTGTCTTGAGACCCCGGCCTGGATACGTGCCCAAGGTTCCCACCACGCCCTTCCGCGATCAGGTGGTGAACCTGCAAGCACTGCCTCGGAGGAGGCAGATCCAGCCAGCGTTGCTGTGTCCCGTAAGAGCATTGCGCATATCGTGACCCGCACCGGAGCGTCAGAAGCTCCGAGCAGCTCTTTGTCTGCCACGGAGGGCAGCAGAAAGGAAGGCTGTCTCCAAACAGAGGTTGGCCCACTGGATAGTGGAGGCCGCCGCCTTGGCGTACCAGTCGCAAGGCGAGCCATGCCCCTGGGCTGAGGGCTCACTCCACCAGGAGTGTTGCCTCCTCCCATGCGTTACGCACGGTGCCTCTTTGGCAGACATCTGCAGAGCTGCGGGCTGGGCGACAACGAACACCTTCGCAAGATTCTACAATCTTTGCGTTGAGCCAGTTTCTTCCCATGTATTGGGTAAGTAATGGGCGAGAAGAACTGGCCGGTGTCACGCTTGCTGCGCCATTCCCCCTCACCCGGGGATACGAGCGCCTTTTTCTCCCCCAGTTCAGTTCCCCGGACGGTGAACCCTGGTGGAATCCTCCAAGCACCCCCAGCAGTCAGACTGGGCGGAGCAGTCTGACGCCAGGCCCAGTACTGGTGTTAGCTCGCCCGGGTCTCCGGTCTCCCTACTCCTAGGTAGGATCTGCCCCAGAGTCCAGTCGTATGTAGTACTGCCCCAAGCCTGGGCCAGTCCATATCAGTGTCTCCACATGTTACCTCCCTTCGGGCAGGATGTGGCCTCCGTAGCGCCCTTCTATGGAAGGCTCGCTTCCCTGCCGTTACAACAAGCTGTAACAACAAATAGGAAAGACCTGAAGCTGTCTTTCACTGAAGGTCGAAATCCCTTCCGATTCCGTGGGGAAAGGAACAGCGGCTTGGCTATCTCCAGCAGCGATGTACTCAGTGGTCCCGGTGGGCACCAAGGTTAGCGAATTTGCACTGGAGCGATAGGAAGGTTGCAACCTCTTGCATGGCATTTGTATGTCACGCACTCGCTTGTCAACATCTGCATGCCACAAG
Source organism: Gymnocypris eckloni scoliostomus (assembly GCA_027564155.1). NCBI lineage: Eukaryota > Metazoa > Chordata > Actinopteri > Cypriniformes > Cyprinidae > Gymnocypris > Gymnocypris eckloni. The sequence goes on along the minus strand of CM050422.1, from coordinate 26,965,667 downwards.
GTTGTGACGGGGTTCAGCTTGTGGCGCTTTCCATAGGACCCCTATGTCGTCACGACATAACTCGTAGTGACCGACAGATAGGGAACGTCTAGGTTACGTACGTAACCCCCGTTCCCTGATGGAGGGAACGGAGACGTTATGTCCCCATGCCACAATCTTGAACCATCGCTGGTTGCCAGGGACTCGTCTTGGCTCCTCAGCGTAAAACCTAATGAGTGGATGCACCTGTTGCCCTTTTATACCCGTATGCACGGGGAGTGGCTCAGGTATGCAAAATCCACTAGCCAATTTCATTGGCGTTTTCTCTTAGACAGAGATGTTCGGGGCTTCCAGGTAAATCCCCTATGTCGTCACGACATAATTGCAAGATCAGCAACAAAAAAATGACCACATGAAAGGATGCTATTCTTTTAAGGCATATACGCAGTCTACCTAAAGACCTGAAACTAACCTGTAGAGACTTGGTTTCACCATCACGATTCCCACCAGAAAGTACGTGAGGATGGAGAAGGTCATCATGGTGAAGCCCAAGAGAATGGCTCTGTCTTCTCCTACACCATATTCTGGGATTGGAGCTCTGGCTTTCTCATTGCAATGTATCTCCCCCGCTTTCCTCCACTTTCTATTTTCCTGCTTTTGGCCTTGCTGGTAGAAGACGTCACTAAAATTAAACAAACACAACTTTACATAACTTTACATTACTAAACTTCATTTATATGCTGTTATTTTCCCATGGAATACAAAGGAGAAATTCAAAAGAATCATCAGAAATTCATGGCAACCTAAATAAAAAATAAAAAATAACATAAAAACATAATCATAAAACCAATAAAACAGCAGTTCACACTTTCAAAAGCAACTCAAAGGAGTTTATCTACATATAAACATCTTCATACATTTTGCATATAGTTATTTACATTGTATACATTGTGGATATTGACTATGTATGACTTATGACTTGAAGTGGGGGGTGGGGGGTTACTTAAAGGAAACTTATGGAAAGAACATAATTAAGTGCAAACTGAATGTAAAGTTTTTGGACAGTTACTTGCATGCTATTTACAATTAAATATTAATTAAATTAATTTATATTAAATTAATATGGTATATATATTTATATTTAAATTAATAATATATTATATTATATTTAATTAATTAATTAATTAAATACACTTAATATAAATGTATTTATTTAATCTAAATGTATTTAATTAATTAAATACATTTATATTAAATGCAATTTAAATGTACCAACATGCTGACGTTAATTACATTTCTATTGATACTTGTATATCATGTAGTAAATATACTAAATTTATAAATTTAAATACATTTATAATATATAAACTTTTAATGTAACATCAAATAACACACTACATTTAAAATTATAATCAAGCACAGTACTTTACATATTCTTTAACACACTAAAATAAGTGTACTTCTTTAAATCATGCAAAAAATTATTTAAAAATAATGATTTAAAACTGACTGTCACTGTGTGTGTAGCGGGAAGGACACAGGAGACTTCAGGGAAGTACTTTTTCTTCGTTTTAATAAATCAATGAAAATAATATAGGTGACACAACGTCAACGTCATGAATGGACAAAGACTCAGGGAGAACTCAGGGCTTATGAACACATGGGAATTAAGGAAAACTAAAACAGGTGCTAGTAATAATCAAATCAACTTAACAAGAACCGGAAAATAACTAAATAAGAAAAATAACCAAATAAGGAAACTTACGAAGGACAGCGGAAAACAAAGAACGAAGAGTCCAGAACCCTGACACTGACATTATAACAAAGTTCTGTTTTTTAACATGCTAAGAAAGTGTGCTCTCTTTAAGTACATTTAAGTACATTGGCTTTTTATTCCATTTTTATAGGCCTATTATCTGTAAGTAATTCTTTTTTTAACACACTTTTAAGATTTGAAGTACACTACAAGTGCACATTTAATACAGTTAAGCATTCTTCTTTTTCACAGGCTGGAACAACATGAGAGTGAGCAAGTTATGACAATTTTATTCTTGGGTGAACTATCCCTTCATGATTTTAGTCTCTACTTAAGTTAATATAAGGTTCCATATATAACAGCAGTGGACAACAAATAGATCCTATTGTTATATTTGGAATAACTCAATAGTTAATTCATTGGTATCTCATACTAGTGTCACAACTGGATGATTATCTTTAATAAAAGAGAAGACTGAGGCAGTGGATGTGATCTCCATACGTACCGCATGTGTCGTCGCCGCGCGCCCTGCAGGGTGATGCTAACAGGAACACTGAAAGACCCCCGAGGGGACTGATTTAGCAGCATTTCTATCTTACTAAGTAACCCTTAACTGGGTAACAGCACTAAATTAACACAACACTGACCCCACTTTGACAAGGTCAATGTACTATACATCCAGATACAGAAGCAGCGTGCTGCATAGTCGTCAGACCTGTAGTGCACAACAGAGTGCACTTAAGGGATTGTTTTCTTCTCAACCAGATGAGATCAGCGGAATATCTTTCCTTTGCCTGAACAGGGATGCCACAGAGGGTTCCTATAGGAACCCCTGCAGCCAGACCATAATTATGTCCTATGGGACTCTAAGCACTCCTGACAGTTTTTGTTTCTGTACTTTCACAAGTAAACTACAAAACAATGAAGCAAATGAACACCCCCACCCCCTCAAAAAGTGTCCACATCCCAACCCCATCTGCAGAAACTCATGGAATTGTCTTTACATTAACACAGATTATAAAACGATGTAAGTTCCAAATCTTACCTCAGAACATGCGTTCTTCTGTGCATGATAGCTTTACGTAGCAATAATTGACTAGACGATTCACAAATGAATGACAAAACTGAGGACTTTTAGCTTTATGACTCATGAGCACAACAGTGTATCAATAATGAATGAGTTTTTATCCAAAATAATGTTAATTATTAATGAACAATTTACTGTACATGAAAAAGTAAACAATTTGTTGAAACAACATTGTGCTCCTGATCAGAAACTGCGGAAGGCTGTAAGCATTGTAGATTGAATAAAATAACCTGAGAAGCTTTTTTGGGGGGGCATCAACGAGTAATTTAGGTGGCTGCCAGGGTGCTAATATGTGTTTGATTTAGCAGTCCTGATTTGTCTTCCAGAAAAAATTGAATTAAAGTAAATTTTTATATAGGTCTAATAAAATATCATGGTTTCTGACCCATTTTGTTCAAAAGTAAATATCACCATAGAAAAAAAAGAAACTATTTTTTTTAACAGTAGCCTATATTTGCTTGACAGTGGAGTGTTGATGTGAGGAAAACATACTGTTTTGTGATGTCTAATTGAATCACCACAATAAACATTAAGGTTTTTCAGAGTTGTCTTATGTATAGTAAGTAAACTAAATTTACTGAGGGGGGCAAACAACACCTGAGGGGGGCAGCCCCGCCGCACCTTCATCCTCAGAGGACGTAAGCCCATCCCCCGATACTGCGATCGACATCCTATCCTCGGATGGCGCATAGAATGAAATGCTGGGCCCCGTTGGACGAACAGATGAGATCAGCGGAATATCTTTCCTTTGCCTGAACAGGGATACCACAGAGGGTTCCTAGTGCATAGTTGATATAAAAAAGTGGATGACAAGTAATTTCTCACTGCTAAATTCTGACAAAACAGATGTGTTAATTATCGGACCTAAACCCCCACAAGTAATAACTTAGAACACTGTCTAACACTTGATGGCTGCTCTGTCGATTCTTCATCATCAGTCAGGAACCTAGGTGTGCTATTTGATAGCAATCTCTCCTTTGACAGCCACGTTTCTAGTATTTGTAAAACTGCATTTGTAAAACTTTAAGACTTTTTTCATCTTAAAAATATATATAAACTGAGACCTATGATCTCAATGTCAAATGAAGAAATGTAAATTCATGCGTTTATGACCTCAAGGTTAGATTATTGTAATACTTTATTGGGTGGCTTTTCTGCACGCTTAATAAACAAACTACAGATGGTTCAAAATGCAGCAGCTAGATTTCTTACTAGAACAAGGAAGTATGAACACATTAGCCCGGTTCTGTCAACACTGCACTGGCGCCCTTTTAAACATCATTTATATTTTAAAATCTTGTTATTTACTTATAAAGTCCTGAATGGTTTAGCTCCTCAGTACTTGAGCGAGCTCTTATCTCATTATAGTCCTCCTCCACTTCCACTGCGTTCTCAAAACTCTGGCCATTTGATAATACCTAGAATATCAAAATCAACTGTTGGCAGCAGATCCTTTTTCTATTTAGCACCCAAACTCTGGAACAATCTACCCAACAATGTTCGGGAGACAGACACACTCTGTCAGTTTAAATCTAAATTACAGAAGAAGAAGAAGAATTGGTTCTTCTTCCATTTTAAAGGAAGAAGACCCGTCTCTTTAACTTGGCGTACTCATAACACACTAATACACTTCTAATATTCAAATACGTTAAAGGATTGTTAGCCTGCATTAATTAGGTCAACTGGAACACTTCCCATAAGACACGATGTATTTGTTACGTCGTAAGATGATTGACATCTACGCTAATATTAGTCTGTTTATTTCTTATTCCGAGGTCACCGATCCGGTCCTTATCCAGCCCAGATGGTCACTGCAGTCACCAGATCCGTATCCAGATCAGATGGTCCAGATCAGCACCTAGAGGCAACCTCTACAGCTCCTACAGCCCTGAACGTCAGCGGGATCTAGGACACGTAAATGAGCCTCAGAGAGAGATCCCCAGTGAGGACCCTGTCACCTAAACAGCCATCAGGAAAAGACCACTGGAACCAGTTGAGCCCTTACAATCTGACTTTGCTGCAGTTGGAACAAACTGCTGGTTCGTCTGGCCAGAGGGGAACTGCCCCCCCCCGACTGAGCCTGATTTCTCCCAAGGTTTTTTCTCCATTCTGTCATCGATGGAGTTTTGGTTCCTTGCCGCTGTCGCCTCTGGCTTGCTTATTTGGGGACACTTCATTTCCAGCGATATCATCGACTTGATTGCACAGATACTATTTAAACTGAACTGATCTGGATGATGCCATCACTAAATTCAATAATGAAATGTCTGAAAATTGAACTGAAAATTGAGTGTTAAATCTTGTCATTTTACATTATTGACACACTATTTTCCGATTTTGATACTGTCCAGTTGCTTTGTTACAATTTGTATTGCTATAAGCGCTATATAAATAAAGGTGACTTGACTATAGTAAGTAAGCACAATTTAATCCTGACTAACAAAATGTTATTAGTTTTATCCCAAGTGAAAATTCTACCTTTTGCTAAGTTAAGCTTTTATGTTGTCTATGTTGAAGTTAAGTTGTAAAAAGTCAAAATATTGTTATATTATTAAACTACATTTTGGCTTATGTCTAATGAAAGCATATTAGGTATAAGCTGTTCCCTATCTGTCGGTCACTGCGAGTTATGTCGGGACGACATAGGGGATTGACTTGGAAGCCCCAATCATCTCTGACTTTAAGAGAAAACGCCAATGAAATTGGCTAGTGGTTTTTGCATACCTGAGCCACTCCCCGTGCATATGGGTATAAAAGGCGACAGATGCATCCACTCATTAGATTTTTGCTTCGGAGCCGAGTGCATGAGAAGTGTGCTGATCTCCACAAAGCCTTTAATCTTTGTTTTGTTCCTGGTTAGCATCACGGTGCAGTCAGCGGAGTCCCTCTCAGCAACGATTCCCCTGGGCACTTCAACTGAAAGAGCAAATTCTAATAGAGCAAATAACTGATGATCGCGTCTTTTTCAAGATGCCGTTCCGTCCGTATCCTCTTGGTTGAGGTCGTTTCCTGTCCGCGGATGACGGACACAAGCATTGTCTTCAGTGTCTGGGCCTCCAACACACTGAAGATGCATATGTGGATGATTAATGCGTCTGTTGTGGGTGTATGAGCATGACTTTGCTGCAAACTCGCCTATCCTTCCTGAAAGGATTGGCACCCTCTGCCGCCACCCGTTCCGGTCTCTCTGGCTTGAGCAGAAGACCGCCGGCTGGCGCTCTGGGAAATCTGAGGGTCACAGTAAGATGCTCTCCGACGGGTACATCCCCACAGACCTCTTACTCCTCATGCAGCGAGCGTCCCGTCCAGTTATTGGGTGATTTCGCTCGTTCGTCCAACGGGGCACCCAGCATTTCATTCTTTGCGCCATCCGAGGATAGGATGTCGATCGCAGTATCGGGGGATGGGCTTACGTCCTCTGAGGATGAAGGTGCGGCGGGGCTGCTCCCCTCAGGTGTTGTCGCCACCGCCGTACCGGACCCAGAGCTGACGGCCATGCTTGCCCGGGCAGCCGTAAATATCGGGCTGGATGTCAACAGACTGCCCAGTCATGAGCCCTCGTGGCTGGATGATTGATTTCCCGGAGCGGGGCACGGATCACAACCGCGTTATTTTCCGGTGCCTTTTTTCCTGGAGCTGACAAAGTTGTGGATGGCCCCTTTCACAGCCAGGAGCCGCTCGTCTGTTTCCTCCGTCCTCACTACCCTCGATGGCTGAGCTGCCAGGGGGTACGCAGGCATTCCCCAGGTGGAGAGAGCGGTCGCGGTGCACCTGTGCTCACGAAACGTCGGCACTTGGAGGAATCGTCTGCATCTCCCGTCCAAAGCCTGTAAGCTGACCGGCCGCTCTCATGCCCAAAAAGTGATGAAAGTCACTGCGCGGTGTCCACCATAGTGGTCCAGGAGCGCCATATCTGGCTCAACCTAGCAGAGATGAAGGACGTCAACAAGGCACGCTTTCTTGATGCCCCCATCTCCCAGGCCGGGCTGTTCGGTGACACCGTCGAGTGCTTTGCCCAGCAGTTCTCGGCGGTACAGCACCAGACAGAGGCAATCCAGCATATCCTGCCCCGGCATGATGCACCGGCCACCGCTGCCCCTGGGAACAGGCCTCCGTCTGCCCGTCGCTGTGGGTGCCATCCTGCGTCCTCCAGAGCTGCTCCGCCCCGCGCCGAATCGACATCTAGGCCAGTGCGTCGAGCCTCTCGCAGGAGAGTGGTGCCTCCGCGTCCCAGCCAGGCCCTAAGTCATCCAGGAAGTTGACGAAGCGGCCCTGACGTGGGCAATCTGGAGATGTTGGAGTTTGCTCTTTCTCAGGAGATGGCGAGAACAGCGGCGATCCTTCCCCCGGTGGACCACGGTACCCACTTTTTCAAAGAAAGAGCAATTTCCTTTTTCTCCAGGTTCTCAGGTCCACAGGATGATAATGTGCGACGCGTTGCTTCCTCACTCTCGCTCACGATCCATCTTGCCAGCAGTAAAGAGAGTGCAGTTCGGGGACGCAGTACTTCCCCACGCATCTCTAGCCAGTCCAAATCTTGGACCCAGGGAGTTCTGCAAGGATGTTTCAGAACGCGCTGCCTTCTGTACCATCCAGCCATACTCTCCTTCGCTGCACCACCACAGGTACGTAAATTGTGCAGTTGAAACCGCTTGCACAGCGTCTGGAGGTGTGGCTCATGCTGCCCAGCCCGTCTCGCTGGCTCATGTGCACAATTCGACTCGGCTATGTGATTCAGTTCACCAGGCGACCTCCCAAGTTCAACGGCGTTCTCGAGACTTTGGTGCCATTCCGGAACGCCCTGTCTTGCTTGAGGAGATTGCTGTCCTCCTAGCAAAGTCCCTCCAGCCGAGATGAGACAGCGATCTCTGTGTTTCCAAATAAAGTGTTTGACGGCAGTTCCTCGCCTCCTCATTCCTGGCTCCCCCGTGCACCGTGACAGAAGACTCGACCAAGATACCGAATATGAGGCGGCTGAGATTGGTTCCCCGCAAGGGAGGTTCAGGGATCCTCAGCCTGCCGCCGCCCGCGATGATGATGATTCCGTCGCCCGCGGCGATGATGATGGCGCCGTCCGCGGCTCTCCCGAATCCGCCGCCGTTCATGGCCCTCGTAATCCCGCCGTCCGCAGGAAAATGCCCGTCGCCGTTTGCGGCCAAAGCAGGCCCGCCTGCAGTGAAGATGGCCAGCCTGCCTGCAGAGACTAGGGCAAGCCCGTCGGGATGAGTATGGCAAGCCCGCCTGCAAAGAATATGGAAAGCCCACTGGTCGTTGATCCTCGCAAGCACCCTCCAGTGCCCGCTCCTCGACAGCGCCTTCCTGCGCCTGCTCCAAGACAGCGCCCTCATGTGCCTGCTCCAAGACAGCGCCCTCCTGTGCCTGCTCCAAGACAGCGCCCTCCTGTGCCAGCTCCAAGAGAGCGCCCTCCTGTGGCCGCTCCTCGCAAGCTCTCTCCTGCTTCTCCGCTGGTCCCGTCCAGCTCTCCGTCGTTCCCGCTGGTCCCGTCCAGCTCTGCGCTGCCAGAGCGCCCCCGAGAGTTTGCGCTGCCAGAGTGCCCCCGAGAGTTTGCACTGCCAGAGCGCCCCCGAGAGTTTGCGCTGCCAGAGCGCCCCCCGAGAGTTTGCGCTTCCCGAACGCCCTCCAGTGCCTGCTCCGTCCAGCTCTCCAGCTCTCCAGAGCCCCTGCTGGTCCCGTCCAGCTCTCCAGAGCCCCTGCTGGTCCCGTCCAGCTCTCCAGAGCCCCTGCTGGCTCCATCCAGCTCTCCAGAGCCCCTGCTGGAGCCCAAGCTCCCTGCTCCGCCATGGCATCCCAAGCCTCCTGCTCCGCCATGGCCGCCCGAGCTCCCTGCTCCGCCATGGCCGTCCGAGCTCCCTGATCCGCCATGGCCTCCCGAGTCCCCGGATCCACCATGGCCACCTGAGTCCCCTGACCCGCCATGGCCGCCCGAGCTCCCCGCTCCGCCATGGCCGCCCGAGCTCCCTGATCCGCCATGGCCTCCCGAGTCCCCGGATCCACCATGGCCTCCCGAGTCCCCTGACCTGCCATGGCCGCCCGAGCTCCCCGCTCCGCCATGGCCTCCCAAGCTCCCCGCTCCGCCATGGCCTCCCGAGTCCCCAGATCCACCATGGCCTCCCGAGTCCCCTGACCCACCATGGCCGCCGGAGCTCCCCGCTCTGCCATGGCCGCCCAAGCTCCCCGCTCCGCCATGGCCGCCCGAGTCCCCTGACCGCCATGGCTCCCAGAACAGGCGCTGCCCTGGAGGCCTCCTGTCCTGTCCTGTCTCCGCATCCCGTGAGGCCTCCAGAGCACCCACCCCCCCCTCCCCGTTGAATGGTGTACGGTGCATGATGCACCTTTCGGGAGGGGGGAAGTAATGTCAGACCTGTGTTCTCTGTGTCTTGTGTTTTCCCTCCTTCGTGCCCATATTGTGTATAATTAGTCCCCAGCCCTGTGTGTGTTAATCATCGTTTAGTCTTCTCACCTGTGTTCAGTAATTATCTTGTTTGCTCCTTCGTTTCCTGCCCTTTATAAGTCCTCAGTTCTCCCCGTGTCTTTGTCGAGTCTTAACGTCATTTTGGTGTGTGTACCTGTTCTCCAGCGATCTTTGTGTTTCCAAATAAAGTGTTTGACAGCAGTTCCTCGCCTCCTCGTTCCTGGCTCCCCCGTGCACCGTGACACGTACGTAACCTAGACGTTCTGGCATTACTAGTTAGGCAGTAAAAAATTCTGTAATATACAGTAAAAAAATGGCAGCTGTAATTCTACCGTAAATATATGATAACAACGTTTTAGGTTTTAGGTTTTATCAGTTTAGCTTAAATTTACAGTTAAATACCATAATTTAATTAACTGAAATACTGTTAATATATCAACCTATTAAAGTACTAAAATCTGTATTGCACTTTTACATTGATAACCACTAAATGTAGGTGGTGATGAGAAAGTCACATGATAAACCAAAGCACATAACAAGCAGATTTTAAATAATAACATATATAGAAGGTGCACAGTGACATTCACACAAGCACTAAACATCATCTTGGTGAGACTCATTAAACTGAATTATGCAATAAACATTTATTGAACAAAATTAGATGTAACATGCAGCCCTAATAAACATAACTGATAAGAAAAAACTAAGAAGAAGCATTGTTATTTCAAAGAAAAAACATCAAATTCAAACAAAATTTGAAATGAAATGCAGGGAATTCTGGGAATGTCAGTACATATCTGATACATTACATTGTATGTGATTAGGATACTAAGCGAATGCTGTTAACTCTACTAGAGACAAACATATGGGCCACAATAACAAAAAAAAGTGATATTGGTTCAAATATATTGTATTGGATTTTAAATACAAAACATGGAAGGGTAACATCTTATAATAAATGTTCTAAGAAGTCTTTAACAAATATTGCATTATTCTTAGCAGACACTTTTAGCATATTATGAAAATAAAAGAATTTAAACTTAAAAGAATATACCTGAGTGCAAAATTTAATTGCATGTTAATTTGCAACATAATTAAAAGTATTATTAAATGTATTATAGCATGTGTTAAATGCAGTTATCTGAAATTTAGAGTGCTTTTTCAATGTATATAAGTATATCTTTGTATGTAATTTCAGAATTACTTAATCATTTCCTAATTACAGTCTACTGTCAAATGTGCAGACAATAATTTATGGTAATTAAAATATACTTTAATTTCTATTGAATCTTGTACAGTATGTCATTTAAATGTATTCTTAACATTTTTTGTATATTAGTCAACACATTTATACAACACATACTTCTCTAAAAAATAAATTAAATTATATAAATAAAAAAAGCCATGTAAGCATACTCTCTTTAAGTAGCTTTTTTATTTCATGAAAATCACATTATCTGTAACTATATAAAAAAAAAATGAAGTAGCCTACACTATAAGTTCACATTTAATACAAGTTAGCACACTCCTTTCCAATACAAATATATGCATTAAATATATCAATCAAACTATTATTACATTTCTAATGTACCCTATGTACAGGAGGTAACATGGTAAATTGATGGTATCAGAGGGTAAAACCATGGTACTTTGATATATCATACTGAATTGCCATATAACATGGATAATTACACAAGACTCCAGTGTATGTGTCAAAAATTCACTGTAATACCATAATGTGTTTTTATTGGTATTATAATAAAAAACAGTCGTGTTTGTTAACGACTATTTGATGAAGTTATCATGAAGTGCCACCTGACATATGCATAATTTGTCAGTAAAATTAGTTGAATTTCTCTAATAACGATCCAAAGAAGTGAAGATACAGTTTTAAGGGAGTAGAATTACTTCAGTCCACTTCACCTGAGCACGATAAATAATGGATACAAGCCCACAGGTAATACTAGATCTCTACAGACACGTGTCTGAGCTCTGTTCATCTTCAATGCTGCATCAACGAGGATTACATTACACGGCATCTATCTTCAGCTCACGAGGCCGACCTGTATGATTCTATTCAAGGAAAAGGGATTCACTGAACAACAACAGCGTGTTTGAGTAAAATCATCAAAACCTAACTCTTTCCTAAACTCGCCCGGCACCACACAGTTTATAGTTTTTCTTTTTCTGAATAAAATTTATTTGCCAGGACCCACAAAAAAAAAGATATATAGCCTACAGTGAGACGAGGTTACATACCAGAGCCAGTAATAGAGAACATCATCTCTCTCATTACAATAATTGGACCATGAGGAAGAGGAATGATCAAGTGCTGAGAAAATAACCTACAGAAACACTACGATGGATTACAGGCAAAAAAGAAAACTGTCTTTTCTTACTATTGGATTGATATTTCTTATGAGTGGCGTGGAATATGGTAAGTGTATTTGACAAGTTTTTTTCTTTTCTTTTCTTTTCTTTTCTTCCTAATACAAACAACCCATGCAGCAAGATTGCTTGTTTAAATCGATAGTGCTTAATATCCTCAAGAAAGCCTTAAATTGTATTAAAGTGTAAACGGTGAATGTATTGATTGTATTTTGCACATCTACTGTTTAAATTGTCTTCTCTCTCTCCCAGCTGTCATTCTGCCCACTATATGGAGATATTTGCAGTTATTAGAGGCACCACCTTATTTTCTTGGCTTGGGTCTATCTGCGTTCAGCTTCAGTGGGCTGGTATTTGGTCCAATGTTTGGTCACTGGTCAGACAAGACCAGAACTACAAAGAACATCATCATCTTCTCCAATGTGTTTGAAATTGTGGGTCAGTACTGAAGATTGGAGATGTATAATGTGATGTGGGTTTTGAAATAGATCAGATATCCCTTGTTCTTGTGCAGCTGTGATCTGTTTGCTCATTGCAACACATTTGTCTAATAGGAAACTTCATGTATTTCATGGGATATTCAAAATGGCTTCTTCTCTCCAGCCGCCTTGTTGCAGGTGAGGATTTTTTGAAGTTGCACTGTTCCATTATTCTCAACGAGTTTTGTTTGTTTGTTATCTTCTCTGCTCTTGTGGTGCAAACCATCAACACTAATGTAATTTGAGACATCAAACAGATACTAACAGAGAGATCTGTTGTTTGATTGATGATTCTCATTAGATTGTAATTACTGTTGAATCATCCTGACCAGACAGAAGAACTTGTTTAGATGTACGAATCTACTACGTATAACAAAGTATATAAAATATATACAACTATAAAATATATATACATATACACAATTACAATCAAAAGTATTCAACCCCCCAGAGACTGTAATTACTTAGAAATGTAAGAGTTTTTCAAAAATTGTTTGGTATCTTATTAAAAGTGGTAATGTCATTATATAATGTAATATATTTGAGTTATAAGATTTTAAAAGAAAATAACATTCCACGCCTATTCAACGTTAGTTTTTAAAGTCACTTATTTGTATGGTAGGGAACAAAATTGTGTTAAAACACAATGCAGACTTTGGAAACTCTAAAACAAAACTTTATTAGCTTGAGTGGTTGCACATGCATAAATGTAGCCCATGTATATGCTGAAGTTAAGTAGCATGCAGGCCAAGTCAAAATAGTTCTCAAAAAAGCTATAGTGAAGAAATTGTAGCAGGGAGAAGTTTCATGAACTGACTTATTGCAAAGCTGGCACAGCAGACTACATGGCTAGGTGCTTGATTTTATATACCAGTGGCAATGGGTTAGATTGAAACACTTGAATTCAGGGATTAAGAGGTGTGTCACAATACTTTTGTCTGTGTGTGTGTGTATACATAATTCCAGTAGCAGACAGGTGGAGCTGAGGAAGGTGGAGGTTTCCTACATGTCCTAACTGTATTCATTTTCTGAATGCAACATATCATTTCTATTTAACCTTTATAGTTTAAAAAATTTAAAACTATCTATATTTCCATGAATGCAGAGTATACCACATATAAACTACTTAATTCTTCCACTAGGTATTGGAGCAGGAGCTGGTTCCTCAATTTTTGGGTTCCTCACACGCACTACTCTCCCTGATGAGCGAGCAAGAGTCTTTGCAGCTGTCATGGCATGCCGTCAGGCTGGACTTCTGATCGGTTAGTGCTCTGCATAATAAGTGCCAAAAGTACTTTCTTCCATTTAATATTTAAACAATGTGCATTTTTACTTCCAGGTCCTGCTTTCAATATCTTCCTAAGGTTGTGTGATTTTAAACTGGGTCCATTTGTAGTAAATAAGTACACTTCACCTGGGGTAAGTCTGTTTTGGCTCATTTCTCATTAATTCACTTGAATTCTCAAACACATTATGTTGCACATGGTTGACACAGCTTAAAATGTGAACGTGGTAACACTGCACATATTGGATGTCTCCAAATGTTACAGACGTGATTGAGATCATAGTTAATATTATTATATCAAATAACAGACATGTCATTCCAGCTGATATTTTATTCCAAAAAGTAAAGTGGGAAAAATGAAGCATTTTATTCTTTGTGACTTTATTAGTATTTTCACTTTTACTTTAATTAGTAATTTTACATTCCTACTTTATTATTACTGTGATGCTAAAAAAAAATCATTCTCATTTATGCAATGCCCAAGAAATACTGATATATCCTTTAAGCTGATTATTTAGCTGATTAAAAAACTAAATTAATAATTTTAAATTAAGTATAAAATATAAAATGAAAAATAAAATAAAATGGTAACACATTACAAAAGGTTCCATTTAAAATGGAAATTCAATTAAAATACTTAGTATTTAGTAATATTTAGTAATCTTTGTTATAAAGTTAAATTCAACATTTATTAAAACATTATTAAAATAAAAAATATGATTTATTGGACCTTGGCAAACATGAGCTTACAATAAAAAGTTGTATTTTATTAACTAAGAATGGTAACAAAGATGAATAACAATATATTACTCAGTTATTGTTAGTTAATACATTAACTAATGTTAACTTATGAGACTTCAAATTAAATTAAATTAAATTAAATTAAATTAAATTAAATTAAATTAAATTAAATTAAATTAGGAATCTAATAAGAATTACAAAAAAATCTAAAATATGAAATGAAACACTCTAAAAAATGCTGGGTTAAATACAACCCAGCGCTGGGTAAAATATGGACAAACCCAGCGGTTGGGTTGTTTAGACCCAGCGGTTGGGTTACTAGCCAGAAGGTTGGGTTAAACATTTACTGTTGGTTGAAAACAAACCAGGGTTTGTCCATATTATACCCAGCCCTGGGTTGTATTTAACCCAGCATTTTTTTAGAGTGCATGTTCTTAGATTAACCAGTAATTTATTTATCTATTTATTTGTTTTTTAAACCCTTTCATGTAAGTTGGCCTGTTTATTTCAATCTTGCTGGCCTTGTGCTCTTTTTGACGCAGCTCTTCATGTGCGGGATGTGGGTGCTTATGCAGTTTGCAGTAATGGCCCTGTACTGGGACATCCCACCACTGGACTCCTTCCCTGAGCAGAACATGCCCCTCAATGAGGTCAGAGGTGAAGAAGATGAGCCCCTCATGAATCTGGAAGATGAAAACAGGGCTGCAGCAGAGGACTCATATGGCTTAGTCAATCCAGAACAAACTGAGACCCAGTTCTCATCTGAACTCCCACCTTCTCCTCCGGATTCCCCCTCTCTAGACACCTCTGACCCCTTTGAAAACTTCAGTGCCAGTCAAGGTGAAGTCTAGTGTTTATTGTCAAATGACAAAAGTGCTGTCTTTTTTTGTTGGAAGATAACTTTCAGTTGGTGTGGCATTGATTTCTTCTTTGTTGTATCTGAGGTGCTAATCTGAGAGAGTAGTGGCCTGAAAAAGCTTTATCGATCTGCTCATTCTGTCTTTGCTCTACGAATGCAGTGTGTGTTTGTGTGTGTGTGTGTGTGTGTGCATATAGATATCTCCATTCAGTCCCGTCTTGGCAGCTTTAAAATGCCTGAGATCTAATAGCGCTCTCTCTCTCTCTCTGTATAGAGTTTCTGAGGGAGGAGGTGGTTGTTCTCCTCACCGCTCAGTTCATCACTCTCTTCAATCAGACAGCACTTGAGGTAAAATTAATCAGGAACATCATGCATCTACTTTTTTCAAGGTGGCACCAGTGGTAGTGCTGGTTCACTTTCAGATGACCACAATGTATAAACACTTATTAGCAACTTAGTAATGATGTTGGCTTAAGAAAGCCGACCTACTGATAAGCATTTAAAGCTTCTTATTCTTCTTCAAAGACCAACATTTCTAAAATGAACATCAAATTTAACACAGGCCTGCTGGGTGTTTTGACTTGGTATGCTATTACAGATCCCACTGGAGCCATGGCCTAGTCTAGTAATGCTAGCAATGTGCTGAAACATGCTAAAACATAATATCAGCATTTTAAAACACAGCAGTGTGCTGAAATATGTATGCTAGCAACATATTACAAATGTTAGCAGTATATTAATACATAATATCAGTGTGGTAATATGCTTGCAAGGTATTAACAAACCATTAATTAAGACTTTTGCCTCAATGCACTCATAATTTGCTGCTTATTAATACATTAGTTAATAAGGTGTTTGTTAAGTTTAGGTGTTGGGTAGGATTAGGGATGTAGAATATATTCAGGCAGAATATGTGCTTTATAAGCACTAATAAACCGCCAATATGTTCATAATAGGCATGCGAATAAGCAACAAGTTAATAGTGAGAATTGGTCCTTATACTAAAATGTTACCAAATAATTATATTTTTGCAATGTTATTTTGGACATTACATTCAAAACGTGCTCTGAATGGGCACAATGCTTCTGAAAACCAGTCTCCAGACCCCCCACACTGTCCTAAATTCATCTGAGCCACTAAATAGTGTCTCTCCAATTGTGATTGATTAAGGCTCACAGTAGTAGGAACATACATTTAATTCAAAGTAATCTAATCTAAGCTTTGATTTGATATAATCAGGTATTTGAAATTGACACACATTTACCTTCCCGGTTGCCTGACTTAGATACATGACAAACTGGTTATAGAGTTCATAATGTTCCTTTTCATTATCTTTTATTCTTTCACGCTAAATACAATTTCTATACGAAAAATTACATGCTAGAGACATTCAAAATATGCATTTACTTTACACTGCCAGAACAAAATGTGAATGATTCTTACATTATTACCTTTTTATGCTATTAGTTGTTATGAGTTTGTTGCTATGTGGTTGCTAGGGTGTTCTGAACGGTTGATGTCTGTGTTCTCTTGTCTCTAGACCATGGTGACCCCTCTGACGCAGAAGTACTTTGGCTTCGGTGAGCTGGGGAACAGTGTGATGTACAGCCTGTGTGGGGTGGAGGTAATTGCCGGTTTCTTCCTGGTGCGCTGGCTGAGCCGTGTGCTGGAGGACCGGGTGGTGCTGGCGGTGGGGCTGCTCATCTGCAGCGGGGCTTGTGTCTGGTGCCTCATCTTCCTGGCCAATCCACAGGGTGTGTGTATGTGTGTGTGTGTGGCAGACGTCCAGAGAAACTGGCATACACCTGGGCATGGACAGACACAATATGCCTGCTCAGTTTGGTGCCAACTCAATGATATGCATTATTAGTTTGGAACTGCTTTAAATCTATCTATCTATCTATCTATCTATCTATCTATCTATCTATCTATCTATCTATATCTATCTATCTATCTATCTATCTATCTATCTATCTATCTATCTATCTATCTATCTATCTATCTATTCATTTGTCTATCCATCCCTCCATAAATATATCCATCCATCCATCCATCCATCCATCCATCCATCCATCCATCCATCCATCCATCCATCCATCCATCCATCCATCCATCCATCCATCCATCCATCCATCCATCTATATCAATCTATCCACCCGTCTACCCAAGCCTCTATTTAATTGTCCATCATCCATCCATCTATATATGCATCCATTTGTCCATCCAGTTGTCCAAACGTCTATATAATTGTCCATCATCCTTCCATCCATCAGTTTTTATCTGTCCATCCGTCTATCCATCCATCCATCCATCCATCCATCCATCCGTCCCTTTATATATTTATCTCTTCATC
The DNA here is from genome assembly GCA_027564155.1 of Gymnocypris eckloni scoliostomus. Lineage (NCBI taxonomy): Eukaryota > Metazoa > Chordata > Actinopteri > Cypriniformes > Cyprinidae > Gymnocypris > Gymnocypris eckloni. Next base: position 26,948,307 of record CM050422.1, on the reverse strand, counting down.
AAAACATATATATGCGTCCATCTGTCCATATGTCTATCCATGCCTCAATATAATTATCCACACACGCACCCATCCATCCGTCCGTCTGTCCATCCATTTATCTGTCTGTCTATCTAGAATGCCTGTCTGTCTGGAATGATATTCTTACTTTTATTCTCGATTTGGTGTCTTTTGATCAGGTGGTTTTGCATTCGAGTTGATTGAGTTCATCATCGGAGTGTTCCTGCAGTTACTGGGACTTCCTTTCGTTGCCGTGTCTCAGGTGTCCCTCTTTTCTAAGGTTACAGCTGAGAAAACACAAGGTGAGGAACAAAGAGAAGTCCCCTGACTGAGAATACAGAAAGAGACAGAAGAAAAAGAGTGATGGGATTTTGAGAAAACATGTAACACTCATGTTTGTAGATGTCACATATTGTCACTGTTTAAATATTCAAAACTACGGGCTGAATCTAATGACTGGGTGTTGTTGTGTTGTGTGTGTGTGTGTGTGTGTGCAGGCTTTAGTCAGGGTGTACGGCGTTCAGTTGGTGGTCTTGCCACCATTCTCGGTCCCCTGTGGGCCGGGGGTCTAATAGGAAATCTATATGTGATGCTGGGTATGATGATGCTTCTACTGACCCTCATCTTGGTGCGTGAACAGACTCTTTATAACCGATTCTGTAACATTATCAGAGATTTCCCTTAGTATGTCATCATAACCACATTTACCAGCTCAATTATAGTTACATTTATTGCTTTGTGCAAACAGATGTTATAGATCCAGTCAACTGAAAAAATCTCTATTAAAAGAGATTGCATGTCATTAGAATTTGAGAACTGTTTCTTTCAAAAAGGTGATTTGGAAATAAGTATAAATGTAAGATTTTAAACACATTATCAGACAGTTAATACTTGTAAGTATTAAGAAATTGTAAAGTGCTATCTCAAGCTACAGTATAATAATAATATATGTTGTTAAAAATGTAACAGCATTGACAGTATCAAGGCTGGAATTCATTTCTTGTGCCCAAGGTCTTGACACTTCAAGAAGTTTAGTATAAAAAAATAATATTGAAATTCCCATGAATGTCCATATTGAATTAGTAATGTACTGTACAAAAAATCATATAAATAGGGTCAACAATTTAAGACGGTCCCTTTCAGACCAATTAGGTGAATAAATAAGAAAAAAGGACATTAACTCGTCCTTAGCAGAGTTTATTTGTAGATTATATATATAATATTTGCAGCCACATATGCTCAGTTTGTATATTAAGTATAAAACTAAATAATATTACAGAATTTTTAACTATGGGAAAAATGCCTGTCATTTGTAAAGGGACCCTTTAACAAAGAAACTAATGATGATTGTCCGGCTCAGATCATGATGGTGCTGTCCTATGAGAAGCTGGTGGAGCCGCCCAGGGTGGAGCACGCACAGGACTCAGAGAACGGAGGATAGACTCCACCCTTCACTACACTGGATACAGGTGAGAGTTCTCAGTGTTTATGGATGGCTCTTAAAAGCATGAAATTGATTTATATTTGATACTTTTACATAGTTTGTGACGCCATCAGCATCATTATGATGATGATGTCATTTTCCTTCCTACATAGTCATTCATGGCTCATATTATTGGCTCACAAAAACTGGCTGCCGCAGTGTATAAGATGGCAGATTTTAAATAGCACAATTCTCTGGGTTCTTGTGTAAGTTATCAATGTGCTAATGAGATTGTGTTGTAATGCTAACAGATCTTTCTTCAGATATCGTAGAGCTCCTTGACTGAGCTAATATTGCTGTGTCATGCTAGTAAGAGTGTTCAAACATTCAGAGCACAGCATTGACCATCAATGTCTTACTTATAGATGTCACAATAAGCTCGTATAATAGAACCCTTATGAAAAAGAAGATTGTATTGCATGCACACATGTAGTGTACCTCAGATCTTAAAAACATATATATATATATACATTTTATAAACTGTGCATAAAACTGCATAAAATTTGAATGTACTTAAGCGCAACTTCATAATAAATGTGTAATTACAAATATTTAAATACATTACATAATTTTACTACAGATTACATGAAATGCTTGTCAGTACATTTGACAGTTTAGGTTACATTCGAACAGGATTTCAAAGACAATAGACGTAATTATGAAA
>CM050422.1:25437454-25566060 GCA_027564155.1 Gymnocypris eckloni scoliostomus | reverse complement strand
GTCAACTTTAAAAAAATCAGAAGTCGTTCAACCCGGTGCATTGTGGGCATGTGTCAGCATCATCCCCCTTTGGCCTTGAGGGACTAAGAGCTTTGGCGCAGTGAGGGGCTCAGGGACATACATGAGAACACCGTATTTCAGATGCAGCATGTGCTTGATGGAGTGGAGTGTTGTGGGAGTTATGTCAGTCCTCTGTCATGTGTGTCATGTGTTCCCACCTCTTTTGTCCATATTTGGTTTGTTTCCTGTCCTTGTTTAGTGTGATTATTAGTTAAATCTGTTCCAGCCATGTTTGTCTCATTAGCCTGTGTATTTAAGTTACTGCCTGGTCAGTTTTGTGTTGTCTGGTCTACTCCTTACTCCCCGGTGTTCCTGTCTGTGTCAGCCTTGTCCTGCACAGCCTTGTATTATTTGAGTTTACTCCTCGTCTGCGGGTTCCTGTATCATCCTTGTGTGTGCACCATGTCCCCTGCTCTATTCCTTTTATATTCTATGTTTTATTTGTATTTATTATATAATAAAAAACTAACTTGGTACGTGTACTGCGTTAGGCTAACTGAGACTTGGCATAGCACTTGCATATCATTGCTCTTTTGTTGATTTTCATTGCTTTTATTGTCCTCATTTGTAAGTCACTTTGGATAAAAGTGTCTACTAAAGGACTAAATGTAAATTCTAGATAAGTTTGAATGTGTGTTAATGGGTTAAAAATAGTACATAGAAGGGAAGCTTGATTGAGGGATTCTGGGAGTTTCTGGGATTCTATAAGTTTGAACTTTGTTTGAGTTTGAATAGTTTTGGTTCATTTGAACATTCTGTCAATGTAAGTCTATGGGATTTTTATCATTTTTCAATCTTCATTTTTATAAAAACCATAAGTCTGATATCTACTATATCAACTGGAGTCAGAACAGTCTGAAGGTCTGGGCTGAGTTTGTAGTGTGTAAAGTTAAATTGTATCTATGAGGAGATACAGTCATACATTTTTGTCTCTGAAGAAGAAGAAGAATTAGAAGCTAAAGTTTGTTCACAAACTTTAAATGTTGCTTGATAAAGCCAACATGGGTAGCCTTGAGGCAAAATAATCAGATTACTTGTGTGTTTGGCGTACTTGAGCTGCCCCGCTGTAAAAAAAGCGTTGTGGGCAATGACACAGAGGGTAACTAAAACAATGCTGTTTAACTTGAGCCAATCATCGGGGTCCAAACACATTGTCTTGTGTAGATGTGTGATGCAATGGACATGTCTCTTTTCAAGTAAATTATGAGTCCTTATTTGATTATTATTATTATATACACAATATTACAATAGATATTATACTGTCCCTTCTTCAGTTGGATATAAATTCTGTTATGCTTGACAAACACATTGTGAATACTACTAAAATTAAGATTAAAACACGCTATGCTATAAGTATTGACGATATGACAGTTGCATAATTCTTATTTTGTGCTTTATTAAAGTTCATGAAAGTATAATGAATTGATATCCATTTTTTGAATGTAGTCACTTTATTTAACCATTTTCACAGTATTTTAACTGAGATCTTGAAGGATTTGTTATTCTGTAGCTCTCTCGTGTGGCCAACATTAGTATTATGGCCTTCATTTCTGAAGCACATTAATAAAAATGGACAATAAGTTTTGAATGATTACACTTTTAATGATTACTTTACTGATAATATACACACATTAAACTCAAATTCACTTATTCGGTGTCTTACTTCATGCTTTAACAGTTGAATTTTCAACTTGCATTTTTAGGAAGTAATAATTGATTATTATGTCATTTGTTAAATGGTAATTTAACAATTATAATACATAAACAATATAATGATTCGAAAAGTACAGCAGTTATTGTTTTCATAATATGTTCTATAGATCCGTGTTATTTTGTTTTGTAATGAAACAACTTTTTATGACAACAAAAATTGTCATTAGCAAAGATTAAACATTAATTTCGAGGTCAAAGTTATGTCCTTCAAGCATTTTAAGCTCATTGTATGAACCGTGGTAATATTGGTTAAAGGCCGCTGTAATTTTCTATTGAAACAAACAAGTTTAATGTTATAATAAAAGTGTAAATACCTGTTATATGTCAAACAAATTGCAAACAAAAGCATAAAAGAGCAGGTTTTACGTTTGCAGGTGTTTAGATGCAGAAATGGCAGAATCAAATGCCAAATACTATTGCATAATTTTCATGAAATATACATTGATTTTTGTTAGAGTAATAAATAAATAAATAAAAGCAGCCAAGACAAATTAAATATTATTATTTTTTGATGGATTAACAAAGAAAGTCAGAAGCTGGTAAAAAGCTGGTCACTTTAATGTTCAAATCCAATACAATAATTAACATCCCATTTATTTATCAGCAGTTTCTGTTCACTTCAGACATAAACAACTGTTTTCGATGATATTTGCCAAACAATCATGTATTTGAAATAATCTTGTATGTATGTGTCTGTTCCAATGCTGAGAACAGCGAGAATCAGTGAGCTTCAGGCACAAACGTTCACAGAACAGCTCAGAATCACTTAATTTATCTCTTTAATATGTTCTAAAGCTTGAATTCACCGTTCTCAGGGAGCTTGATTGACAAGCGATCTGATCAATCAGAACACAAATATTATGTGCCGATGCTGCTATCCGACATCAGCTATGGCAGGTCTCCATAAAAATACATGTTAAAACGGGGTAAAAAAGATCGACTGAGTTGAAACTTTTGCAATATAACTAAATATAAAAATATGCGCAAGGGTAAGTTGTGCTGTTTTTGGCTGCCACAGAAACGGTAATAAGCTAAAGGAATTCCTTTAAAGTACTTGTTTTGTGTACCAGAAAATCTGTCATGTCTGGAACTGTATGCTTGGCTTGCAGTGCTTAAGTTAAAATACTGAGTTTTAAATGATAAAATAATGTGTTAAAACGTGTGCTTTTATCATTCTATGGACCAAATCCCATGAACTTCACCCCAATCGAGAGCTGTATATGCACATGTGCACTAACCTCACACACTAACCACTAACGTAGCTAACATTGCTTCATGTGATCTTATCACACATTAAACTATGACAGGTCCTTTACTGCAAAAAGACAGTCACTGCGACACTCTAAATTGATGAAACTATGGCGCCATGTACTTTAAAAAAAAACATTTTCATTGGTTTCATGTTATATTGTTGGTTCAGAAAATACTGTATGTAAATACGCATGCCCAGTAGCTGCAACTGTATACTTTCTGCAGATGTTTTAATTTACAAGGCTTTAAAACACATGCAAACTATATAATTTTGTGAGCATGAACAATAAAATATAAATGTAAATAGCATAACAGAATGTTGGCTTTGTCAAGCCAATGTAACTAGAATGTACTTTGCTGTTTGCCGTGGCAAAATTCAGCACTAGGCACTAATGTTAAACCTAATCGTATTAGCATCATCTTAACCACATGTTAATTGTGTTAGCATTTAGCCAACAACATTTTAACACAAGTAACATGTTGTTAAACATGAAATTAGCATGTTTTTAACAAAATGCTAACATGATTAGCATGATTCTAACAATATGCTTACACAATTACCATGTTGTTAGTATGAAGTTAGCATGATTAACAATTTTTAACATGATGCTAGCATGTTTTAACAAGGTAACATGATTATCACAATGCTAGCAAGATGCGAACATGATTATCTTGTTGATTACATGAAATTAACATTATTAGCATGTTGCTAGCATGATGCTAGTGTGTTTTAACAATAATTTAACATTATTAGCATGATTCTAGCAGCATGCTAACATGATTATAAATTAAAATAAATTAATTGACATGAAATTAGCATGATTAGCATGTTGCTAGCATAATGCTTACAAGTTTTAAGATGCTATCATGATTAACACCATAAACGTGTCATTAGCATGTTTTTAGCAAGATCCTAATATGTTTACTATTATGTTAATATGTTTAACATGTAATTAGCATGATGTTAACGTGCTATTGGCATGTTTAAACACTTAGGTAGGTGAGCCTAGCCTGTTTTAGTTTGTCTTTAGCATATTTTAGCCCTTAGCTAGGCAATGCTAGCATTTTAAAGCATAATTTTAGCATGATGGTAGCCGATTTTGATGCGTGTTAATGGTGTTCTAGCAATTATTATTATTATTTTACATGTTCTAGCACTTAGCTAATCACTATTAGCATGTAGCTATTCCTTGCTAGTATGTGCAGCATGCTGGGAGTCCTATTTGCTAGCATGAGTCATAAGAACCAACTATCATGTGTTTTGCGATGTACTGATGCGATGCAAAGATATAGGTCTTGCTAGACGGTTGCTAGGGTACACTGTTTGGCTGCTAGAGGGTGGCTTGGCAGCTTCCATTGATACTACAAAGGCTAATTTGTTTTACAACTGCCATCTCTCTATGGCATTCAGATTTGAGGATATGCCTGTTTGGGTTTTGGTTAGGGTGCTCGGCAGTAATGTGTAAGGTGATTCATGAGCTAACCCCCATTTGGCTATTTGCTGGCCCAAGTCAACGAGCCCACCCCCATTTCTCTATGACACTGTGATCTAAAGATATCAATCTGGGTCATTTAAAATGGCAGTCTATGTGATCAGTTGCTAGGGTCCTCTAAATGGTTGCTAGGGTGTGGCTTGACAGCTTCATAATTATCCTGAGAGTCTGATTGGCTGCCTGAATAAAATTAGATCACCCCATGTCTCTATGACATTGGGATGCAGTTATGTTCAGTGAAAATTCATATGTAAATTACCATAGTAGGAAAAATGTATGTTCAGATGCTGTTTCATGGGCCGTCCCTCACATTAGTATGTTTTTTGGGGCAACTTTGGGGCACTCTTGTGCCCCAGGGGTACAACTTACAACCCACTTTAGGGTATGTTCTCACAGAGTTTGACGGCATCTTCAAATGTGGTGACCCACATGTTTCCATGAAATTCTGTCTCAGTGCTATGGCCCGTCAAATTTGGTTGCAATGTTAAGTCTATGGGACGTTTTCTCCTACTTTTTTGCCCATGGGGAAAACATCGTACACTCGATCGTTTAGAAAAGATAAAGCACACCATTCCTCAATAAATCACATGATTTGACGCCTCATTCATGGGTCAGTGACAAACGGTGCAGGATAGTTATGCGTGGATGGCGGTTATATCCGCGGGCGCTGCGAATAATCCGCGGGTCGGTTAATAAACAATGCATTCTGATTATTTGCGGGTGGGTCGCGGGTGGATAAGATAAATCATTAATGATGCAAATATTAAATATGTTTTCTAAAATATGAACGTGTTTTAAATAGGCTACAGAAATTGAATTAAAGTCATTTAACAAAACATTATTTAGTAAAGAGCAGTGAGGGATTTCCTCTGTCTTTTGTTGTTTGATTAACATTAACGACAGACGGCACAGCTTTATTAGGCTGCTGTCACAAGACCTATTTCACGGATCAAATACCATGACTTTTTAAAATTCCATGACTTTTCCAGGTTTTTTCATGACCATACAAACCCTGAATTTGACGATCGGGGGCAGGTCGTGTGCGGTTATCTTAATCAGACAAAATTATAGGAGCCGAGGATTATAGAATTATAGGAGTAGCGCCGAAATTTTGTGTGGAAGAAGAAGAATGCAAGATACAGAGGTGGGTAGAGTACCCAAAAACTGTACTCAAGTAAAAGTACTTGTAGAAATAAGTAAAAGCAATAGTATGAATAGTTACTTGAGTAAGAGTAAAAAATAACTAGAGATAAAAAAAACTACTCAAGTAGTTAGTTACTAGTTACTTTGGATCATATTATACATAGTCTATTTTTATTTACATATACAGTATAGGTAATATGTATGTATACTGTACATACACACACACACACACACACACACACACAAAACACACACTGCCATTCAAAATATTTTTTACATTTTGTTAATGTAATTTATTTCAGTGATGCAAATCTGAATTTTTATCAGCCTTTACGTCAGTCTTCAGTGTCACATAATCCTTCAGAAATCATTCCAATATGTTGATTTATTATCAATGCTGTTCTTTTTAGCTTTCTATTCATAAAATAATCCTAAACAAAATGTCACAGGTTCCAAAAAAATATTTAATACTTAAGCAGCAAAACTGTTCCCTGTTGAAAAAAAAACAGGTTAGGTATGTTTTGAAGCATGGGATGCTGGTTTCAGCTGGTTTACGCTGCTCCTTTCCTGGTTTATGCTGGTCCTTAGCTGGTTTAAGCTGGTCATGTGCTGATCCTAAACTGGTCCGACCAGCACATGACCAGCATAAACCAGCAACCCAGCTTCAAAACCTATCTAACCAGCATATGCTGTTTTTTTCAATAACACTGGTAATAAATCAATATATTAGAATGCTTTCTGAAGTATCAAATTACTCTGAAAACTGGAGTAACAGATGATTAATATTCTGATTTGCATATCTGAATAAAATTATATTTTAAAGTATATTAATTATGCATTATATATGTATATATATATAACCTCTGACACAGAGAAGAGCGAAAACTTCTCACATGACTGCTACAGTCACAGAGCATCTGAACATAACAAAACAAATGCATATTGACGATTCTTCTTCCGTCTGTTCTGCAAAATGTAAACAAATGTAGCCTTTATTTCTGCAAGCATACATATTGTGAAAATATCAATAGGCTAATAATTGTGTCTAGGCAAAGGTATTCCTCCTGGAAATAACGCAGGTTTGGCAGGTGTTCCTTTCATACTCTTTGACAGTTTATTTAATGAATAACGTTGTATTTAATGTATAAGGTTCATGTACAACAAACTGGTAATGTAATAGCGGTATCGTGTTCTGTAATCAAATCTATACATGTGGAACCGTAGAGAGCACACGCTGTGTTCATCTAATAAAGATCTTCATAGCTTGCAAACAATAGCCTTTGAAGATTTGCCTTCAACTGACTGTAGATCCAAAGCCACGTCTTCAACGCTCTTTCTGTTACAACTCTGAGTGAGAACCGCTTCACGACTTGACATGTGCGGCAGGGAACTGACTGAATCATTCAAACTAATTCGTGAACCGATTTACTGGTTCGCCAACTGGTTTGATCAAGCCTTTCTACAGAATTGACTCAAAAGAATGAATCATTTGCAAATGGGCATTGCTCATTGCCCAGAGAAAAGTAGACAGCGCGTTTGGAATAAATTGAAGCATTTTTAACTTGTATTGCATTAATATAAAGTAGGGCTGTAATCAAGTCCACCTTTGTCAAGTCCAAAACAAGTCCAAGAACAGGACTATCGAGTCCGAGTCAAGATCGAGTTCAAAGATGTTCGAGTCCAAGTCAAGACCGAGTCCAAAAATGTTCGAGTCCAAGTCCAATCCAAATGAGACAGTCAAAACAGAGAAAGAAAAAATTATCTTCTTCAAAACCACATACTTAATTTATTGATTATTTATGTGATACGAGAGTAGGGTTATAACGAAACCCGGTACCAATATGGCACTGGTACCTATGTAACGGTATGTCGAACCGAATCAGAAGGCAGATTTCGTGACTCATTTCGTGCCATGCCTAAGCGATCGGTTGAAATATTTGTCCTTTGTTTCTCTGAAATGGACGTAAGAGGCATCATCACCGGCACCACACATGCAAAATAATTTCCCGACTGAGAAAATGCACGTGAACTAAATTCGGAAAACTCTAATAATACAAGTCCAATGAATCTTTGTAGTAACCCGAGTGTCCGGTTTTCACATTCCGACTTAAAAGCAAAACTCGGGAAATGAGAGCATCTGAGGAGCGCGTGAATGCAGTAATTACACTTGCTCTGACGACCTTCCATTTACTAACTAAGCTACTACTACCCCATTGGCTATATCGATTAGCAATGGATTATACCATGATCCAATCCTGGTTTACATGTACATTTAGTCATTTTGCAGATGCTTTTATCCAAATTGACATACAACTGGGGAATACATAAAGCAATTAATCTTGAAGAGGCAAACAGACAGAGGAAGTGCTCGTAATACCAAGTCGCAGGCATTGTTCAAATAAGTACAAGCTAGCAAGAGAAGGAGAGAAAGATAAAGAGAAAGATGAAGATTTTGAAAAAGTGCTACTTTTTATGATGAAGTCAAGTAGCCTAGTGTTGAAAGAGATGAGTTTTCAGTTGTTGCTTGAAGATTGACAGGGATCCAGCACTCCAGATAGGGGTGGGAAGATCATTCCACCAGCCAGGAACGGTGAATGAGAATGTTCTGGAGTGTGATTTTGAGCTCTCTGTAATATTACCACGAGGCGTCACTAAGCGGATCTCAGACTTCTGGAGGGATGTAGATTGTAATAGTGAGCTGTGATTGTTCTATATGCAAGCATCAGTGTCTTGAACTGGATGCGAGCTGCAACTGGTAGCCAGTGCTGGAAGATAAATAGAGGTGTAGTCTAGGGATAGTCTAAGCCCTGTCTGTGTGTCTGTGAAACCAGGCCCATGTGTTTAGTGCTAATGGCCAATCCAATTATTAATTGGTAATTTTTTTTTATAAGTATCGGTTCAGGCCCCATTTAGGCACCGGTACCATTTTAAAAGTATCGATTTGGCACCAGTATCGAAAACCCCCCAAACGATACCCAATCCTATACGAGAGACAGCATATCTTCTATTCTAAGATAAACATTTTGCATTATTATTTGTAATGATCTAAAAGCATGTGCAGCAACACTGTAGGATCAAACTAGGCTATTTACTTTAGGTTTAGCAATTTCACTAAAGTCACATAAGCTGAAGTGCAACTATATTAATATTACAAATAACAAGCAACATAAGAGTAAAAAAATCAAAATGTTCCCATTCTTGAACTTGTTACTTGTTCTAAAACACTTGTTCCGGGTATGGGGGATATGGACAGTGTTACAGGTGTTCATTTAGTTCAGTTAGAGAACAGAAAATTAAAGATTGTTAAATTTAAGAAATAAAAAATTGGAAGTTTTTTTTGTTTCTATTGCTGGGCGATCTTGATTTTCTCAGAACATTTTACCAATTCAAGATTTTGTGCAATTTTAACTAGTCAACTTGAAAATGTAACTACAGCATGATTCAAGCAACTTTTTCTTTATTAACCCTCTAGTCAAAGGAAATTCTATTCTAAGTGCACCACATATGAAGTTGTCATCATGATGTAAATGTTAAACAAATCACTAAATATCTTTGCAGAAAAGATGCTTGAACTACAACTACATCTTGTACAAACTTTTCTTATGCATATTATGCTATATGTTCAGAAATAATACAAGAAAAATGCTTAAAAAAATTCTCAAGTAATTCAAATTCAAAATGACTGAAAGTATAACACCTAGAATGCTATTATTAACTATAAATGCTCTGTAAAGCAATGAACAGTAGTTTTCAGCCTGTCACCCTGATGCAAACATGAAATATCAGACATACAGTTGTAATTCTTCACAAGTTTTTATTAGATTATGCTGCTTTTCCATTGTTTTTCTATGTAAACGTGGATGGACCAATGGATGGTTACGGTCGTGTCTCTTGCAGCTTCTTGTGCATGAAACGGCATTCCATAAACGTGGCACTCCAGTTTTTAAAGATGTTTAACTCCCATCTTATTTTTTCTTTCCTATTCCACTGCCCGCATCATATCTTTGTCAACACAAAAGCACATTGTGTGAAAGAGAGCATCACAAATAAGTGGTTAATCATGTGCACTGACATGGCGTTGGATTGTTCTTTTCTCTTTACTGTTATTATCAAAGTGTCTAACTTTTTTTTTACATTTAAACATTTTGTAAGTTTGTTATTTTATAGTAGGCTTATAGCATGATAATGGTGTATTTTTATTCCTTTTATTAATAAAAGTCCCATGTTTATTGCAGAAAATGTGTCGTTGTATGGTATAAATAAGCAATTAACCGGAAATAAAAGTGAAATGCGTATGGGCATTTATAAGCTATTTAAAAGCGAAGAAAAGTTGGAAAACTCCAACGAACTTTGTAAAACCAAACTGTATTATGCAACTCGCCAACATTGTATCTGTGTCCAAAATAAAAATTATTTATGCCTCCGCACAGCCCGCAAACTCGGAGCCAGCATATGACGCAGCTGTGCATTTACCAGGCAACCAATGGCAATACCCGTTCTAGATGGAGTTAAACCAAGTATATTACTCATTTTCCAAACAAGCGGACCAGATTAATGGTTTTGCTTTGAAAGAGAAAAAAAAGCATAAATAGCTGGACTCGGTCGAGACCAACTAGCATATTTGGCGAGTCCAATGACCAAGTCCAATGACCAAGTCCGAGTCTAAAACCAACAAGTCCAAGACAAGTCAGAGAAAATAGAAAAATGTCTCGATTCCGAGACTGGACTCGAGTACTACAGCTCTAAGATAAAGTAACGAGAGTAGCGTCGTCCACAGTAATGAATTAAAAGTACCGTATTTTCACTAAAATGTACTCGAGTAAGAGTAAAAGTACCTATTTTGAAACTGTACTTTGGGGTAACTAATACTCTAAAAGTATTAGCTACCCCAAAAAATTACTCAAGTAAATGTAGCGAAGTAAATGCAACTCGTTACTACCCACCTCTGGCAAGATAATAGTGATGCCTTGCCTTTGGCAAGCACCACAAGCTGGATAAGTAAAGTTCACAGACGAACTTTGAAGTTGGCTTGAGAAAGCCTTGTGTGAAAGTTGGAAATAACTTTGAAAAGCTTAAACTTTGAATTTGTTGTTGAAGTTGTTGAAATTGAAGTTTGATTAACATGATTAGCAAGTTACTAGCATGTTGCTAGCATGATTATTATGCTACTAAGACTATTGCTCTTCTTTTTATAAAAAAATAAATAAAAAAACACATTTGACACTGTCAATTGCATATTGATTCTCTAACTGCCTGCTTTTCATGTAAAACTGACACTAGCTTTTTTTCTATTCTATTTTCTTGTTTCATATATATATATATATATATATATATAAACACTAGGTTTCTTTTTCTATATTCAATCTACTCGTAAAAAAAAAAAAAAACGTTCTACGTGTACTGCGTTAGGCTAACCAAGACTTGTCATAGCACTTCCAAGCTGTTGCTCTTTTGTTTGTTTTGATAGCTTCTAATGTCCTCGTTTGTAAGTCGCTTTGGATAAAAGTGTTTGCTAAATGACTAAATGTAAATGTAATGTAATGTTGCTGTTTGAGCATAAACAATATTTACAAAGTTGCAGTGCTGAAAGTTTATTAAACATGGAGATATCGTCTCCATGTTTAATTCTGTCAGTTTAAAGCCTACAAAAATGGCTCTTAGGGACTACAATTAGTTACTTCCCCGGTCCGTTACTTCATGAACCCAGATAAACCCCGCTCCCGGGAACATGTAAGGAAGAGGGAGAGACCATGCTGCGCTACTTAAGAGAAGAGGAAGAGAAAACTAAGGGTGCACGTAAAAATCGAATCATACATAAATCTCGATTCTGTCTTCTAACGATTCTAACGGACACACAACTTTCGAAATCAATGTTCTAAAGCAGCGGTTCTTAATCTTGTTCCTCGAGTATTCCTGCTCTGCATCTCTCTCTCTCTCTCTCTCTCTCTCTCTCTCTCTCTCTCTCTCTCACTCTCATTCAGATCATCAGCTCTGTGAATACTCTTATTTTCACATAGCTATGAGAAGCGTTATACAAGGACGCGCATGCAGTTGCCGTACTGTATTAAAATTTAATCATGATAAAACTGTTTATTAAAAGCTAACAGAAGCAGTGGTATTTACAAATAACAGCATATATAACAGTATGATAACAACAACAAACAAACATACCATTAAGAGTCAGACTTGCATAGGTCCTGGGCGATCCTCTTCACTAATGGCTATTTTCCACTGATCGGTATGGTTCGGCACATTACGGTACACAATTATTTCCATTTCCACTGTCAAAAATAGCAAACCGTACCGTACCCCTTTTTTGGTACCCTTCCGTTGGGGTACCTAGCACAGCAAAGGGTACCAAAAGGGTGGAGCTAAACTCACTGCAGAAGTTGATTGGTTTAAGGGCATAAAGCTTCTACTTCACTCGTTCCGCTCTGCTGTCCGTGTTGGGCTTATTTACATCAGAGTGCGCAATAGATCCGCATAGAGCAGCCTTATGCACGGCTAGTCCTACCAATATTTGCTGCTGGCTCTGATGTTTCTGTAGTGATTAAACATGAGATACAATTCATTTTGGGTATATTTAACAGGCATTCGTGGTCTCATGAATCTATTATTTGTTCCTGGTCATATCATTTTGGTTTAGCACAAAAGTTATGTTTAACTTTATAGATTTATTTTGAACTTTATCGTAGTACAGCGCTGACTTTGTAGCATGCGTTTGACTTAATTTTTTTATCTTGTCTTTATTTTTTTGTCTTTCTAAAATGAAGCATTAACACATGTTAAGACTGCACCTCATAAACACAATCAATCATAGAAAGAAAAAAAAAAACAGTCAACCACCCCTTAAATAGTCACAGTCATGCTGTCATCTTAAATTTTAGCATCATTACCGTTGGAATAATGGTCGTGCTGATATTTGGAACAGCAACACGATTGTGAATGTAATATTGCTGAAGTATACCATAGTGATGGAACTGAAACATTTTCAGTAAAAAAAATGGAAAACATGGCTTATGAAAAGTGCAACCTATTTAAAAGAGTGTGTACCTCTATCACTCACAGCCTTCTTTTCATTTGTATAAAATACAATTTGTTGTCCGTCCAAACTAAGGTCTATTGTGACATGATGGATTTATTTGCAGGCCTTAATTCATGTGATCAGAGCTTATCCATATCATTTTTCCATTGCTGCCCATCGAGGGAAAGAGAAGATGTGCTTCAAGGCTGAAGCACTATTAGAAGCCATTAACAAGAGCTGCAGCATTGACACACTGTGTGTCATCATACCTAGTGAGTGATCACTGCAGGGTGTGATCTTTGATAAAGGAAATTAATTTAGTTGATTGCCAATCCATCTCTACAGAATAAGGCATTAGGAAGACAACTGTGAAGAGAATAAGCAAGATTATACATACAGTAATATATAATTCTGAGCTTGTTCACATTAATATGGGATTTCCTTCCTAGAGCAGACATCTGACTTTATGAGGCTGGTGATGGTGATCATCGCTGTAGTGGTAGCAGTTACAGTGGCATTTATTGTGGGATGGTTGGCAGCACATCTTGGTCCACAGATCAAACAAACCTTTTGCTACAGGGAGACCATTCCCAATGTACTGGTAACTATGTTTAACTTCATGATCAATTATTGTACAGACATCTGAATAAGCCCATCTTTCTTTCTGTAAGAAACTAATTTATTTAGAACAGCTGCAACCCAAGGTCATTGGAAATACACGCCTGTGGTGACATTTCAGATAAATTATATTACATTGCTTCTTGCACATTTTGTGTCTTATGGAAGTAATACCCAAGCAAAAAGTAAGTTGTTGCTGTTTTACTGCCTCTATTGTGAATTTGTGACCCTGGACCAAAAAAACAGCCTTAAGTCGCTGGGGTATATTTGTAGCAATAACCAAAAAATACATTGCATGGGTCAAAATTATAGATTTTTCTTTTATGCCAAAAATCATTAGGACATTAAGTAAAGATCATATTCCATGGATATATTTTGTAAATTTCCTACTGTAGACAAATAAAAAAAATATTTTTGATTAGTAATGTGCATTGCTAAGAACTTAATTTGACAAATTTAAAGGTGATTTTCTCAATATTTTGATTTGTTTATTTGTTTGCACCCTCAGATTCCAGATATTCAAATAGTTGTATATCGGCTAAAAAAATGTCAGATTCTAACAAATCATACATCAATGCAAAGCTTATTTATCCAGATTTCATATGATGTGTGCATTTCAAATGCAAAAAAAATGACCGTACAGTATATAAAATGGTCCATGGTCACATTTCAGCTAGAAACTGCAGTGAATTGTATATACTGGTACGTTTTTGGAGTTTTGCAAAATGTAGATACCGGTACAATATGTTTTTCCAATGAGCATAGGTTGCATCTATCTGACAAAGACAACACCCCAAACCACCATTTCTAGATGTGATGACTTACATTATTTGAAAGAATGACCAATTGGTCTTGGTTTTCCAGCTTGATGACTGGCCCACCAGAACACCCATCCTATGTACTGATGTTTCACTGGAGCCCACAGACCCAGTTTTGCTACTCCTCTCAGCAGAGCATCAGTGCACAATGGTGTAGTTAGGAGGGAACAGGTTGAAGGAGGTGGAATGCAGAACATGAGCTGAAGTAATTGAAGAAAAAATAAATGACGGTGTGGTACATACCTCAGTTTTGAAATCTCAATTTGGTAATTTTTTTGTACAGCAGGGGGATAACTAAACATATAGACTTTTTTAATTAAGTAGTGGTTTACTGAACTATTGTTCTGTATTTAAATAAATTAAACTATAAAAAATAATAATAATAAATAAAAACAAATATATATATACTGAACAAAATTATAAACAACATTTTAGTTTTTGCCCCCATTTTTCATGAGCTGACCTCAAAGATCTAAGACGTTGTCTATGTACACAAAAGGCCTATTTCTCTCAAATATTGTTCACACATTCTATCTATATCTAAATCAAGATGCTGATTAGACAGATTAAGGGTGTGGTCCGAAAACCAGTCAGTATCTGGTGTGACCACTATTTGCCGCTCCTTCGCATAAAGTTGATCAGGTTGTTGATTGTGGCCTATGGAATGTTGGTCCACTCCTCTTCAATGGCTGTGCGTAGTTGCTGGCTATTGGGTGGAACTTGAACACGCTGTCCTATAGGCCGATCCAGAGCATCCAAAACATGCTCAATGGGTGACATGTCTGGTGAGTATGTTAGCCATGCAATCTTCCAGGAATTGTGTACAGATCCTTGCAACATGGGGCCGTGCATTATCATGATGCAACATGAGGTGATGGTCGTGGATGAATGGCACAACAATGGGCCTCAGGATCTCGTCACGGTATCTCTGTGCATTCAAAATGCAATCAATAAAATGCACCTGTGTTCGTTGTCCATAACAGACGCCTGCCCATACCATAACCCCATGGGTCAGTCGATCCACAATGTTGACATCAGCAAACCGCTCACCCACACGACGCCATACATGCTGTCTGCCATCTGCCTTCTAAAGTGAAAACCGGGATTCATCCGTGAAGAGAACACCTCCCCAAAGTGCCAGAAGCCACCGAATGTGAGTATTTGCCCACTCACGTCAGTTACAACGATAAACTGAAGTCAGGTCGAGACCCCGAGGAGGACGATGAGCATGCAGATGAGCTTCCCTGAGACGATTTCTGACAGTTTGTGCAGAAATAATTTGGTTTTGAAATCCGATTGTTGCAGCAGCTGTCCGGGTGGCTGGTCTCAGACGATCTTGGAGGTGAAGATGCTGGATCTGAAGGTTCTGGGCTGGTGTGGTTACACGTGGTCTGCGGTTATGAGGCGGTTGGATGTACTGCCAAACTCTCTGAAATGCCTTTGGAGACGGCTTATGGTAGAGAATTTAACATTCAATTCACGGGCAACAGCTCTGGTGGACATTCCTGCAGTCAGCATGCCAATTACTCCCTCAAAACTTGAGACATCTGTAACATTGTGCTGTGTGATAAAACTGCACATTTTAGAGTGGCCTTATATTGTGGCCAGCCTAAGACACACCTGTGTAATAATCATGCTGTCTATTCAGCATCTTGTTATGCCACACCCATGAGGTGGATGGATTGTTTCGGCAAAGGAGAAGTGCTCACTAACACAGATTTAGACAGATCTGTGAACAATATTTGAGAAAAATAGGCCTTTTGTGTACATAGAAAAAGTCTTAGATCTTTGATTTCAGCTCTTGAAAAATGGGGGCAAAAACAAAAGGGTAGTGTTTATAATTTTGTTCAGTATACAGTGGGGCAAATAAGTATTTGATACACTGCTGGTTTTTCAAGATTTCCCAATTACAAAGAATGGAGAGAGCTGTAGTTTTCATCGTAGGTACACCTCGATGGAAAAAGAAAATCCAGAAAACCACATTGTATGATTTTTAAATAATTAATTTCCATTTTATTGCATGAAATAAGTATTTGATACAATAGAAAAATAGAACTTAATATTTAGTACAGAAACCTTTGTTTACAATTACAGAGGTCAGACGTTTCCTGTAGTTCTTGACCAGGTTTGCACACACTGCAGCAAGGGATTTTTGCCTGCTCCTCTATACAGGTCTTCTCCAGATCTTTCAGGTTTTGGTTATACTCATCCTTCTTCCTCCAAACACGGCGAGTGGAGTTTATACCAAAAGTTATATTTTGGTCTCATCTGACCACATGACCTTCTCCCATGCCTCCTCTGGATCATCCAGATGGTCTTTGGCAAACTTCAGACGGGCCAGGACATGTGCTGGCTGCAGGATTTTAATCCATGACGATGTAGTGTGTTACTAATGGTAACCGTTGAGACTGTGGTCCCAGCTCTCTTCAGGTCATTGACCAGGTCCTCCCGTGTAATTCTAGGCTGATCCCTTACCTTTCTCAGGATCATTGATACTCCACAAGGCCAGATCTTGCATGGAGCCCCAGTCCGAGGAAGATTGACAGTCATCTTGAATTTCTTCCATTTTCTAATAATTGTGCCAACAGTTGTTGCATTCTCACCAAGCTGTTTGCCTATTGTCCTGTAGCCCATCCCAGCCTTGTGCAGGTCTACAATTTTGTTCCTAAAGTCCGTAGACAGCTCTTTGGTCTTGCCCATAGTGGAGAGGTTGGAGTCTGATTGATTGAGTGTGTGAACAGGTGTCTTTTATACAGGTAACGAGTTCAAACAGGTGCAATTAATACAGGTAATAAGTGGAGGAAAGGAAAGCTTCTTAAAGACACACTAACAGGTCTGTGAGAGCCAGAATTCTTGCTGGTTGGTAGGTGATCAAATATTTATGTCATGCAATAAAAGTTAATTATTTAAATCAAATCTTACAATGTGATTTACTGGATTTTTTTTATTCTGTCTCTCACAGTTGAGGTGTACCTACGATGAAATTTACAGATCTCTCCATTTTTTTGTAAGTGGGAAAACTTGAAAAATCGGCAGTGTATCAAATACTTATTTGCCCCACTGTATATAGAAGGAGCAATATTGTTTGCATATTACAATAATATTAAAGGTTACAATTAACAACAGGGCCCAAACTATTAAATTCAATTTCTACTTATTTTTAGATATAATAAACACTCCAATAAATGCAAACATGTAAATTTCACATAGTTATAAATATAATAATCAAATTAAACAAAATGTATGCAAACATGTTTGCAAATAGGGCAGTTTTACCTTAACTTCTAAATGTAATTATAAAGTTATGAATTTGTTGTTTAAGTATAATATATAGGCTACATTTTAGGCTTTATAACTGGTCTTCATGACAGATTTATTTAATCATACATTAAATAAGGGTTTCTTAAAGTCGGGTCACACAGCCAGGGGTTCTACAAAATAATTTTAAGTCTGTGTGATTTCCGCAGTGTGCAAAATGTGGACTGAATCTAGTCATAAAATGTAATTTACTGTATAACATTTAATGTCACAGAATTGAGCAAATCTTGGATGAATAATTCAAAAGCATCTCTGTAGTATACATGAATATTAAAGCACAAAATAACTTGATGGCTGCTCTTTCGATTCTTCATCATCAGTCAGGAACCTAGGTGTGCTATTTGATAGCAATCTCTCCTTTGACAGCCACGTATCTAGCATTTGTAAAACTGCATTTTTTCATCTTAAAAATATATCTAAACTGACACCTATGCTCTCAATGTCAAATGCAGAAATGTTAATTCATGCGTTTATGACCTCAAGGTTAGATTTTTATAATGCTTTATTAGGTGGTTGTTCTGCACGCTTAATAAACAAACTACAGATGGTCCAAAATGCAGCAGCTAGAGTTCTTACTAGAACCAGGAAGTATGACCACATTAGTCCGGTTATGTCAACACTGCACTGGCTCCCTATTAAACATTGTATAGATTTTAAAATCTTGTTAATTACTTATAAAGCCCTGAATGGCTTGGCTCCCTCAGTACTTGAGTGAACTCTTATCGCATTATAGTCCTCCACGTCCGCTACAATCTCAAAATTCTGTCCATCTGATAATACCTAGAATATCAAAATCAACTGCCGGCGGCAGATCCTTTTTCTATTTAGCACCCAAGCTCTGAAACAATATAACTTACACTGTTTGGGAGGCAGACACACTTTGTCAGTTTAAATCTAGATTAAAGACCCATATCTTTAACCTGGCGTACACTTAACACACTAATGCGCTTCTAATATTAAAATCTGTTAAAGGATTGTTAGGCTGCATTAATTAGGTCAACCGGAACTGGGAACACTTCCCATAAAACACGATGTACTTGTTACATCGTAAGACGATTGACATCCATGCTAGTATTAGTCTTTTTCTTTCTTATTTCGAGGTCATGGTAGCCACCCGATCCGGTCCTTATCCAGATCATTTGGTGGATCATCACATAGAGACGACCTCTACAGCTTTGAATGTCAGCGGAGACCAGGGCACCTAGATGAGCCCCAGAGACAGATCTCCAGTGAGGACCTCGTCACCTAGGCAGCCATCAGGAAAAGACCACTGGAGCCAGTGGAGCCCTTACAATCTGACTGTGCTGCAGTTGGAACAAACTACTGGTTCGTCTGGCCAGAGGGGAACTGGCCCCCAACTGAGCCTGGAATCTCCCAAGGTTTTTTTCTCCGTTCTGTCACCGATGGAGTTTTGGTTCCTTGCCGTTGTCGCCTCTGGCTTGCTTAGTTGGGGACACTTCATTTCCAGCGATATCACCGACTTGATTGCACAGATACTATTTAAACTGAACTGAGCTGGACGATGACATCACTGAATTCAATAATGAAATGCCTTTAACTGAAAAGTGGGCGTTTAATCTTGTCATTATACATTATTGATACACTATTTTCCTATTTTGATATTGTGCAGTTGCTTTGACACAATTTGGATTGTTAAAAGCACTATATAAATAAAGGTGACTTGACTTGACTATGTTGACAAATGTCAAGAACCAAATGGGTGACTGCTTCGTCAGACTGACAGAAGCTGAGGATGGAATATCTCAGACTGAGGACACAGTAAACAAGCTGCAGTCTACAGCCAAAATGTTAGAAGACAAATTAATGTTCCTGTCTGCTAAAACAAAAGATCTGGAGAATCGCAGTAGATGTTCCAATGTAAGGCTTGTTGGGTTGCCGGAGAAAGCTTAAGGCAGAAACAAGTGTGGTTTTCTGGAAGAATGGCTTCCTGACATGCTGGGGATGGAACCGCTTTGAGCTCCTTAGATCATTGAGCAAGCTCATAGAATTGCAGATGTTAGATCGGACAACAAAGCACCACAAGGCCATTAACCTGTTAGCCAACACTCCCCATTTTGGGACTCACAGTTGAAAAGACCTACCTAACTTAAAATTATAACAGTTGCTGACTTCAGTGTGCTACACATTCAAACCCGATTCCAAAAAGTTGGGACACTGTACAAATTGTGAATAAAACAGAATGCAATGATGTGGAAGTTTCAAATTTCAATATTTTATTCAGAATACAACATAGATGACATATAAAATGTTTAAACTTAGAAAATGTATCATTTTAAGGGAAAATATTTGTCATGTTGGAAAATGCAAGGTCTTCCCTGAAAGAGACGACATCTGGATGGGAGCATATGTTGTTCTAGAACTTGGATATAGCTTTCAGCATTGATGGTGCCTTTCCAGATGTGTAAGCTGCCCATGCCACACGCACTCATGCAACCCCATACCATCAGAGATGCAGGCTTCTGAACTGAGCGCTGATAACAACTTGGGTTGCCCTTGTCCTCTTTAGTCCGGATAACATGGCGTCCCAGTTTTCCAAAAGAACTTCAAATTTTGATTCGTCTGACCACAGAACAGTCCATTTTAAATGAGCCTTGGCCCAGAGAAACGCCTGCGCTTCTGGATCATGTTTAGATATGGCTTCTTTTTGACCTATAGAGTTTTAGCCGGCAACGGCGAATGGCACGATGGATTGTGTTCACCGACAATGTTTTCTGGAAGTATTCCTGAGCCCATGTTGTGATTTCCATTACAGTAGCATTCCTGTATGTGATGCAGTGCCGTCTAAGGGCCCGAAGATCACGGGCATCCAGTATGGTTTTCGGCCTTGACCATTACGCAGAGATTGGTCCAGATTCTCTGAATCTTTGGATGATATTATGCACTGTAGATGATGATAACTTCAAACTCTTTGCAATTTTCTCTGAGAAACTCCTTTCTGATATTGCTCCACTATTTTTCGCCGCAGCATTGGGGGAATTGGTGATCCTCTTCCCATCTTGACTTCTAAGAGACACTGCCACTCTGAGAGGTTCTTTTATACCCAATCATGTTGCCAATTGACCTGAAAAGTTGTAAATTGGTCCTCCAGCTGTTCCTTATATGTACATTTAACTTTTCCGGCCTCTTATTGCTACCTGTCCCAACTTTTTTGGAATGTGTAGCTTTCATGAAATCCAAAATTAGCCAATATTTGGCATCAAAATGTCTCACTTTCAACATTTGATATGTTATCTATATTCTATTGTGAATAAAACATACGTTTATGAGATTTGTAAATTATTGCATTCCTTTTTTATTCACAATTTGTACAGTGTCCCAACTTTTTGGGAATCAGGTTTGTACAATTTTAGTGTCTTTGGAAAGAATACCCTTTGGACTTTCCTATCCATCATCCAGAGTTGATAATGCTCAAAAAGATAAAAAATTTATAGAGACTGAAGTGCCTTAAAAAAGTGTACCATACTGAATACAAAAAAATGTATTTCATATAAAAACACATGAAATAAGTCCTGGAGAAATCAAGAAAAGTAATGGGTTGAAAGTCACATGTCTCATGAGTTTATATTTCAAATCTGAAGAGGATACCATGAAAAAATAGATTTTCCTGAGACTTTATATAACCCCCCCCCCCACGTTTGAGGAAAAATATTTATTTACCAAATGTATTGAAGAGTTCTACAAACTATTAAACTATTTTAGTCATTATACATACCACTGTATGTTTTTCAATTATACAATTATTATAGACAGAATCTTAGACATCATATAAGTGATTTATTTGACCACTAAAACATACAATAAGAATAATTTGAGTAGGCTAATAAAAATAAAAATAAATAGCTTTGTATGTAGTACATACTCACATACATACTCTGATTGCCAGACATACACTGATATTGCCAGACATTCACACAAATTGTTGATAATAGTCAGTAATCACACACTGATGTGCGGGGTAATACAAATGATCTTCATACAGATATGGGCCAGATAGTCCATAATGGCTGATCGACATTAATAGTGATAGCATCATTCAGTCAGCGTAATCACAGCTGATTATCAGCCACACAGATGCTAATCATACAGATACAGCCACATTCCCCACAAAACACAAATATACATAGAAAAAAAGAAAAAGGGTTTATTTTGTCTAAAAAGCTGATCGCTAAGTTTTGCCCCCCATCAGAGCGACAGAATTCAAATAAACAATTTTTTTTAAATAAAAAAGACAGTTTTTTTGAGCGTGAACTATTCCAAAATGGATACAAACAATAACTCTCCCCTAAGAAAGGAGACATAAACAAAGGAATATCCATCCATATAACAACGTTATTGCTTCATTGGACTAAAGTGCTCAATGTGATGTTGTTCAGTGGACAGCAAAGTTCGAGTAATGAATGCGGCCAGAGAGAAAAGGGAGGTTCCATTTCAATCAGTTATGTTCGACGTTATGTCGACTGAAAGTAAGGGTCTTACTCAGGAGCCCAAATCACTTCTGAGCTTTAGAAGAAAATACCAATGAGAATTGGCGAGTGGAATTTGCATGCCAAGCCACTCCCCCGTACGAGGTCTTCATCTGCCCGTCGCCCAGGGCACCCCTTTGCAGCCTCAACACCTGCTCTGCCCAAAGAAACACCGAAAGAGGTAACCCCTCAAAAGGGGCGTCGAACTGGCTGCGGGAAAGGGGCGCAGCCTGGATGGTTTGGCTCGGCTAGGTGATTCAGTTTGCCAGGCCCCCTCCCAGGTTCAGGTGGATGCCTCTATCATGCGTGCAGAGATTACGGCCCTCTTGGCAAAGGACACAATAGATCTTGTCACTCGAGCCGAGATGAATTTGAGGTTTTACAGTCCCTATTTCATCGTACCAAAGAAGAGCAGTGGGTTACGGTCAGTCCTGTATCTGCGAGTCTTAAACCAGCCCCTACACACCTCAGCCATCTGGGGCTTTGGGTCAACTGGGAAAGAGCAAGCTTTTCTCCTGTGCAGAGCATCTCTTTTCTCGGTATGGAGCTGGATTCGATAAACATGACCGCTTCTTCAGTCCTTGGTCAGACCCTGCACTTCTCGGGTAGGAGTGCCCTTAGTACAGGTGAGGCATGTTGTTGTCACCACAGATGCCTCAAGACAGGCTGGGGCGTATGCAATGGGCATGCAGCCTTGGGCTCCTGGACAGAACCTCGACTGCAGTGGCACATAAATTGCCTCGAATTGCCAGCAGTGCTGCTTGCTCTTTGCCAGTTTCAGCTGTTGCTGTAGAGCAAGCAGGTACTTGTCCGGACGGACAAAAATCACTGCGTACCGTTCATGTTCTGGGGGAGCTCAATCATGCAGCCGATGCGCTTTCACGACAGCTTACCCTCGCTGGAGAATAGAGACTCTATCCTCAGGTGGTTCAGCTTATTTGGAGTTGATTCGGGGAAGCCCAAACGGACCTGTTCGCTTCCCAAGAGTCCTCCCACTGCTGGCTGTTTTATTCCCTGACAGAGGCCCCACTCGACACGGAAGCGCTGGCACAGATCTGGCCCCGGGGTTTACACAAGATCAGGGAGGACAAGGATCAGGTCATTTTGGTTGCGCCGTTCTGGCCCACCCGGACCTGGTTTGCTGACCTCATGCTTCTTGCAACAGCCCCTACATTGAGGATTCCCTGAGGAATAAAAATAGCTAATAGGCTATTTTTGTGCAACTTACTTTTTTTCTCTCTCTCTGCGACACTTTTTCCTATTGTGTTGTAAATGTTAAACAAATTGTATTCTGACAATATGAATACAAATAAGAAATACAATTTTAGTACAGTACTTGTATTTTCTCTGTGACACTTTTTTCCATACTGTGTTGCATAAAATGTTAAACAAATTTTGTTTCTTAAGATAATTCATATAAATTCAAGTCAAAGTCAATAAATTCAAGCCTTGACAAGATGAATAAAATAGAAAAAAATTGTGCAGACTACATTTTAGTAGCGGAAATTTACATGTGAGATTCTGGAAACGAGATCTAAATTTAGCGAGAACGATTGGGTCGGGAAGAACATTTTTCTAAGTGGACAGCGGGTAAAGAGAGAGTGAATAAATTGCAGAAGCGGGAGGGTGCGGAATATAACCTTGTGGGAGCGGGACTAAAAAAACTGTCCAGCGCAGATCTCTACACTCAACCCTTCATCACATCTACAGAATACTCACAACTCAGTATGACCCCCTTGGTTTTATCCTCCCATTTACCGCACAAGCCAAAAACTTAGTACACACGTTGTGGGATAAGCAGAGGGAATGGGATAATCCCAACCTACCAGATGACCTCTTGACTGGGAAGAAGAACTCCCTGACTTGGCCGACATTTCCCTACCTTGTTGTTTCGTATATTTAGACACTGACCATTCCCAGTTTATTCAATAGATACACATCTTCTGGGATGTCTCTGAGCAGGCTGATGGTTCTGTCTCATATCTGCACACAGAGAATGCCAGACGTCAAATCCAGCTCGCCATTATCATGGCCAGGTCTGGAGTTGCTCCTAAACGGCAACATACCATCCCTCAATTGGAGCTGTGTATAGCTCTGAATTGTGCTCAGCTAGCTAAAAGTCTGGAGACTGAGCTTATGATGGCAATCAGCAGAGTGGTCCTGTGGACAGATTCCACAGCAGTACTCTCCTGCATAAAATCCGAATCATACAGATTCAAAGTATTTTAAAAAGGATCGCTGAGATCCAAGACCTTACTGCAAGGTGTACCTGGCAGTACGTGGATTCCGATAGGAACCCAGCAGATGACCTCACCAGAGGTAAAACCCTCAAATACCTGTCAGTGATCAACAGATGGAGCCAAGGACCATCATTCCTCCTCGAACCCGAGTCAGCATGGCTGATAACTCCTGCTATACAACCAACTGAGGACAGATCAGAACATCGTAAGGGGATATTTTGTGGCATTTCAACAGAAGTTACGGTCCCGAGCCTTCCTGATCCTGTTACTTACAGTTCCTGGAAATAACTAGTTGAGGCAACAGTCCATAACCTTAAAGGACAAGAACAACCACCAGCTGCAGATTATCTAGCCGCAGAATCACTAATCTTCCCAAGGCTGTGAAGCCTGTACAGTCAACTAGTCAGATACTCACCCTTGCACCAGAATTTGACGAGTCCTGTCAGCTCATCAGAGTTGGTGGCCGTCTACGTCGGGCAGTAGGACTGGAGTCATCAGCAATCCACCCCATAGTTCTACATCCACATTATTTAAGGACTAAATTACTAATCCAGAACTATGATAACAAGCTCTGCCACCCAGGACCAGAGAAAGTTTTCATGGAGATGAGGAGGAACTTCTGGATAATAAGAGGACGTGAACTATCTGCAAGCAGCAGCATCTATGCAGAGACTATCAAAGGTGGAAGAGCAAGCCAGCCATTCCTAAAATGGCAGATATACCACCTGCCTGCTTGAGACTCAATAAACCCCCATTCTACAGTACGGGCAAGGACTGTTTCGGGCCATTCCAGATAAAAATCGGCAGACGCAATAAGAAGAGGTGAGGGATCATCTTTATGTGCCTTACCACAAGGAGTGTACATCTAGATCGTCTCACTTCAGTTGACACAGACTCATTCCTGATGGCCTTAAGGAGGTTTGTAGCTCGACGTGGTACACGATTTAAGTGAATCTCAGACCAGGGCACCAATTTCCATGTTGGAGAAAGAGAACTGCTAGAAGCCTTTTTATCCCTCAGCCACAACAAAAGCTGGCCAAACAGAAAATATCCTTCCGCTTCAATCCACAGAATGTTCCACACTTTGACGGGGCATGGGAACTAGAGATCAAGTCAGTGAAGAATGTCCTACGCACCACAATTGGCTCACAGGTAGTGACTGAAGAGGTTATCGTAACAGTCCTCATTGAAGTGGAGGGCATATTCAATAGTAAACCACTAGGACACACCGCAAGCAAAGTAGCTGACATCAATCCTGTTACACCTAACTACCTGCTCATGGGGTTGCCAGATAATTTCTTGCCACCTGTGGTCTATGGTGGAGGCGGAGGTGGAGGCAAAGTCAGGTACTGGCCAATCAGTTTTGGTCAAGCTTCATTCGTAACTACTTACCTACTCTACAGTCACGTTCCAAGTGGCATTCTGAGATTGGGAACCTAGCCTCTGGATATGTAGTGATGCTTGTAGACCCTCAGGTTCCTCGTGCCTTGTGGTTAGTGGGCAAGGTTATGAAAACCTTTCCTGGATCAGACTGCCGGATCAGAACTGCTTAGATCCAAATCAATGATAAGACCTACCTTAGGCCTGTTTCTCGTTTGATCCTCCTTCCTGCTCTCGCAGACGAGAATGTACTTGTCAATGACTCAGCCCACACAAACTGATTAAGCCTACAAAAGGGACAAATATGCTCAGCATATTTGGGGGCGACAGTGTTAAGACGTTACAGCCAATAAGGTTTCTTGTTACTGTGTGACATCATCCTGTGATCAATAGCTGAAGAGAGAGGAGCAAGAAGTGCTCTGAGGCTGGACAATAATGATAATTTCCAAAGTGGGCATTTATTTACATGTGTTACGTGCGCTTCGCGTACGCCCCGGCCCAGAGTCCTCAAATAAACATTTAGTGCTCATTGTTTTTTTCTTTTTTGTCTTCTCTAGTTTCTTATTGGTTGAGCTGAGGAGACGAGGCTATAAAGTGGAAGGAGGCGGACCCTCTCGGTCTCTCTCAGCCAGCCACAGTTTTCTCCACAGCCACATTGCCACGTACTTTTTCTTTGTTTGTAATTTTATTTTTGGAGCGGGGAGTCCATGCTTGTTTCTGTTAGTTTAGTTATTTCTTCCTTTGTTGCTGGGCTCCCCGTCTCTTGCTTTTGGCTACTTTTGTGAGTATTTTGTGTTTAAATAAATAATTAATTTAGAAACTCTGGCCGTTGTCCATCTATTATGTTATGTGCCCCTCTTGACTTCTAGACACTTATACCAGGGACTGTAACATAATTGGGGGCTCGTCCTAACATTTTTTCAAGTAAAAAAAAGTTGGTTTATGATCCGATTTACGAAAGTCTAATTGCGAGCTCGCGAAAGTCTAATTATAATTTTTTTTCGTGGTATATATAGTCAAAAGCTTTTTATTGCGTTGAATGGGATCTTTGGTGTACTTTTCGTCACTCTCTTTGTTCCCTGTTCGCGCCAAGCTTTTGATCAAATTTTGAATGAACGGAACTGTAGTGACGTAGGTTCTGAGGGGGTTTTCCAGTCATCGGTAACTCCGTGTGGCACCTTAAACGAAGGCGTGCGCTCGTTGGTGGATGCGGCTACTTGTGTTTTTCTTACTTTTCGGCGCTCCTTACATGGTGTTTTCGTGGGAGAGGCAGGTGAGTGAAGTGTTTTGTCTCATGCACTGCGTTCTTTGATGTATAGTGGCCTTTGCTCCCCTGTTAGGCTGAAGAGGCATTGCCCTTTGGGCTTCACCTGTTTGTTTGTTTTTTTGTTAATAGTGTGGCGGGGGAGCGGTTAGTGTTAGCTGCGAAAGCAGTTATCTCGGGAGCATGTCCGTAGGATTTTGGGTGGTTGTCTATTGCAGATTGCCTCACAAACCTACTGGTTTTCAGTGCATAAGAACCCACCGCAGAACCTGCGTAAAGACTAGTGGTTTAGTGAGAAAGTGAGGTTTTGTTAGGTAGGCACAGATAGAGGGGCGCATTGGTTTGTTCCTGGTTTATGCTGTGCACTATTTTGAGTCATCACTTCACAGTGCGTTTCCCATATAACAGTTTATGTATTGCATATTTTGGATTTTGTGGCTGTTTTGTATTCTGCTGTTGGCTGGCTGAGGCTTGACGCCGGTCTTTTGTCCTGAAAGAATTTGAACAATGCACTAAAAATAATCTGTTCTCTATTGCTGCTCATTTCAAAGTGCCTATTTCAAAACAAGATAAAAAGCAAGATATTAAGAATCAATTGCACATTGCGTTAGCTGAAAGAAAACTCCTCCCTCCCGTTAGCGCTCTTCCTTCACATGCTGCCGCGCATCCCGACCCTGAGCTGCGTAAATTGAAGTTACAGGTGGAAATGTGGCGCTTAGAGCTCAAGGACAAAGAGCTCCAGCATGAGTTTGAGCTGCGGAAATTTGAAATAGAGGAGACCGGAAGACGTGAATCAGTCCGCGTTAGAGATATACAGCTGAGCAGGGATTTTGCTACTATGGAGACAGATTTTTATGTTAATAAATGCATTAGTTTAATCCCGCCTTTTTCTGAGAGATGTTGGCAAATATTTTGTGCTGTTTGAGCGGGTAGCAATGACTTTAAAGTGGCCTACAGAAATTTGGCCTCTCCTTCTGCAGTGTGTATTTACGGGTAAAGCCCAGGAGGCGTATGCTTCTCTTTCACCTGAGGCAAATTTGGATTATGACCAGGTGAAATCTGCAGTTCTAAGTTCTTGCGAGTTGGTTCCTGAAGCCTATAGGCAAAAGTTTCGACATTATAAGAAAACCGAGGGCCAAAGTTATGCTGAGTTTGGTTGTGAGAAAATGGTACTGTTTGATCGTTGGTGTTCTGCACAAGAAGTAAAGAACTTTGAGCAGCTTCGTGATTTGATTCTCATGGAAGAATTAAAAAATTGTCTACCAGACAAAATTGCAACATACTTAAATGAACAAAAAGTCACTAATGTGTCTGCTGCTGCAATATTAGCTGATGAATATGTTCTGATCCACAGAGAGAGCTTTGAAAAGTCTTCTTATCCTCTGTCGCAGTGTGGTCCCGTCACGCATGCTCAATTTAGCGAGCATGTAAGTCCTAAAGACGGTACAGCTAAGATGAGGCCTGTATGCACTTATTGTAAAAAGCGTGGCCATTTAATCAATAGCTGTTTATTGTTGAATAAAAAGAAACCTAAAGCAGTTGCGTTAGTTAAAACATCTACAGCACTACAACCCCCTCAATTTGAATGTATGGACTTGGACATTTATTCCCCTTTTATTATGAAGGGTGCAGTTTCATTGCCTGATAGCTGCATAAAAGTCCCAGTAACTATTTTACGTGATACTGCTGCTTCTAGGTCTATTATTCTTCAAAGTGTGTTGCCTCTTTCGGATAAAACCTCCTTAAACTGTGGTGAGCTGGTGCAGGGTTTTGGAATGGAAAAGTTTTGGAAAGTTTGTGAATTTGCCCATGCGCTCTATTCAGCTCGAGTCGGACCTGGTATCTGGTCCAGTTGCGGTGGCTGCCTGCACCGTTTTTCCCATTAAAGGAGTGGATTTCCTTTTAGGCAATGATTTGGCTGGAGGAAAAATTCTAGTTAATCCGGAGGTTACCACTGTGCCCCTGGTCTCTGAAGGCCCAGATGAATTGCAGATGAAATATCCCACAGTGTTTCCCGTGTGTGCTATCATGCGTGTTATGGCTAAAGCTAATGTTTTGGAGCCTGATGGTTTAGAGGGTAGCTTTATGATAGAGCCTGACATAGAGCCGAAGTTATCCCCTGATATTAATCCTGCTGCTTGTCTTCCAACTACAGCCGCTGATCTCACAGCGTCATGTGAAGGTGGTGTGTACAGTTCGCCTCATACTGAACTAGAGCCGAAGAAGTGTTTGGAGTGCTTTGGTGGCACACACATGTCCCGGAAACATTAGATTTCTGAGCAGAAGTGTGATCAGTCACTCTCCTCTTTATATGAATTGGTTGTCTCTGAGGAAGAGCTTGCAGACATGGCTTCTGGCTATTTTCTTAAAAATGATGTCCTGTTGCGTAAGTGGACACCATCTTATGCTTCCACACAGGATGACTGGAGCATTGTCACACAGGTCGTTGTTCCAAACAAATTTCAAAATGAAATACTCAGTCTGGCACATGACAGTCCTTTAGCTGGTCACTTAGGTGTTACCAAAACTTACGATCGTATCTTGCGCCAGTTCTTTTGGCCAGGGTTGAAACGGGATGTGAAGTTACACTGTAGAACATGTCACACGTGTCAAATCTCTGGAAAGTCAAACCCACCCATTCCACCATACCCTTTATATCCTATTCCAGCTGTTGTTTCACCATTTGATCATGTTATTATTGACTGTGTGGGTCCATTGCCTCGTACTAAATCTGGCAACCAGTTCTTATTGACCATTATGTGCATTTCGACACGCTTTCCGAGCTATACCCATGCGTAAAATCACTGCACCTGCGGTTGTAAAAGCACTTGTTAAGTTCTTTTCATTGTTTGGACTTCCTAAGGTAATCCAAACTGACCAGGGGACAAACTTTATGTCTCGTATTTTTGCACAGGTGGCCGATCAGCTAAACATCACCCACTGTTTTTCAAGCGCTTACCATCCGGAAAGTCAGGGCACACTGGAGAGGTTTCATCAAACTCTTAAATCCATGCTCCGTGCATATTGCCTTGAATTTGATAAAGAGTGGGATGATGGTGTACATCTTCTGCTGTTTGCAGCTCGGGAAGTTGTGCAAGAGTCTACTGGTTTCAGCCCAGCAGACTTAGTATTTGCTCATAATGTGGGTGGTCCCTTAAAACTGCTTCGGAAGAATTGGTTGAATGAGTCTAAACCATAAAATCTGCTCGATTATGTTAGTTATTTTCGCTACAAGTTACATCGTGCTTGTGAGCTGGCTATGCAAAACTTGACTGCTGCTCAGTCTAAGATGACTGGTTTTACAAAAGGCCACCGTCAGACATTTTAAGCCTGGGGATAAAGTTTTGGTGTTTTTACCTATCCCTGGTTCCAGCCTTCAGGCACGTGATAGTGGTCCTTATGTCATAGAAAAGAGAGTCAGTGACAGGGATTATATTGTAGCTACTCCTGACCGTACCCTTCGTAGCAGACTTTGCCACATCAATATGATTAAACCTTATTATGATCGTGAGCAGTTGAACAAACCCAGCTCTGGTGATGTAAACACAGTCCTGGCCTTGTCCAATGCTGAGTGTTCTCCAACTTTGTGTTCGTTTTTGTCTAGTGCTTTACAGGTATGTGATCCTTCTGTGTCGCTATCCGGTGCTGAAACTGTCCTTGAGGCCTGTGAGTCATTGTCTGCTCCTGAAATTGGTTATGATATTGAGAGTCCTTCTGTTGCTACAGTTCAAGGCCGTTTAAATAATTCTGAGATGCTTGCTAATCTTGATTCTTATTTTTTGCATCTCCCCTGTTCACAGCGCACAGATATAGTAAAGTTAATCAATGGTCATGTTTCGTTGTTTTCAGATGTGTCGTCCCAAACATACGTATTGCAGCATGACATCGATGTTGATGACAACACGCCAATTAAACAGCACCCTTACCATGTCAACCCTGAAAAACAGTGGCGCGCCTCCAAAACCAAGTTAACTACATGTTGTCACATGGTATTGCGGAACCCAGTATTAGTTCATGGAGTTCGCCCTGTCTCCTCGTCATAAAATCTGATGGGTCTGACCGTTTTTGTACAGACTTTAGGAAGGTTAACAATATCACTAAGCCTGATTGTCATCCTCTTCCTCGCATGGAGGACTGTGTCGACCGTGTGGGGTCAGCAGCTTTTGTGACAAAGTTAGACCTCCTTAAAGGCTATTGGCAGGTGCCTTTAACTCCACGTGCCAGAGAAATTAGTGCGTTTGTTACCCCTGATGCATTTTTACAGTATACTGTAATGCCTTTTGGGGTACGCAATGCACCTGCTACTTTTCAGCGATTAGTTAACCGCGTTTTGTGGGGGGTGCAGGGGTGTGAGGCGTATTTGGACGACATAGTTGTTCATTCGGCAACATGGGACGAGCACATCAATCAGTTAAAACAGGTCTTCCAGAGGTTGGCTGAGGCAAATCTAACTGTTAATTTGGCTAAATGTGATTTTGCTAAAGCGACAGTAATTTACCTGGGTAAAATTGTGGGTGGTGGCATGGTAAAGCCGGTAAATGCAAAATTGAGGCCATCACGTTGTTCCCAGTTCCTTCCACTGTCGTGAACTACAGCAGTTCTTGGGAATGGCAGGGTATTACCGCAGTTTCTGTAAAAACTTTTCTTCTGTGGTTGCCCCACTCACTGACCTGCTGAGTCCAAAAACCGCGTTTAAGTGGTCACTAGAATGCCAGCATGCTTTTGAGTCTCTTAAAGCCCTCCTGATGCATGCACCCGTCCTTGCTGCCCCAGTGTACGACCGTGCTTTTAAACTAGCTGTTGATGCTAGTGATGCGGGGGCAGGTGCTGTTTTGTTGCAGGATGGGCCTGATGGCGTTGAGCACCCTGTGTGCTATTTTTCTAAAAGTTTCAAAGACATCAAAAGTCTTATTCAACGATTAAAAAGAGGCTCTCGCTAATTTTGGCCCTTAATAATTTTGAGGTTTATATTGGTGGTTCCTCGCGTCCAGTTACTGTTTATACAGACCACAACCCTCTCACTTTTATTCATCAAATGCTTAAATCCAATCAGCGCCTAATGAGATGGGCTTTGTTTGTCCAAGCTTTTAATCTAGAAATAAAACATGTAGCTGGCAAAAATAATGTTCTGGCAGATGCGTTGTCGCGTGTCGTTACATGGTGATTGGTGGCTTTCTTTTTTGGCTCACCATTCACCATCTGGGGTTGGGGGTGTTACGTGCGCCGCACGCCCGGCCCAGAGTCCTCAAATAAACATTTAGTGCTTAATGTTTTTCCTTTTTTGTCTTCTCTAGTTTCTTATTGGTTGAGCTGAGGAGACGAGGCTATAAAGTGGAAGGAGGCGGACCCTCTCGGTCTCTCTCTGCCAGCCACAGTTTTCTCCACAGCCACATCGCCAGATACTTTTTCTTCGTTTGTAATTTTATTTTGGAGCGGGGAGTCCAAGCTTGTTTCTGTTAGTTTAGTTATTTCTTCGTTTGTTGCTGGGCTCCCCGTCTCTTGCTTTTGGCTACTTTTGTGAGTATTTTGTGTTTAAATAAATAATTAATTTGGAAACTCTGGCCGTTGTCCATCTATTATGTTATGTGTCCCTCTTGACTTCTAGACACTTATACCAGGGACCGTAACAACATGTGTCATTGCAACAAATGTAAGTGTGCTTTGCTGTATTTGCCTAGATTTATGTTTGGCATGTGATTGCATTACTTTTCTAGTATATTACCTCTAGCACGTGTATCCACTCAAGCAGGGATAGCAATTCACATGTCTAAGTTCATCTGCCGTATTGCCTTGTTAAGTTCCAACACTTTATTTCATAGTTTAAGTGATGTTTGTAAGTACTACATTTGTAGAATTTGATATTGTATATTGTGTTGATTGGCAGTTACATGTTGTTCTTTGCATTTACCATTCTACTTATTGATGCAGCAAAATATAATGACCTTTTACCTAATTATTCTCTGTTAGGTTCACGTGCCATCAAGAGGCACTACATAGTACTGCAAATTTATTTTCAGTATATGTTAAATACATGAAGAATATGACTGTAAATTATTGTTTATTGCTAATTATGACAAGATACTGTTATTACTGTTTACACATTGTTATCTTTGTTATTTTCAGACCATATCTAGACACATGTCCATTGTCAGAGACTTCTGAACAAGCAATGCCCTGTGGTCTGACAGTGCTGTCCATCCTTAATTTTATTATTAAAATCTGGAACTGAATCCTGCTTCAGGTGTCCTTACCAACACACCAGTGCAAACACAACCCCACCTGAGTTAGTGCACATGCAGTTTGAATTAATCTTTTCCTACTGGTTCCTATGGATGTAACTGTGAAATGTTAGTAGGCTTGCTGATTTTATGATTGATCATGCTACGGCATTCGAGTCCACACACGTCCAAGGAGAAGTGACAGCCTGGTGAATAATCTGCATTATAAAAAAGAAAAAATATATATTTAAATGTTATTCACGATTATGTATTGCTGACAAGATATCTAGTATTTACAGTGCTTTGTTATATGAAGCTATTTGGTAGATCGCGATCTATCTAATTTGTTTGTCTACACCGTAATTTAAATGTGGCATAGCTACAGTAAAAAAAAAACACTGTGTAACTCCCAAGCCGTAACCATAACTTAATTTAGGGGCTAGGATCGTGAAAAGACCAGGTGCCCTCCGAAATGCATTTGAGACACATTTAAATCCGATCACTCAAACCACTTCAGGAGGTGGTCTGGGCCACATTCCAGACGAAACTGGACAAGTGAAAATGCATGTGGTTGTTGAAACAAGCATTGCAGAGGATAAGCTGAGTTTCTCTTCAGCAAGCTGACGTGCAAACTGTCGCGAATGAAACTGAAGTAAGTCACAGATGCTCAACACACAATCATCTTCATTAAAAGTAATGAGAATAAACTATCTTTCCAGTGGTGATGCCGCACTCTCTCCTGTTGAGGACTCTGATCTTGATATTAGCTGATAATGAATAAAATGCAGCGCATATCTATTGCTTCCATTGACGTGAACTCTCGTTAAAGTTGCATATAGCGCTGGACTTGAAGAACGGATTTATGTCCGTTTTGTGAAGACACATTTATGTGGCAAAGTGTAAATAGAAACATTTGAACAAATTAGATAGATATCCGATCAGAGAAAATACATGACGTTACCAAATGTAAACAGGCCCTTAGACGCGCAGTTAAACAAAGGCAGAGCGCCTTAGCTCAATTTGAGCATTCCAAACAAAGTGAAAGAGCCATAACTGTTGTTATAAGGTGTTCTGCCTTGGTTTCCCGGGCTTTTCAAAGTTATTGAAAATATTTCTCACTTATTTTCTCAGAAAAGACAACAACAAATTGACTCAAGATACTTATTCACATGATAAAGGATGGCTTGAATGTCCCAAAATTTAAATCTCATTTTCGACCAAAATCGACTGTGCCTTTGTACGGCAGTACTGGTATCAGTGATACTGGCCTTCAGTCATAAAAAAGATGCTATTATACAAATATTAAAAATTCACTGTCTTTGTTGTTTCTACATTAATTTGAAGATTGAATGTGAAATTATTGCAATGTAAAAGTACTTTTATAAATTGTAATGTTAGGTGGAATTAATCTGATTAATAAAAATATATATTATAAATATATATTATATTTATATATTATAAAAATATAATATTATTAGTATTAGTCGAATTGTTATTATTAAAGTACCTGCCAAATGTTTGGAAACAGTACAATTATTAATGATTTTGAAATAAATCTCTTCTGCTCACCAAGGCTGTATTTATTTGAAATCAAAATGGATTTGATGCTCAATAAACATTTCTGATTATGATGAATTTTGAGAACAGCCGTGCTGCTTCATATTTTGTGTGGAAATGGTGATACATTTTATTTTCAGGATTCTTAGATAAATAGAAAGCTCAATGAACACCATTTATTTGCATTTATCAAATATATTAAGTATTTATTAAATATAAATATTTTGTAATATTTTAAATATCTTCACTCACTTTATCACTTTAATGCATTGGTGAGCAAACTCAATTCCTGGAGGGGCACAGCCTGCACAGTTTAGCTCAACACTAATCAAACACACCTGAACCAGCTAACCAAGTTCTTCACGATTACTAGAAACTTCAAAGCAGGTGTAGTTTGGAGATGGTTGGAGCTAAACTCTGCAGAGCTGCAGCCCTCCAGGAATTGAGTTTGATACCTCCGCTTTAATGTATGATGAATACAATTATTAATTTCTCTCTTTTCTAAATCTTATCACAAATGTTTGATCATTTCTAAATCTTACCATCATTGTTTCCATAATTTTTTTTATTTTATTTTGTTATGGTAGTACTAGGCATGTCAGTGTGCGGGTGATGAAGGACTCAGATGCAGAGTGTGGAGGAAGAAGAAACTTTATTCTTGCCACAAAACACAAAATAACATAAACAATGTTTAAATGACTGCTTATGTAACCCCCCCCCCGGGTCCGCACCATCACACCCGGGATGCCGGCGGGGAAGCGGGCGCCTACCAAGGAGGCCAAAGGCTACAGCCTCTAGCGTCCAGTCGCCAGAGCGCCTTTTTGAGGTCAGGGAGTGAGGTTTCACACAGCCCTTACTGGCATACATCCGTTACACCCACTCCCTAAACCTCACTCCCGTCCGGTCACGGCACCTATGTAACCCCGGGTCCGCACCATCATCACACCAGCGGGTCTCGAACCCGGGATGCCGGCGCGGGAGGCGGGCGCTCTACCAAGGAGGCCAAAGGCTACAGCCTCTAGTGTCAGTCGCTAGAGCGTCTCTTTTTGAGGTCAGGGGAGTGAGGTTTACACACAGCCCTTACTGGCATACATCCGTTACACTTAGGAAGCCAAGATTCCAGAGCAGGACGGCAGTGTCTGCGGGCCACACGAGCTACTGGATCTCCGTGCTATCAGTCCTGCCGCACAAGGGAACAGAGGGACAGGTGAGGAACAGTCGGTGTAAACATGAGCAAGGACAAAACAAAACTACTCACAACGAAGAAACACAAGGACATATATGGGAGAGGGGGAATGAGTGACAGGTGGGGAGAGTCAGCTCGTGATCCATGCACACCTGCTGCATGATCGGCACTGATTGCCCAGACCACGAGCTGCCAAACATGACAGGACAACAAGGGGAGCCGAGAAGGTACCCTAAACAGTGACAGTACCCCCCACCTCAGGGACGCCTCCTACAGAATCCCCGGAGGACTCACCATGGTGGAACTGATCATTGAGAGCAAGGTCCAGAATGTCGCGAGTTGGAATCCAGCATCTCTCCTCCGGACCATAACCCTCCCAGTCAACCAGGTATTGATCAATGAGCCGCCACACAGGATAGGCTGGCGACCCCCTCGATGAGTCTGGGAGGCAGAGGGGCAGAGATCAGCGGCTGAAGGGGGAGCAAAAGTCTTGATCTTAGAAACTTGGAAAACCGGGTGGATTTTATTAAATTGTGGGGTTAATTTGAGTCACACCATCACCGGACTGAGCACCTTATCACAATAAACGGTCCAATCATTTTGTCCAGTCTAGAAATGACAAGGGCCTGGACAAGAAGTTGTGCAGCATGCTCTGTCAGAAAGGGCCTGATCTTTCTGATGTGGTGTAGTGCAAACCTGCAAGATCGAGCAGGCTTTGCAATGTGCTCTTTGAAGGTCAGCTGGTCATCAAAGATTACACCAAGATTTCTGACCAAAGCTGATGGGGTAATTGTTGATGGACCTAACTGAATCGTGAAGTCAGGCTCTAGAGTTGGAGTGGCAGGGAAGAAAAAGCTCAGTCTTTGCCAGGTTGGGCTTTGCCAGGTGATGTTCTTTCATCCATGCCGAGATTTCTGCCAGGCAGCCTTGAGATCTGTGTAGCTACCGTTGGATCATCTGGTCGAAATGAGAGATAGAGCTGTGTGTCATCAGCGTAGAAATGGTAGGAAAAGCCACGTGCCTGTATGGGTGCCAGTGATTTAGTGTATGTGGAGAAAGGAGGGTCCAAGAACCGATCCCTGGGGAACCCCAGTGACCAATTTATGTGCTTTGGATACCTCCCTCCCAGGCCACCCTGAAAGACCGATCAGTGAGATAGGATTCAAACCAGCGAAGTGGAATCCCAGTGATGTCCAGTGATGAGAGGTTGGACAGGAGGATCTGATGATTGACAGTGTCAAAAGCGGCAGACAGATCCAGCAGGATGAGGACTGATGATTTGGAATCGGCTTTTGCACCGCAGGGCTTCATGACTGAGAGTAGCGCAGTCTCAGTTGAATGGCCACTCCTGAAACCTGACTGTTTAGCATCCAGTTTGTTGTTCTATGAAAGAAACAATGAGACCTGATTGAAGACAACTCGTTCGAGTGTTTTGGCTATAAATGGAAGGAGAGAGACAGGTCTGCAGTTTTCTAAAAGAGAAGTGTTTAATTTAGGTTTTTGAGCAGTGGGGTTACCGGAGCTTGCTTGAATGCAGTGGGGAATATGCCTATGAGGAGATATGTGTTGATAATGTGTGAGTGCTGGTAAGAGTGTGGGAGGGATTGCTTGGAGATGGTGCGAGGATTGGGTCTAGAGGACATGTTGTAGGATGGCTGGAGGAGAAGTTTGGATACTTCCGCCTCAGTGAGGAGACAGAAGGAGAAGATGGGAGTTTGAGCAGTGGATCTAGTTGGTTGGAGGTCCTGTATGAGTGGAGGTGAAACTGACTACTGATTGTTTTAGCATTGTCTGTAAAAAGCTACAAATTTATAGAAGTGGTGGGAGGTGGTGAAGGGGACAGTGGAGATAATTAAATGTTCTGTAGAGATTACGCGTATCTGGAGCGTTGTTGATCTTTTATGGAAATGTGATGATTTGGCAGTGTGGTCAGCAGAGAAAGATGAAAGCAACGATTGATACATACTCAGGTCCGACGGATCGCTTTGATTTTCGCCATTTTCTCTCTGCCGCTCAGAGTCTCGTCTGATGTTCACGAAGAACATCAGACAATCAGGGTTAGAAGGGCAGTCCGTGCTGGCCTGGAGGAGAGAGGGCACATGTCGTCTAGACAAGAGGTTAAGGTAGAGCATAAAGTGTCAGTAGCTGCATTCACATCCAGAGATGAGAAATGGGTAGGAGAGGGAAGAGAGGATACTACAGAGGAAAGATGGGAGGGAGAACGGGAGTGTAGGTTTCATCTAAAAGTAACCGGTAAGGGGGTTGGTGGCACCGGGGTAGCAAAGTGTAATGTAAATTTAATAAAGAAATGGTCAGAGATATGTAGAGGTTGTACCATAATGTTATCTGCAGTAAAATTGCGTGTGTAAATTAAATCAAGTTGGTTGCCTGATTTATGAGTGCTAGTAGTGGTAAGGCGTTTGAGATCAAATGAAGCTAGGAGTGAATGGAAGTCTGTAACATAAGGCTTTTCTAGATGAATGTTGAAATCGCCAACAACTAAGAGTGGAGTGCCATCCTCCATGAAAGAGGACAGCAACCCGTCCAGCTCCTCTAGGAAGGGGCTAGAATTTAGCCAGGGGACGGTAAATTACCACAATCTGGAGATTTATAGGAGCTATTACAGTAATCGCATGAGATTCAAATGAGTTGTAATTGCATAGGGGAGAGGCATAGAGGAGAGGCCTAGATGTTGAAGAACAATTTCATATGCATGAGAACATTAAACTGCCGACTGCATCTATATGCAGTAACTGATTGTATGTCTCCCTCTATGCTCTAAAAGCCTGTATAGACACACAATCGAATGTAAACAACTTTAAAGAACGTCACATTCCTCTGTTAATTATCTTCCACTTTTTTTAAATGCAGGTGTTAACGTTCAGGTCCTCTTATTGATCCACTGGAAATAGACACCAAAGGAGAGTGCTCTGCTGTCTGCAGTAAAGTGGAAGACCTTTGGTCACATGACAGGAAGTGTGCAGTAGCACAGTGGTTCAAAAACTTGGTGGGGCAGCATTATTTAATAATGTTTGGTTAGAATTTAAGCAAATTTATAATGATTCAGTTAGAATTATTATAGTTATTAGAATGCAATTTTATTAAGTTTTAAAAATGTGTTAACAACAAACAATGTACAATATATGCAAACAACAATCAAACTGATAATTTACAGTAGAGAATATTAGTTAATGCATTCCATAATGTACACACACACACACACTGTATATATACAGTGCTCAGCGTAAATGAGTACACCCCTTTGAAAATTAACATTTTAAACAATATCTCAATGAACACAAAAACATTTTCCAAAATGTTGACTAAGTTGTATATAACATCTGTTTAACCTATAACATGAAAGTAAGGTTAATAATATAACTTAGAGAACAAAATGTTCAGTTTTACTCAAATTAGGGTGATGCAAATATGAGTACACCCCACTGAAAGTCTCTGGAGCAAAGCTAAATTTTAGACTACAAATGTCTAATTTAACAAGAATTAAACCACAGGTGAGAGTAATTATTAATTACACAGGAGTTCAGCAGACAGTTGACTATAAAAGGGTGTTACTTAAAGAAAACCCTTTCCCATTTCATGCTGTCACCACATGGAAGAGAAATGTCAAAGACCTGAGAAAGAAAATAATTTCTTTACACAAGAAAGGTGAAGGCTACAAGAAGATCAGCAAAGCTTTACTTATCAGTCAGAATACTGTAGCAAAAGTGGTACAAACATTTAAAAAAGATTGAACTGCAACCATCTCACAGAGACGTCCTGGTCATCCACGGAAGTTAACACCTCGTCAGGAGTGTCTTCTGATGAGAAGGGTTGAAGAAAATCGACATGCAAGTTCACTGCAGCTATCTAAAGAAGTAGAAAGCCAAACTGGGGTGACTATTTCCCGTGACACAATACGGCGTACACTGCAGAGGAATGGCATGCATAGGTGCCGTCCACGAAAGAAGCCTCTCCTAAAGCCCAGGCACAAAAAAGCCCGCCTAGAGTTTGCCAGGGCCCATGCTGACAAAGATGAAGACTACTGGGACTCTATACTCTGGAGTGATGAGACCAAGATAAATGTTTTTGGAACTGATGGCTTCAAAACTGTATGGCGTCAAAGGTGAGGAATACAAAGAAAATGCATGGTGCCTACAGTGAAACATGGTGGTGGCAGTGTCCTTATGTGGGGCTGCATGAGTGCTGCTGGTGTCGGGGACCTGCATTTCATTGATGGCATCATGAATTCACAAATGTACTGCTCTATACTGAAAGAGAAGATGCTACCATCACTCCATGCCCTTGGTCTTCGTGCACTTTTCAAACATGACAATGATCCTAAACACACATCGAAGGCCACTGTTGGATTTTTGAAGAAGAACAGGGTGAAAGTGATTCAGTGGCCAAGTATGTCTCCTGATCTGAACCCAATCGAACACCTATGGGGAATTCTGAAGAGACAAGTTGAGCATCATTCTCCATCCAGAATCCAATCTCTAAAAGAGGTCATTCTTGAAGAATGGAAAAGATAGATCTGGCAAAATGTCGCCAACTTGTTCAATCCATGCCTAGAAGACTTGGTGCTGTCATTAAAAATCATGGAGGCCATTCAAAGTACTAGATTTAGCAGTTTTTGATGTGGGGTGTACTCATTTTTGCATCATCCTAATTTGAGTAAAACTGAAAAATGTGTAATCTAAGTTATATTATTAACCTTACTTGCATGTTATATGTTAAACAGATGTTATATTAAACTTAGTCTTGTCAACATTTTGGAAATGTTTTTTGTGTTCATTGAGATATTGTTTAAAATTTTACTTTTCAAAGGGGGTGTACTCATTTACGCTGAGCACTGTATATATTATTATTATTATTATTGTTCAAAGTTAAATTGAATTGAAAATAAATATTTGAATTTGTATACAATTGTCAGCTGTAGGAATCATTGTTTCAGTGCACAGTCTGACTTTTGTTGAAGCTTGGAATTAAAAACATCATGTTGGTTCATCTGGCCAGAGGAGAACTGGCTGGCTCGAGTCGCTGTTGCGTGACGTCCATGTGGGAAGCTGTGTTGGAGCACGGGCTGTTTGATGCTGGTTCTGCGATGTTACGGGCTTTACAAAGTCTTGGATTCGCCTAGATAGTTTGTCTCAGCCGATGTTAAGGCGAGAGTCCAGCAGACCGGCTTCCGGTCGCTTGCACGAGTTGGAGAGCGATGAAAAAAAAAAGCAAGAGAGAGAACCGAGCACTGGCGCTTTGTTTTAAACAGTCCGATGACCTGCCCACAGGCGGCTGTTCGAATCAGTGTCCATGTGGGGCGGAGCCCCGCCCGCACAGCTTCTCTTGCAAAGTACGCATCATTTGATATTACATCTTACATGATCATTCATCTCTTATCACATGTTCACTCATTTATAATAGTCCCCAAATCTATCACATCACTGATTAATAATTTTTCGTGCCTGTCCATATGACCTCAAACACGCTACAACTTTACAGAGAACATTAATCCGTTATAGATTAAGAAAAAAAAATAGCATGGGATACCCTATAAGGCACAGATTAAATAGCATTCCACATTCTAAAAAAATCACATTCACACTAAGCATATGAAGGGCAGAGGACAACATTAATATCCATATTTATATATATATATATATATATTGTTTCTTTAAGTACACTGTTTTAATGGCTACGGCCATTAGTGTTCTTCTCGAAATCCTTTGTAGATTTCTCTTTGTTCTCCGCCGAGAGAAAGCGCGCTTTTGCGCTGATGAGGGGGGAGGGGCTTTATAGAGACGCAGCTTCTTTGTGAACCTTGTGACCTGTAGTGAAAATTGACTTCCTGCCGACGTGGCATTACAAATGTTTCATGCTAGTAAGCTAGCGCTAGTAAGCTCGGATCCAGCCAAGCACCTGCGCCCATTATTGAGCAGACCAAGGCAGCCAACAGACTGACGCGGGAGATGCAGCATCGTGGGAGTTCCTCAGGACTGCTCTCTCCGCTATGCGGATCCCTCCTCTGCTGATCAGATGACCGGCTGGCCAAGAAGCAACAGCAGTTAGTGACCGAGAATCCAGGGAAGTCTATCTGTTTTCACCAACCCTGATGACGTAACACAACCTTACTTCCGTATTGATGACAAGTTCTTCTGAAAAGTTTGGTTTATTTTCACTTCTCCTCTGCTATAATGGTTGAACCTGATGGGAACCTAAAGCATGACACTGTCCAGAAATTGGAGCTGTGTCCCTATGCCTGTTTACATCAGACTGCAGAGGATTTTCTAGGGGAAATGTTCTGCAACAGTTCTATAGGACCTGACTTACTGAGAGGCAAATCCAAACCACTTGCACCTGCAAAGGGTTAAAGCATAGTGAGTTTCACGGTGACTCTGAGAATAAAAAGTCAGGCCAAGTGGGCAATGATTTACATAGTAGAAGAAAACATAGTATATGTCCTGTGGTGTGTTATTTTGAACAAAAATATGATGTAATGAATGATCAAACATTGTTTTTTTTGTGTGGTTTTCATCTGTGCTGACTACACACTTCTGGCACCTTTTTGTTTGTGTTATATCCATATATGCTGTTTTTAAACCTGCACAGTTAACTTGCCTTGTTATTTATTTAGAGGAAACAACAGAAGATCATGCCAGAGAAAGCCAAACTTTTCTAT
Source organism: Gymnocypris eckloni scoliostomus (assembly GCA_027564155.1). NCBI lineage: Eukaryota > Metazoa > Chordata > Actinopteri > Cypriniformes > Cyprinidae > Gymnocypris > Gymnocypris eckloni. The sequence continues at coordinate 25,523,617 of CM050422.1, read as the reverse complement.
ACTGAACTAAATTATAAAGCAACACTTTTGTTTTGCCTCATCTGTCATGAACTGAACTCAAAGATCTAATAATTTTTCTATGTACACAAAAGGCCTATTTCTCTCAAATGTTGTTCACAAATCTGTTTAAATCTGTATTAGTGAGCACTTCTCCTTTCGAGGTAATCCATCCACCTCATAGGTGTGGCATATCAAGATACTGATTAGACAGCATGATTATTGCACAGGTGTGCCTTAGGCTGGCCACAACAAAAGGCCACTCTAAAATGTGCAGTTTTATCAAACAGAACAATGTCACAGATGTCACAATTTTGAGGAGCGTGCAATTGGCATTCTGACTGCCATCTGCAATTCTGAGAAGCCATCTCCAAAGGCGTTTCAGATAATTTGGCAGTACATCCAACCAGCCTCACAACTGCAAACCACGTGTAACCACACCAGCCCGGGATCTCTACATCCAGCATCTTCACCTCCAAGATGTCAGGGTGTGGGGGCTGAAGGAATCAGATGCAGAGTGTGGAAGAAGGAGAAACTTTATTCACGCCACAAAACACAAAATAACATAAACAATATTTAAATGGTTGCTTAGGAAGCCGAGATTCCATAGCCGGCCGGCAGTTTCTGAGGGCCACACGAGCTGCTGGATCTCCGTGCTGTCAGTTCTGCCGCACAAGGGGAACAGAGGGCCCGCCACCTCAGGGACGCCTCCTGGCATCCCCGGAGGACTCACCATGACACTGATGGAACTGATCAATGAGAGCGCGGTCCAGAATGTCACAAGCTGGAATCCAGCACCTCTCCTCCAGACCATAACCCTCCCAGTCTACCAGGTATTGATAACCTCTGCCCCTACGCCTCACATCAATGAGCCGCCACACAGAATAGGCTGGCGACCACTGATGAGTCTGGGAGGTGGAGGCAGAGATCAGGGGCTGAAGGGGGGGAGCGAAAGAAGGGCTTTATCTTAGAAACATGGAAAACCAGGTTGATTTTGTTAGTTTGTGGGGTCAATTTGAGTCGCACCATCACCGGACTGAGCACCTTAGCCACAATAAATGGTCCAATAAATTTGGGTCCCAGTTTACATGCGGGAAGTCTGAAGTTCATATCTTTGGAAGACAACCAGACCTTCTGACCACACACGTAAAATGGGGGCTTGGTACGGTGACGGTCCGCCGACGCCTTGTTCCTTTCGCCAGTCCGGGTGAAGGCTTCTCTGGCGATCCACCAAGTATGGAGGCATCTCTGAATAAACGCATGCACGAATGGAACAACGGCATTGGATTCTTGAGAGGGGAATAAGGGTGGCTAGTAGCCTAAACATCACTGGAAGGGAGATAAACTCGTAAATGAGACCGGGAGGGAGTTATGCGCGTACTCAACCATGGTTCATCTGGAACTCCAAGATGACGGTTCAGCAGACGCCACACAGCGCAGAACCCTCTCCAGATTCTGGTTGGCCCACTCAGCCTGACCATTAGTCTGCGGGTGATATCCAGAGGACAGGCTCGCGGTCGCTCCCAGCTGTCGACAGAACTCTGTCCGAAACTTAGACACAAACTGGGGACCCCTGTCAGAGACCACGTCCACCGGGAGGCCATAATTGAACCAAGACAATAGTCGCTGTCTCCCTCGCTGAAGGCAATTTGGGGAGGGAAATAAAGTGGGCCGCCTTCGAGAACCTGTTCACCACAGTGAGGACTAGCTTCTTGCCATTGGAAAGAGGCAAGCCAGTGACGAAATTCATCGCTATGTGTGGCCAGGATCGCGAAGGCACCGACAGCGGCTGGAGTAGCCCTGCTGGGGGTCGATTAGAGCCCTAACCCGCAGCACAAATGGGACAGGCCGACACGAACCGTCGAGTTCGTGACGGCCACCAAAACCGCTGCTTGATTAACCTATGAATACGAGTAGCTCCAGGGTGGCAAGCTAGGCTAGAAGAGTGGCCCCACTGTAGGACGCTAGTTCGGATTGACTCGGGCACGAACAGCAGATTCTCTGGGCAGTGAAGTCACGTAGCCCATCACGGACCTTGGACTCCTCCCCCCAGGTTACCACCGCCATAACCCGTTCGGGTTGAAAGATTGCCACAGGGTGGGTGGGACTAGCCTTAGCCTCAAAGATCCGCGACAGCCTATCAGGTTTACCATTCTTAGAGCCTGGGCGATAAGAAATGGTAAACCTGAAACGTCCAAAAAATAATGCCCAGTGAGCCTGCCAGGAATTTATTCTTTTGGCGGTGCGGATGTATTCTAGGTTCTTATGGTCAGTCCAAACAATAAACGGGAACCCTCTGACCAGTGACGCCACTCCTCCAGCGCCAGCTTGACAGCTAGTAACTCCCTATTCCCGATGTTGTAGTTCCGTTCCTTGAGGATTAAACGATGAGAAAAAAGGCGCAGGGATGTTTGGCGGGATCCATTCGGATACCTTCGAGCGAGATAATAAAACCCAGGAACGGAACCGGCTGTGCAGCGAAACTGACACTTCTCCAACTTGGCGAATAACGATTCTCCAGCAGCTGCTGGAGCACTCGTCTGACGTGCTGGACATGATCACGCTCGTTCTGGGAGAAGATCAGGATATCGTCGAGGTAAACAAACACAAACCGATCGACCATGTCTCTGAGCACGTCGTTGACGAGTGCCTGGAAGACCGCCGGGGAGTTAGAAAGGCCAAAAGGCATGACTAAGTATTCAAAATGCCCGGTATGGATGTTAAAGGCGGTCTTCCATTCATCCCCCCTAATCCGAACCAAGTGATAAGCAGTGCAGAGGTCCAACTTAGTAAAGATGGTTGCCCCCAGCAAGAGTTCAAAGGCCGAGGACATCAACGGCAAAGGATAACGATTATTTACCTTGATGTCTATACCCCCGATAGTCTATACAGGGGTGCAGCGAACCATCCTTTTTCTCCACGAAGATGAACCCCACCCTAGCTGGAGAGGAAGAGGGACAGATGATGCCTGCTACCAGAGAATCGTGGATATACCTCTCCATGGCCTCCCTCTCTGGTCTGGACAGAGAGTAAAGGTGCCCCTTAGGTGGGGAAGTGCCTGGCAACAAGTCAATCGTACAGTTGTAGGGGCGGTGCGGAGGCAGAGATGAAGCTTGGAAGCGTCGCTCCCACACCGTTAGCTGTGCTCCTCCAATCTGCATGGGCTCCTCCTCCGGGAGGACGAGGCGTTGGGAACGCGTATCACAAGTGGTCACAGACTCCGTGCCGTGACGCACTCTCGGGGAAATCCCCCTTTTCGGTGCCAGGAACGGAGAGCAAAATGGTCGTCGACCCTGATGGCGAGGTCAATCAACCTATCCAAGCCAGCTGGAAGCTCCAAGGAATATATCTCGTCCTTCACGTGATCAGCCAGTCCGTGGAGGAAGTGATCCCAGAGTGCTTCTCGTTCCAGCCACAGGATACGGCGAGCGTGTAATAGAGTAAGCGGACACGGACTGCTTGCCCTGCTGAAGCACCGACAAGGCTTGTGCTGCCTAAATTCCCGGGCCGAACGATCAAAGACCTTGTGCAGCTCCTCAGTGAATGCCTCGAAAGACTCACAGCAGGCCTGCTCGCCATCCCACATGGCTGTGCCCCACTCCCTCGCTTGCCCCACCAAGAGCGTGATGACGTACGCTACCCTGGATAGCTCCGTGGGAAAACAGGAAGGCTGGAGAGCAAAAATTAACGAGCATTGGGACAGAAATGATCGACAGGAGTTGGGTTCATCGGAGTATGGAGCTGGTGGATTAAGCCGCGGTTCTGTGTGGCGAGGAACTGCACCCTTCAGGACCCGGGAATGATGTGGAAGCCCGATCTGCGGACGGGCTGACCTGCAGCTGGTCCAGCCGTTCCAACAGCTGGTTGAGTTGGAGCGAAACCTCTGCATAAGCGCGATGAGAAGCCACTAGTTCTTCCTGCTGCCGACCCAGTAGAACGCCTTGCTGCAAGAGAGCTCGGCACAACTCTGTCTCCTCTGCTGAATCCATGATCTGTAGATTACGTCAGGGTGTGGGTGCTGAAGGACTCAGATGCAGAGTGTGGAAGAAGGATAAACTTTATTTTCGCTACAAAACACAAAATAACATAAACAATATTTAAATGGTTGCTTAGGAAGCCGTGATTCCAGAGCCAGCCGGCAGTGTCTGCGGGCCACACGAGCTGCTGGATCTCTGTGCTGTCAGTTCTGTCGCACAAGGGAACAGCGGGACAGGTAAAGAACATTCAGTGCGAGGACAAAATAATCTACTCACAACGAGGAGTAGAAACATAGAGACATATATGGGAGAGGGGAATGGGTGACAGGTGGGGAGCGTCAGCTCGTGATGATCCGTGCAAAGCCGCTGCATGCCCAGACCACGAGCTGCAACAAGGACAACAAGGGAGCCGAGAAGGCACCCTGAACCGTGATACAAGATTGTCTGGGACAAGCCAGACAGCTGCTGCAACAATAATGAGGGGTCTCATGTATTGCAGGCCAATAGGTATCACATTGGACGAGCTGACATCAGACCCAGCAGTCTCTGAAACTGCTTGACAGTGAGTGACTGGCCTTCTTTCACTCTCCTGACTACCGTGAGGATTGACTCGATCCGAGCAGGGGACATATGTGCCTGCACCATGGTCAAATCCTACACCAGACCAAGATAAGTGGTTTTCTGTAATGGAGAAAGCACACTCTTCTTGGTATTCAGTCTTAATGCCAACACTTTCATGTGAGCGAGAACAACATCTCGATGTTGAGCCGCCATTTGCTCTGATTGAGTGAGAATCAACCAGTTATCGATGCAATTGAGTTATGTGGATGCCTTGTAGCCGCAACGGAGCCAACGCGGCATCTACACACTTCGTAAATGTGCAGGGTGAGAGTGCTAGCCCGATGGGAAGAACCCAATACTGGTAAGCTTCGCCCCCGAAAGCAAACCTTAGAAACTTCCTGTGAGTGGGAAGGATGGAGACATGGAAATATGTGTCTTTTAGATCGATCGTGACAAACCAGTCCTCGGACTTGATCTGAGGAATGACCTGTTTGAGCATCTTGAACTTCAGTCTGCTGACTGAACGGTTCAACTGACGCAGATCTAAAATGGGACACAACCCTCCATCCTTCTCTGGAACTATGAATTACTGGCTGTAGAAACCGGACTCTCTCGTGAGGAGGGCCATCTCGATGACCTCCTTCCTTAAGAGAGTATCTAATTATCGTTCCATTACCAAAGCCTGCTCGGGACCCACCGGGTGGGATTCATCTCATTGAATTGATGCGGAGAAGAACCGAACTGGATTCAGTAGCCTCTCTCTCTACAGTGTGCAGGATCCGTAAAGACACATCTGGCAGTAGTTTCCACACTGCCAAATAGTCTACATTGGGAAACAGTCTCTCGAGACTGGCCTCTGGTGTAATCAGAACGGCTAGGGAACGGCCGAACTAGCTGTTCTAGAGACCCCCGAAGGGTGGTCTGTTTTTGCGCCTCCCTTTACGAGGTGCTAGCACATGGCTGGCACATGGCTGAGGCTGCTCCCGTCCAGCAGCCCTCATCCACTCTTTAAGCACATACCCCTTGCCCACCAGTGCTGACGATGTACACAGAGGCTTGGAGGAAAAGGACAGAGCCTTTAGATGCGACGCAGCGTCGGGGGATAGATAGCTCGAGAGTGTCTGTTCCACCCGAGGCATCGCTCTATAACCGCAATCGTTTAACCCCACCACATTACCATAGTAATCTGAGGTGGGGATGAAGATGTGGGATGAAAAAGGTGTTTCCCATGAACTCATCGGTGTGGAGACCGGGGAAGAATGGCAGGCTCCGTGTTGGAGATGATCGCTTTACTTGCAGAAAGCGCTCATCCAGTCTGCTTGTCTGTGGCTCAGCTTGCTCCTCGGATGGCCAGTCGATTTATAACTTGGCCACACCACAAGTCATCACCTCAAATGCTCCTCATTGGCGACTGTCAGGAGAGGCTCGGCGCTCTCACATTCACCCTCCTCCGAGGATGAAACGTGAAGCGCCAAGCCCCGAGGGAAAGTGATCGCCGAGCGGGCTTCCCCGCCAAATCTGATGGGTAGGGAAGGAGATAGGGACTCGCACATCTCCATTCCCTCCAACAGATCCATTTGCGATCCCCACGAGTGCCAACGCCGCTCCGCCTCGGCAACAGCGGGACCAGCACCACAGGGAACGCTGGTGAAGGCTCCCCTCTTACCAAAGAGAGCCTTCCGGGAGCGAAGCACGTGCATTGGAAGAAGATCGCAGTGCGGACTGCCGGTGCTTTTTTTGAGTGCTGAATGCTGTGCATGCTCCGCTGCCTAGCAGGAGGCGCAAAAGCTGTGTGTGTCACATGCAGCAACACTGCTTGTACTGCGAGCTGCTCTCACCCTTATCTCGCGGATATCTGCTTGACATACCTATTAGCTGTATGCAAGAAGACATCAGGGAGCTTATTGCAGTGGTTTTGGACAAACAACACTAAATAAGACTCACAACAGAGAAATATCAGATTGATACACACAGAGCGCTTCGTGAATGACAGAAAGCTGATGCCGGTTTCACCATGTGCTTTTATACCAGCTTGTCATTATGTCACCACGTCCGTAACGTCTCGCCCATCCTTTAGATAGGTTGCACATGATATTCAGAGCTGCTCATGCTGGAGTCGTTCCCCTAGCGTTTTCGGACGCAGCTCGAGTTCCGGAATTAACTCTATCCAGAGTTAATCTTCTAAATGACACCCTTCATGTTTTATACAACTATTGATAATGAATCAATAGACACTTTAGCCTATGCAAATCAGTAAATTGCTGAATACTGCTAAGAATAAAAACAAAACTTGATATGCATGTCAAACAATTGACCGTTGATACTTGCTGTGCCTGGGATGAAAATTTCTAGGACACCAAGGTCTGGTCATGTCAGCAGGTAGTCGAATGCTTCCTCATCAACCTCTTTCTTTGAATCATTAAAGACTTTAACATCCATTGTAGTCCAAGTTCCAAGTTTATTTCTTACCACATTCCACATTCCTTTTACATTTCAAATGTAAATGTTTTTGAAGAAAATATATTTCCTTAAACTTTATTCTGACAATGTTGTTGGTTTGCATCCTGAAGGAACCAAATAGATAAATTTGAACAAGGCAATAACACTCACAGTGAAAAGAATGAATAACACTCACATGAAATTAATGACACTCACATGAATGAAAAGAATAACACTCACATGAAAAGATTATTCATTAGTGCACTACACAACATGAGTTATCTTTGTTCACTAATGTGTTTTTAATTTGTAATAACTGTAATAGTTCTGTTAAAGTAGCTCTATTCGGACAGTAATGGTTTCTCATGAGATGTCTGTAAAAATAAATCTGCATGGCACATCAGTGATAAAACCCATGTCGACTTATTCGTGGAAGTGAGTTTTGCGATCCTACAAACCTGTAAATGTGCTGCTCACGTGTGTCATGAATCTGGTTGCCCTTCCACCACATGGACTCTTGCACTACACTCACTGTTGCACTCCACCTCAGACTACAATTCCCATCATTCACTGCACTGACAACACACACACACACACACACACACACACACACACACACACCCAGCTGATTGCACTAATCACACAGCTGATTGCACTGATCACGCAGCTTACTTAAGCCTTGGACTTCCTCTCTGTCATTGCTGAGTATTGTTTTAGCGTTTAGTATTCTCCAAATGTTAGTTACTACCAAGCCTTCCCGTGTTTTGTTTTCGTGTTCAGTCTAGTCTTTTTGTGTTGCCTTGCTGTCTGGTTCCTGACCTTCTGTTTGTTACACGGATTTCTCTCTGCCTTGCCCTCTGGATATTGTTCGCTGATCGTAGACCTCGCCTGTTTACTTGCTTACTCTTCTGCCTTGCCCTCTATATGACTGTTTGCCATTTGTTCGACCCTGCCTGTGTTTTTGACCATGTCTAGCAATAAAAGCTTGCATATGGATCCGCACGCCTCGCCTTGTCGGCTCCGTTACAACGTGGATGCATAATTGTCTGCGTAAATACAGTAGGCTATGCTTGGGAAAATATGAATAATTTCATTTAACAGTAGGAATATATTATAATATAATTTGTATTATGCGATTAATTCAATCTCCTGTTTAGAAAAAGGAAAACAGACATGCTATTTTTTTTTTTTTTTAATCTGAAAAAGACTACTGGGAAATGTAATTTTCAAAAACGTGGCAAAGTGATTTGAGCACAAAACAGAGGTGAATATTATTAAAATAAATATTAAGACTTTGAAACTTTACTTTACTTTACCATCCAGTAGAAGCGTATCTTCTCTTCTAAACCCACAAGCAGCAGCGGTCGATGGCCATGATTAATAGTAATGGTGGATAAACAAAACTTTGGGAGGAGAACAGTTAGGGGAGGAGTCACCATTACTCTGTAATTTTGCTACCAATCTGCGGACACATTTTACTCTGTACACTCAAAATAGAGCAAAGACAGCTATTTTTTGAGGAAAAACATTCAGTTATTGGAGAGAGCGATTAACTATAACTTTGTGAAGCTTGTAAAACTAGCTCAGTCTGTACAACTGTGGTCAGCATCAGCATCTCTACTAGCAAAACTGTACGTTGAACTGTTTCAAGAACAGTCACTTTACCACCTAAAAAGAGAGTTGCTACTGTGAGATGTCATGTAGCTTTCAGCTGTGAAACTGTTTTATTAGTAAATACAAAGGGCAGAACTGACAACAAGTTTCTGTGTGCATGTATGTTTCTCAGTGTGTGTGTCTGTATTGTATGTGTGTGCGTTTGTATATGGGAGAGAGCGGGAGAACAAAGGTGCACGTTCCATCAATAATAAAACATCATTTTGTGGGATAAACATTTGTCATTTTCATCCTGTTGTGCTTAGGTTATTTTGCTCTTGTAAGCTGTAAGGACGTTTGAAATAACTGAAATTATTTGGCAAAGTGATTCGAAACTGCCTGGAACTATTTTAGCTGATTTTAGCTGTGCATTTGCTGAAGAATAATCACACACCTTAGCATGTTTGTTAACCAATCTGAGCTAACCATTGTAAACATACTGAACATCCAGTGGAAATTATTTTTGATAACCTAGTGTCCAATATTTTCTCCAAAATCTTAATATATCCATAATCATAATTTCTCCATAATCAGTTCTTACAAATCTCCAAAGTTTGTCTGTTCTCTTATTTAGAAAAAAAAAGATTTGTTTTGCCTTATTACTTGTTTATTTTCCACTGAACTTGGCACTAAATGCACCACAGATGAATTCAGGGTGCAAAGACAACAAAGACCTCCAAAAATTAGACTGATTTAAAAAGGAAAGATAGTTTTGCCTTGCATTTATCACCACAGGACACTGCCACATTCTGTACTGTACTGCACTGTGCTCGTTTCATTCTGCTGTTCGCAGATATAGTGGACTCCACAGACACGCTGAGTCAGCGTATTCTGTAACATAATATCCTAGCCTGCACCTTTCCACATAACACAACACCCCAGTTCCTGATAATAAATAATTGAATCTACTACACAAATAGACACATCCACTGTAACCCGTTTTCATGTTATTTAATGCTGAAGTGTACTATTAAAGTATTATGTACCCAGAGATCCTAAAACAAGTCTTTGAGAACTCATTAAAATTGACCTTTGAATATGAAATGTCTCTGCACCTCTCATATCGAAATAGATCATTGAACTGAAAATTGTATAGCAGTATCTAGTTATTTTAATAGCAGATGTAACATAAGCTGTTATTCCCGTACCTGTACACTGCTGATGCTGCAATTCTTCATGTTTTGATCAATGAGGCCATTACAGTATTGTGCAGGGTTGTGTGCCATTCTTGATCTGAGAAAATGTTTAAATAACATTTCTGATGTTGAATTGAATTTGAAAATAGGACGTAGAGTTGTAATTTGAATGTAAGGAAGTAGAATGGAAGGAATCCATGGATTCGATTGTCAATATTTCATTATGCCTGGGTATTTGAGGTGGTTATCTATTGATATCAGTTGTATTATTTGTACAAATAAGCATTAGTCAAATTTACAGGAAACAGTTATAGCCAAAAATATCGGCACCCTTGGTAAATATGATAAAGGAAGGCTGTGAAAATCAGTCTGCATTGTTAATACTTTTGATCTTATATTTAAACGAATCACAAAAATCTAACCTTTCATTGGATAATAATAATTTAAAATGGAGGGAAATATCATCATGAAATATATTTTTTTTCTCTAATACACATTGGCCACAAATAACGGCAACCTTTTATTCAATACTTATTGAAACCTCCATTTGCCAGTTTAACGGCTCTAAATTTTCTCCTATGCCTGATGAGGTTAGAGAACATCTGACAAGAGATCAGAGACCATCTCTTCATCCAGAATCTCTCCAGACCCTTTAGATTCCCAGCTTTATGTTGGTGCTTCTTCTCTTCAGTTCACCCCAAGAATTGTCTATAGGGTCAGAGGACTGGAATGGCCATAGCAGAAGCTGGGTTTTGTGCTCAGTGATTCATTTTGTGTTGTTTTGGAGGTTTGTGTTTGGATTATTGTACGGTTGGAAGATCCAAACATGGCCCATTATAAGATTTTTAACAGAGTCAGTTACTTATTAATTTTTTATCTGTTGTTATTTGATAGAATCCATAATGCCATGTGTCTAAACAAGATGTCCAGGACCTCCAGCAGAAATATAGGCCCACAACATCAAAAATACAGCAGTATATTTAATTATACACTTTTATTTTACTTTACTTTTAGTCATTTAGCAGACACTTTTATCCAAAGTGACTTACAAATAAGAAAAAGTAATTAAAACTATAAGATAAAACATATAGACACACGTCCTCTTCCAGGCAGTTTCATAACATTTTATGTTGATTTGACATTTTTTATTATTACCCTGATGGTGGAAATGGGAATTTTCACTGCTTTAGCTCTTTTCTTAAAGACACTTAAAGCTCAATTAACTTTTGATGCACATCAGAAATGTATTCTTTGGTTTTTCTCATTGTGATGAATGATTAAGGGAATTTGGACTTTGTTTTCCCTCCTATTTATATTTCTGGAACAGGAAGCCATGACTGTATGACTTCATGTTCATAATCAACCTGGAGTACTCAAAATTGTAAATATGATTGCAAATATACTTCAGAGATATAATACTAATACAAATTTCTAGGGGTGTCAATAATAGTGTCCAATGTGTATTTGAGAAAGAAAAAAAACATTTATTTCATAATGACATTTCCCCCCATTTTAAATTGTGACTGTATGTGATTGTACATGACTGTATGTGACTGAGCTGAATACAAATGCAACTCAACAATCAAAGTATGACTTGCCAATTCATACATTCTTAACTCTGAATATCATAGGCTTATTCAGAGTTTAGATACTGAGAGTCTGAATATCTTACTTATTCTTATGCTTGTTTAAATCCAGTCATACAAGGGAAATATTATACCAGACGTAGCCTTTTGATCGTGTAGCATGTGATTATTCAGAAGTCTTCTCTCGAACCGCACAAGCAAAGATTCTTCAGCACGCAGAACCTGATTTTACCAAGTGCGGCATGTTCCTGGGTCAACATCTTTGTTGACCCAGGAACAACATTGTTATTAACCAATCAGATTTGAAGAACAAGTTTATAATTTTTGTGAAGTTTAGCTTATAATCTGTGTTTTTTTTGTACATCAGTGTCATTCATCTATCATTTCCTCTGATTTTAGGGATTACTCATGGTTAAGGTTAGGTTTAGGTGTAGGGAAATGGTCAAGATTAAATATTTGGATTAAAATGTTGTTCCAGGGTCAACAATATATGTTGGCCCAGGAACACATCTAACTCAGCAAAATCAGGACGTGCCTTCAGCACCACAATAAGTAAAATCCGTCGAAAGCAATTTAATACTCCCTCTCACTCTCGGTGTGAAACCGAGATTGATGGTTCTTTGCTAATTTATTTTTTATTGTTTTTTTTATGTAGGCTAATTGGTTTTAAACTTGGTGTTGTTTATTTATTATGTAATGGTGGGTATTTTGTGTCGATCTAATGTAATTATGTAATATTTTAAAGGAAAATTGTAATTAAAGGTTTGTTTAAAGTTGAAGTCTCTCATCAACAGCGCTGTCCGCTGTGTAACGGCTGCTCTCTTTTTCTAGACTACAGCGAGCTTCAGCACTCTGTCTCTGCCCTTTCCCAGAACGCATCCGCAAACACAGGAGATCAAGAGGTTCCTCCAAAACACAGCACGACATGGATAAAGGAGATAAAGGTAAGAAACTTAAATCCGTGGAAGTATTTATTATTATACCGAGAGAGTGAATGCGTTTTAGGGCTGTTTCGGGAAAAGTGGACTGCGGATCTGGTTCGAAGTGTAGCCTATTGAGCTTGATGATGCTCAATGCAGTATCCGGAATTAATAAGCTCGGCGAACTGCGAAAGCTCCTGTACATTTGGACATTCTGTTAGGAAGGGATCATTGTTAAAGTTATATAGTTGGTGTTGAGTGAGGGATCATAGCGTTAAAAGTGTGTGCCAAGATCAGTGGCGGCGTTTCAGAAAACCATGGGTATGGATGGTTGCGGCGGATGGGGATCTGTCATTGTGCACTTCATGCACTTAACATTATATTAAATTATTGGAGTGTTTTGTCTCTCATTAGAACGGCTGTAACTGTTAATGTATGAGGCAGCAAGTGCATCGCATTATATGCTTTCATCGACTTTAACAGGTTATTAAATAACGTTTCTTGTAGCTATATATGTGCGCTTAGTTTTTTGTTGTTGTTTAATACACAATTGGTCAAAATCTCAAAGGCGCTTATAAATGCACAGGATATTTAAAACGTACAAAAGTATATTGATTTGGCTAGACGGCAAACCTACATCAGCCTTTACAGACATAGTGTTTGAGTAAAGAAAACGCTGTACTATTCAAACATCAATTATTTATTTACCCTTGCATTGCGAAAAAGCGGATATACCCAGCTAACCATAATACGTGATTGTTACGTAACTGCAACGTAATTTGATGACCAAACTTTCGTTGTGACAACGTAAGTAGTTACGTTGTGACAACTGGAAAAGTGAAATTCCCGGATACGTTGCTACAACGTAAATTCATGACGTTGCCAGTCAGTAATCAGGATGTTGTGACAACGTTGTGTGCTTGTACAAAGTTGGTCATTTTCAGGGCGGACAGTTTGTCCTCATTTGCCCAATAAAGACGAAATATTTTATGAATGATGGACCCATACTCAAAATTAGGCAAATCCAGCTCATTTATTTTGTTTTTGAAAACAGTACACATTAAAATCATATTATTATTTTGTATATATATATATATATATATATTATTAATTCATTTTGTTTGAACGTAGAAAGAAATGGAACACTTCCTAGGAACATAGAACGGTCCAGGGGAGAACTACTCCATTTCTACAGGTAGGCAATCCTAAAGAAACAACAAAAGAACAGGTTAGTCGTTTTCATTTTAACTTTTAAATAAGTGTTAAGTGTTACAAGGCAATTCTTTAAAAGAAAATTTACTTAAAATGTGCCACGTAAGATAACCAGTGATCCTCAACGTTGTCAGAACGTCCTTATTACTAACTGACAACGTCACAAAGTTAGGAAGGTGATGAAAAGCATTTCATAACTTTAACTTTTGCCAGTGTTACAAAAACTTATCATAAGCACGAAAATGTGGACAAACGTGGGAATTGCGTTTTGGACTTGACAGCTCTTAATTTCTAATTAAAAACAGGCGATCCTAATAATTTGTGGAGGAAAAAGTTGTGACGAAACTTGTGGCCTTGAGAAAAAGATGCAACTATCATAACATCAGGCAATCATTTTTTTTTTTTTTTAAATTGTGCTTTGAATTGTGGGGAGAAACCTAAATCAAATCGAACCATTGTCTGCGCAATATGAGATATTTAGAAAACTTGACCCTTGACTTAGAACATTTTTTTCAATTCAATATCAATACCTGAACATGCTTTTTCAGTTGGGCTGGCACATGTTTCAGTGTCTCAGCAATGTAGCATTCGACGTCTTTCTCTCCAAGTTCAGACTTGCATTTCATGACGGCATCTAGAACAAAACGAATATTATGCAAGTACCATTTATTTATGAGCTCAAATTTGTCAATGTTCATAATACTTTCATTACACAACATTTTTTATTTGCCAGTGAAGTTTTTGCTGAGGTTGCCATTGGCGACTAGATATTTACATGCTATGACTTAAACAGCTTTTTCCCTGATTGTTTTACAATCACATATTTTGTTATGTTCACATATTAAACTTGAGAAATGAGTTTCAAACAGTCTGCTAAACGCAGCTCCAGCTGTGCAGCACGAGAGAGATCAAAATGACCAAGATGTGCAAGTGAAAGTGCAGAAAAACAGGGTCTATTTCATGCACAACTTCAACAGGTAAAGCTGTCAGCTGTGTGGATATTGGCAATATTATTAACAATTCTCGTTTATAAGCAGTACTAATATGGCTTCTTATCAAGATCTTAAGGAGTGAACTTTTTATTATTTGTAGCGCACTTGCCGTCCAGTAAATCGCAAAAAGCTTGGTTTGCAAGTAGGTGGAACTAGACACCAGACAGCTGCAATAGTTCTTCCTCCAACTCCAAATAAAATTACGTGTAGCTTTTGTCATTTTGTAGTGCTTAGGAAGGACTTTACCAATAACAAAAGACATTTCATCTGCATGTACAGTACTTAAGAAAACGATATGGAATACAGGTCTGTGATATGAGCTTGACTAATACTTGAGATTAATTAAAATCAAATTAAAACTTTAATTTAGTTACTTTAATAAAAGTATCAGCTTTAAAATGATGCCAAATTCATAACGAAATTCAAACAATACGGTTTTGGCGCAATCGCTTTGGCGCCTCAGTTCAAGCAGCAGTGAAGCCATTAGGCCTATATCTTTCTATTTACTACTATAGTTGAATTAACATCAAAAAGGTAGGCTATTGTAGGTGGGCGATATGACCAAAATCTTATAAATCACGATGACTAATTTTATATCACGGTAACGATATATATCATGATATAGTAATTTTTTCTTTTAAAAGGTTATGATATTAAAATCTTTGATACTATAGAATTTTCATAATCCTTGTCACCAATGTCAATATCAAACTAATACAAACCTAAAAGAGAGAAACAAAAAACCTCAAGCTCACTGAAGATAAATAAACAGTCAGTGATACAATAAGAATAAGAAACTAATTGCAAGCAATAGGACAATAAATAAGAAAAGCTACATACATTGTGTAAATTAATTAGTCTTCACTGTGTTAATTATATCTATCTATGATAGATATAATTAACACTTGTATTATGTATAGATTCTATACATATATAAATATATCATTATTTTTTTAATAATATTTATATACATGTATAGAATATATAAATACACATGTTAATTATATTTATCATAGAGCTGTATCTATGATATATATATATATATATAATTAACGTGTATTATGTATAGATTCTATACATATATAAATATATATATATTTTTTTTCTTATTAAACTTACAAAAGTGATTTAGTCAAGAGCAGTGAGAGATTTTCTAGCAATGTGCTATGATTAATAGGAATGGCAGACAGAACGAATATTGGACCGCTTTAAGACCGAAGTCCGGATCCAATACACGGTTACATATGCGTTCTCTTACAGCTGTTTTCCTTCTTAAAACCTAAATCGCTGTGTTTATGAGGATACTTGCAAAGACGGGATTCTGACGCATATCGTGTGTTTATGTAATCGTTCAAAGCCAATAAAGCGGCAAAAAAAAAAAAAAAAGCGGTCCTCTCACACAGAAACAGAGACGTGCACACAGCGCTGTTGTTTGCGTTTCAACAGCTTAAAATCTGTTGTTTTAAAACTGCAGTGCTTAAAAACACGTGCCCATTCTACAGATGTAGTCCCTCGTTTAGTTCTGGTTGTTCTCCACCTGGTTCTGTCTCCCCTTCACGCCCCATCGCAGTCATCCAAATTATGAAAAAGTACCGTAAACAATGTATTTTTCGACACCACGAAATAAACGATAGAACATATGAAACGATAGACTTTATTTCGTCCATCCGATATATATCGTCATATCGCACAGCCCTAGGCTATTGTATGAGAGAACCTACAGTACAACTTACTGAAATGTCTCATGTAAAAGCTCATTCAGTGTCAAACTGCGGAAAATGTGTAAAGCTTGTAAACATTGCACTGTAATACAGAATGTTACCTCGGAATAACCATGCAGTCTCCATAAACTTATCAGTCAGCTAGAAAAATAACTATAAAGAGCATTCTGTTACATTTATGCGCAATTGCATATTAATATTTTTACTTAATCTGTTTTCTACACGATTCAACTCCTCCTATAAAATTGCATTTTATTAATGAAGAAAAACAGACTGAATGTGTGAAAGACATGACAACATTTATAGGATGCACTGAGGAGGAGCCCAAACTACACTCAGTGGCCAAGTGATGCTTATGGTCCATGATATTGGTACAGATTCTGTGTAACGAACAATTCTTTGTGACTGTATCAAGTTTGAAAAGACATTTAGTTCCCAGGTCAACCTGATCATCTACAAGATGGATTAAACTGCTGATATAGATTTATCATTTACAAGTTAAGTGAAATGATTTCCTGCATAGTGTTTTTTTTTTTTTTTTTGACTCACGTTTGATGACTTTGCACACAGTTGTGTCAATCAGAGGCAACTTCTCCCTTTTGCCCTTCAGACTGAAGTGGCTCCACACAATGTTTGTCGCCACTGCCCGCATCACTCTCCTGACACAATCCCCTGGACTGGCCCCACCAATAAGGCTGAGATGGTGAATCTGTTAAACACCACGTTTTGGCATGCAGGTAATTACAGTCAACAAAGTCATTGTTCATTTCTCATTTTCACAATTTAGTCGTTGAATATGTAAAAGTAGAAACTTACATAATACAGAACTTTTACATATTTACTAAAAAAGTACATGGTACAGAATTTTGCTCTGAAACGGTTCAAGGAACGAAAATGAAAACCGGAAACATTTTTTCATATTTTCGAAATAATAAGTGCCGGGGGCGTGGTCAGATTTTCACTTTTTTTATTTTTTGAGCAGTGAGCGCAAATATGATTGAAATGGCTGCACTGTAATACTGGCTGTATTAAGGTTTAATTAGTGGTTTCATTGACAAATAGTGCCAAAGTCTAGGGCAAAACTATTTATGACATTAAATTTAATAAACAAATCTAAATTGAAGACCTTTTAAGGACCCACGTCTAACAACACTCTTGTTGTGTGATTTGTTAATCTCCATTTTAAACAAAGATCAAAAAAAGATCAAGGAAGTGTCATGCCCCCCTGAAATAACCAAATACTCACCACTCTCTTTCTGAAATCAGACTCTTTAAGGCGGTGGTCAAGTGCCTCAAACTCATCTTTGGTCTGAGCTATATTGAGCTCGAGGATGTCTTCCTCTCTTTGATGACCGTGGCGTTTCCTCAGTAGGAGAAGTATTTCTCTCTGGGTGGCTGCCAGGCTGTCTACTTTCGAAGCAAAACCTGTAGTGTTCCTGCAATCAAAGAGCACCAGTTTACACATCTCAGCATAAGTGTAGGGTGAACCAACTCCAGGGTAAGTGTAATCTATTATTTAACAATCAGAATTTAATAAAAACATTGTATGCTACTATTTATAACATTTTAATTTGCACAGATATTCAAAAAGCAAATAAATATACAAAAAGAGAGCAAAGAACATTTACATTATCAAAGAGTATTGTCACTGACTTCAGGCTAGCACATATTTAATCTCTTCAGAAACTTGTGTTCTAATCAATGATGATGTCTATACTGTGTTTTGTGATCACCCTTAAGTCATTCTAAATATAGTTTACAGATGTTGATTGCAAACTAGAAATTTTACCATCGTTTATATGCTCTGCCACAGGGACAGAATGGCATATGGGAGATTCATCAGCATCTGCAAGCATGATAAAAACAGTTGTCAACTTTAACATTAAATTGTGGTTATGAACACCAAAGATGTCGCTATCAATGGGCCCATTTATTCTTAGAGAATTCACCTCAGTGTTTGATTAAATCATTAATTCAATTCTACCTTTAGGTAAATCATGTGATGAAGTCGGAACTGAATTGACACAGGTGGGATTCTGGGAAGAATATTTGACTTTGTCTATTTGAGCATACAAAGACAAAAAGAGAGACATGGCATACAAAGACATGGCACAGTACTATAATGTTTGAAATGTTTCTACTAATGTACTTGGTTTATGTTTGGGTGGGTTTGGAAGTTTTGCCTCTGGTGCTGTATCAAAGAAATGTAAAATAACAGTTTTGTTTTAGTGAGGGAAATTTTTACTTTAAACATTAATTTTAATAAGAACCTTTGTTTGGCCTTTTCTCACCAATTGTTGCTTTTTTTTTAGGAAATGTTCCATCTAAATGGCATGAAAAATGTTAATTAACTTTCAGCTGCATTTGACTTGAATTACAAAATTGCTGTAACAGCAAAATTAGGTTTTTGTTGAATGGAATTTACAATGGTACCTTGCTGCTTTCTTTTGATTGGGGGTGCCCTCAGTGGTGTCTCATCTAAATAGATTATCAATGTGCAATTAGCAATGTATTCTTTAAAAGTTGATAATGATCTGAATTTTTCGGTTTCACTTTCAGAAGATCTCAATGGACTACACAATGCTCAATACTCATAAGGCTGAATGTAATGCACTGCATACCATCGCTGCTGTCATCATATCTGACAGGTGTTTTTGTTGACCTTTTACATTGATGTCAGCCTCACTCTCTACAGCAGAATGGTATTCTGCTGCTTTGCTCCACTTGAGGGCCTTCTCAAAATTGTCTGAAAATATAAATCCAATGGTAAAGCAGAAAACAATCATAATGTACAATCAGATCATTAAATGTATCCTCTAATAAATTAAACATTACCAGTATTTGCAAATACACGGATTTTCCTGGAAATCCAGTTGTCTTCATCTGGAATTTCTTCCTTTTTTGCTCTTTTAGTTGGGTTTGAAGGTGGCCAGTAGCTGTATTGTTGCTAGCATGTGTAGTAAGAGACATTTTTTAAATATACATTTCTTGATTTTAATGTTTTGATCAGGATTATATTGTTGATGCGGAAGGTTAGAAAAATGTTTTTGCACCCCATTTTTCTGGTATGTCCAGCACTGGGCTACAATGCCAACTGTTGACTCCTCCGTGAATTCAACGATGAAATACATTCTAAGGAAGAGATGAGGAAGGTCAGTAATTTACTAAAACCATTGCTTATTGCATCTCAAAGAATATGCACATTTGTTAAAGTTCTCTTACATTATGAAAGATTTACTGCTGATGTAAGATGGCCATAAATGTCACAGTGTCTTTTTCAATCTTGATTGCTCTCTTTTCAATTAGTTTTTTGGGGATCCACCTCATTGTTGTCTGTTTTTTGTTGTAGTTATGCACCCCCAGAAGAAATGAGTGACAGGGCTCCATGAACAATGGTGCAGGATTATGATATATCCTGCAAAGAACATGTCCATTTTTCTCCTCATCATTGGTGATCTCGCAGCCATTGTCATCGTCTAGGATGAATGCTCTATCCTTACTCTTCTTTGTTTGTCTGTCTTTTTTGTTTTCAATTGTGGATGTACGTCTTTCCTCAATCCTGTTGGCAATCTGGCTAAGAGGGTGTGTTCCACTTCGTACCATCTTCTTGACTGAATGCAGGTACGTTTCAAATTTAAATGCACTGCAGTTGTCCAGACCATTGAATTGTACAGCATCATCAGTGATGTGGAGCATTGAGTGGATGTTGTACACTATAAACTCTTTCCCATAGAGCTCTCGTCCTCTGCTGACAAAGTAGCTCAGCAAGCTTCTAGCATATGCTGAGTGTTTTTCGACCAGTGTTGGGGAAACTAGAAAGCACATTGCCACACTGAATGCCAAGAAATGAAGGTACATGTCATGCTCAAGAATTCCTTTCAACACAAGCTTGCCTGTATAAAGCATGAATTGACGGAATTCTGTTGCCTTCCATCTCTCAAGTTCATCCAGGCCTCGAGGGGTGCGAGAAAAGATGGAAGGTATTTGATTTCGCAGTTGAAGCAACCTGGAGCTGACTTGCTGTTTTTGCAAGGTGGAGAGCCTCACTCTTCTTTCACCACTGGTCCAACTGACAAGAAGCCTCTTCATCACCCCCAAGCATGCCTGATGCATGTAGTCAATTGGGAAACATTTGATCAGGTCAATGGGAAGCTGGATGAATGGAGTATTGCTATTGTGATGCTCAGGCTGAACTTGGCTCCTAAATGAAGCATCTGTGTGCAAGGTGAGGTTTTCTGTGGCTTGATATGTTACTTTGCCAAACCATTCACCTTTCTGGTTACACTTATCACAGCCATAGTATCCGGAGCACAGCTTTGTGCCTCGTGTGAAGGCTTTTGCCGGAGCATCACACACAATACAGAGAACATTGATGGTGAAATTTCTCTCCCTGTACTGAAGGCCACTAGACAGCAAATCTTTAAGATCTGCTATAACATCGTCTAGGAAGGTCAGATCGGTGGGTTTCTTGTTTCCACAAGTTAATGTTGTTGGAAAAATGATGATGGGCTTGAGGTGAACAGCACACAGGACAGGCCATACAACTTTCCCTGAGCTCTTGAACAATGGCAGGCCATCAATGCTGAATGACAGATAAATTGTGTCATTGTTCAGAATCTCCTCAACAGGGTACTTCTCCAGGTTGTCCAGCAATTGCTGACGCAATGGGTAATGCAAATACTCCATGCCACATTTCTGCATTGTGGTTACTTGCCTGGGTGTTTTGAGCAAAGTACGGGCTGAAGATGGAAGATGAGTATGTCCATGTTTTTGAAGAATTTTCAACAGATGGTCAACGGCATTGCTTTTTACTTGGAACTGAGAAGCCCAGGATGCCAGGTCTGTTGCCAGGGATGAGCTAGCCTTGCTGTCTTCCTGGTCAGATGTGTCATCCTTATTTTCTCCCAGGTCCATGACTTCCTCCAAGTTATCCTCCCAGTCATTTTCTTCCGAAGGGCAGGATGCTTCAGAGGACATTGAGGATGCTTCAGATGACACTGGAGATGGATGGTATGTTATGTCCTCCGTGGAACCCAAGGTATCACCTGCATCCCACTGACCTTCTGTGACTGTTTCAGTGATCATCCAGACTGTCCAAGTCAGTGTTGTTTTTTGAAGATACCTTTTGAAGAATACGTTTAGCTGCTCTCCAGGATCTTAGATATTGCCTTGAACGTTCTCTTTTTGTCTCACTCATTGTTTTATTTGTCTGTAAATATTATAGTGTAATGTCTGAATGTGCTTCTGTTCTGTTTTGTATCAAAATGAATGAAGGCCACTATTCTTAAACTTTGTCACTTACTTTGATCAGACTGCAGGGGCTGGAATAGAGGTTCCCAATGAAATTCAAGGTCCAAATATTGGGATGTAGTCTGCCTGTCAGAGACAATCAGAGCACAGATATCCATTGATTTCAGGAAATCATCATTTACCGTTAAGCTAGAATAGCTTCAATGCATCTGAAATCAATTATTAACGACACATCAAGTTGTGAGTACTGAGGAATCAGTTACAATGAAGAGTAATCAGCTGTCAGAGGTGACTGTCAAACTGATGTCCTTATTGCAGAAGCTTAAAGGAATACATGACTTTAGCTAACTGATTTTTATTTTAGACAGCTAACGTCAAATCAAATCACTTTTGTCACATCACCACAGCACAAGTGCCTTGGTGAGTGAAATTCTTATGAGCGTGCTCCAGACAGTGCAAAAAAAACAACAATTTACATATGGACAGTACAATCATGTATTATTTTAAGCGTAGGGCTTAGAACTACATAAATAATACAAATAATAAAACATGACTGAGAACACCTTTAAGAAAAGCTAAAGAATATTATTTGACAATTATTTTCAAAAGTCATTACAAATAAAAAATTTCATTGTTGATTCTTGTTAAGTTATGCATAATAGTGTTGTATGATTAATCTGGCATGCAAATTTGACATTTATGTACCAGTAAAGATTTAGTATGCCTCTAAACTTGAGGTCCACATACAGGTGCATCTCAAGAAATTAGAATGAATATGAGGGAGTTATGTCTCTACAGATTAAAATGTTCTATAAATAGAAATATAATTTTTCTTTATCAGTTGAGCACTTACAACAATCAAGTGGCAATCAACACTGAAAAAAGTGAGAATTTTTGTTCATATTAGGACATAACATTATTGTCATAGTACACATTTTTAGTTAATTAACTTAATTAAGGTTCTGATTTATTAATATGTACAATACAATCTGAAAAATATAGATAATGCAGAGAGAAAGGCATTTGTTGAGACCCACTAATAAGAATATTAAGTCACAGTTTCATTTATTTAATTACAGCCAACTTGATCAGTTTCTATATTTCCTAAATGGTGTACTTAATCATTTAAGCTATTTCATGTATCTGTTTGTTTGTCGTTTTTAAAATAATGAGGCCGATTTCATTATTAGAGTTCTCATCTTTACTGGGAAGAGTCTCTCTCTCACACACACACACACACACACACAAGCAAAAGAAATATAGAATATGAGTGAGGTGTGTCTATGCAAATTGAAAAAAATTCAGTTTCATCAGTGATTATTGATGTATTAGCATGTTATGATGAAACTGGCAAATCAGAGATGCAGGATCTATGTTTATTTATGTATTTAGGGCCCGAGCACCAATGGTGTGAGGACCCTATTGGAATTGCTCCGCTTATTATTTTTTAAAGAATTATCCTTTAATGTCTTCATTCAGACATTATTAACATGCTGCATGATGTTGCTTTATTGATCTAAACCCAAATACTGAGTGGTATCTGACAGTTAGTCAAAATATATACTTACAAAGCCAAAGATGCTCTTGTGATGTGGCTCTGAAAAGAGCCTTTGATGTAGCTGCTGACACAAGCAAAAGAGAGAAAAAGAAAAGACGGAATATGAGTGAAATTATGTCTGCGCAAATTAAAATGCTTTCAATTTCATCAGTGATTATTGATGAATTAGTAAGTTATGATGAAAGTGACAAATCAGAGATGTAGGTTGACTACTATCGCTTACAACAATCAGACGGCAATTAACACTGAAAAAAAGAGAGAAGAGAATTATCATGGTATACATTCCCAAAGTTTATAAAGGCTCGGATGAATGGATAATATCATCTGATAATGCAAGATGAGAAGAATGCAGAGCAATGTATTTGATGAGACCTTACAGCCCAGTAACAAATAAGCCACAGTAAGATGCTTTTAATTTTTGAGAACAACATTATTATTATTATTATTATCTATTATAATTGTTGTTGTTACAAAATGAGGGATGACCGATTTCATACAGGTGTAAAGGCTTATGAGTCTCTTATGTCTCTCCCTCCCTTTCTTTGGCGCCAATGTGTGAGAGAGGGAGAGCTCACGCGCTCGCAGTCAAACCTGAGACAACGCACTACTTTCCATACAAATATGAATAATGAAGATATTAAGAATAATGTATCTCTTTTTAAGTAACGTTAACATGACAGAACTCTGAAACGAAAGAGCGTCTCTCAAAACGGAGCGGATTGGCTACATTGGCAATGACGTCACACTGCTGTAACGGCATTTAACAGTGTTTAACTGATGAACGGACTTTATATAAAAAGACGGAAAATCGTTGTCTGTGTGAGATGTGGTACATATACCGGAAAAGACAGTCAAATTTTTATAACAATTGAATGGGTTTCATGAGTGAAAACGCCTGCTATTTATTTGAGCTGTTATTCCCCTCAGAAGAACAAACTGTTCCCTCAGACTGTTATTACAATTAACATTATCTATTATAAAATTGTATTACTTTCTTGCTTCATAGGTTTAAAATGTCATTTATTTTTGTTGTTGGCCCATACTTTTAAAAAGTAATTTAACTAAGTTAAGTAAAAAGTAATTCACCTGAGAAAAACGCACTGCTGGGATGTCGCCAGAAGGGGAGTCAGGTTGTGCGCGCGGTGGGCACAGACCCGGTTTATATAGGCCCGCTGCCCGGTTTCGCGGGCTTGGCACGCGACTAAGAATTTAAGTATTGAGAGAAAAGTTTATTTTCATTTTTTTATTTTTTATGTACATTTATATAATGACACATTGCATTAACTTAGCATTAAACGTCAAAAAAGATGGGGTTTTAAATAATGTGGTGTTTGTGTTTTCCTACTATATTCAAAGCAATGGTGTTATCAAAATATAACAGTCACGTAATTTTTTTTAAACTTCTTTTTCTCCCAGTTTGAGTCCCTCTTTGTTCAATATAATTGAGCAACCCTATAGGTGGCGATGTACGCACGTGAGTTGCCAATAAGCCAATAGATGAAGAAGAGCCAGTCACGCTGAACGTGATGTTTCAGAGGTAAGCATAATATTTTGGAAATGTATGATATGTATGTATAAATGGTTTTATGATAGTATATTCGACATGGTTGTACATTTTTTTTAAAGTGAACTACTTTTGATCAGTTATACCCGACCGGATGTTATAGCACCGCGTTGTGTAACCAACCGCGGCGGATGTTAAGTTAGCAATAGAGATTTGATTCCAAACCAACTCGGATATACGTGAATGCATAGCATTCTTAATTTAAACTAATATATATATATATATATATATGCAGAATATGCAATTGTGTTTTATAATAATTTTAGAAATGTAAATGGATGCAAAATTATAAATCAATTAAATTCCAAACCCATGTGACCTAAAGACATCAAAGCATGTGCAAATTCAGAAAGTTATTCCCCAATCCTTGTGAATATTATTCAGAATAATATGTATTGCCTTTTGATATGTAAAGGATATGTAAAGGGATTAAACTAATTTGACTAGTGACTTTACCATTTGTTTTAATAATGTCTATTTACAGTGCAATTTATTCTGCTTACCTGACTCGTGCAGAATTCTATTAATGTGCTTGGACACAGAGCTCTGTGAACAGCCAGCCTCTTTTGCAATGACCTTTTGTGTCTTGCCCTCCTTGTGCAAGGTGTCAATGGTCGTCTTTTGGACAACTGTCAAGTCAGCAGTCTTCCCCATGATTGTGTAGCCTACAGAACTAGACTGAGAGACCATTTAAAGGCCTTTGCAGGTGTTTTGAGTTAATTATCTGATTAGAGTGTGGCACCAGGTGTCTTCAATATTGAACCTTTTCACAATATTCTAATTTTCTGAGATACTGAATTTGGGGTTTTCATTAGTTGTCAGTTATAATCATCAAAATTAAAAGAAATAAACACTTGAAATATATCAGTCTGTGTGGAATGAATGTATACATTATACAAGTTTCACTTTTTGAATGGAATTAGTGAAATAAATCAACTTTTTGATGATATTCTAATTATATGACCAGCACCTGTACATATACAGTCAATTAACATACTTTCCAGAAGGCCAACAATTCACTAAAAATGTTTTTTTTTTAATGGTCTTATGAAGTATTATAATTTGTTGAGATTTACTAACTACCTAACTACTTCAGTCTGTGTGCATTGAATTTATTTAATACACGAGTTTCACAATTTGAGTTGAATTACTGAAATAAATTAACTTTTCCACGACATTCTAATTTATTGAGATGCACCTGTATATTAGCATCCACAAAAGGGATGATAAAGTTCAGTTTATTCTGAGTGGTTACACATAACACACTAACAAATTTCTGTTATTCAAATCTGTTAAAGGATTGTAATGCTGCATTAATTTGGCCAACTGAAACCGGGAACGTTTCCCATATCACCCGATGTACTTGTTATATTGTAAGACAAATGGAATCTACACTAATATTAGTCTCTTTTCATTGTTGTTCCAAGGGCACCGGAGCCACTCAGATTCAGTCCGTATCCAGATCAGATGGTGGATCAAGCACCTAGAGATGACCTCCACAGCCCTGAAATGTCAGCGGAGACTAGGACACTTAGATGAGCCCCAGAGACAGATCCCCAGTGAAGACCCGGTCTCCTAGATGGCCATTGGGACAAGACCATGGGAACCAGAGGAGTCCTCTACACAATCTGACTCTGCTGCAGGCTAGATTTAAACTTCTGGTTTCGTCTTGTCAGGGAAGAACGGTGGGGTTTTGGTTCCATCAACACATTGTTTTCCTGTTTAATACTGTAAAGCTGCTTTGAGGCAATCTGTATTGTAAAAGTGCTATAAATAACGGTGACTTGACTTGCTGCAGTTTAATTGCTTGACCTCTTTATTTCTGATTCTGATTAAATTTATTTCCTTGATGTGAATGTGCCTTTACTGAATATCTTTCAAAATGGTCATCAAAAAGTATGCTCAAATCAGATTTTTTTTTGTGCATTTGACTTTGAAACGAATTTGTTTATTTGGCTGCAGTAGGAATTTGTTGCTATTGAAGATACAACCTCCTGTAAATATTTAGCCTTGGATATTTAGTGTCATTTGTATTCAGTGATGTGACCAAGATACCTTGATTGTCAAAGCTGTATGATTTCTGTGTGGTGAGCTTTTAAAGTCAGTGTCTTATGCATTTCCATGCATTCAAGTTGAACCGAATAGAGTATTATTAAACCAGGAAATTGACTTTTAGGCCCTTGACACATACTTGTTGAAAAATTGTACATTTAAAATAAAACATGTAGTACTATTTTTAGAAAAAGTGAAATTGTCTAATCTATGTGATAATGTTAATGAAAGTGTTTTTGATGTTTTGATATGAAAATTACAGGAACAAACCTATTTTAATAATTGTTGTTTGACTTTTTTTCTGGTGCCCCAGCTGCCAGAATAATTCTGTTTTTTTAACTACGGAAAATTACCGTATTTTTACGGTTGAGTTATTGTCCGTTTTTTACGGGATTTTTTTACAGTGTAGATAAAATCTGAGCTTTTTTTTACAAAGCACTAGACAACTGTTACAGGTGGTGTTGAATATGCTGAAAGCTTTAGATGTCTGATACATGAAGTCTAAAAGTATGTGTGTTTTGTCTTTATCCTATCTTGCACATAGCAGATTTATGGTATTCATCTTTCATTGTACATTTATGAAATGTGCAGAGGATTTTTCTCCCAGAAATGAATTTGATAAAAAGTCAAAGTTGTTTAGCAAATGTATAAATATTTGTTCCTTTTTGTAAAATTATGTTTTCTCACAAACGTACCGCATAGCAATAAAATCTTTAAAAGAAATGCAGTTTAATTCAATTATGGCGTACGACGTTGCAGTCTAAAAACGCAAACATGTTTCTGTAATGAAATTACGGGCTAGTGACGTTGCCAGTAAGTCATGAAATTACCAAATTATTACGAATAGAGGACCTGTCTGGGACGTTTTTTGGTTATCTTGTTACGTTATGAGAACGTACTGACAACGTTGTGAGTTGGTAATGGGATGGTAATGGAATTACGAGCATATGACGTCGTGGTATCGTTGTCTGTTGGTAAGTCACAAAATTACCAAAAATTACGAATAAATTACGTAACTGCTACGTCGTGTGTTAGCTTAGTTTTTTTGTTAATAGTGTGGCGGGGGAGCGGTTAGTGTTAGCTGCGAAAGCAGTTATCTCGGGAGCATGTCCGTAGGATTTTGGGTGGTTGTCTATTGCAGATTGCCTCACAAACCTACTGGTTTTCAGTGCATAAGAACCCACCGCAGAACCTGCGTAAAGACTAGTGGTTTAGTGAGAAAGTGAGGTTTTGTTAGGTAGGCACAGATAGAGGGGCGCATTGGTTTGTTCCTGGTTTATGCTGTGCACTATTTTGAGTCATCACTTCACAGTGCGTTTCCCATATAACAGTTTATGTATTGCATATTTTGGATTTTGTGGCTGTTTTGTATTCTGCTGTTGGCTGGCTGAGGCTTGACGCGGTCTTTTTGTCCTGAAAGAATTTGAACAATGCACTAAAAATAATCTGTTCTCTATTGCTGCTCATTTCAAAGTGCCTATTTCAAAACAAGATAAAAAGCAAGATATTAAGAATCAATTGCACATTGCGTTAGCTGAAAGAAAACTCCTCCCTCCCGTTAGCGCTCTTCCTTCACATGCTGCCGCGCATCCCGACCCTGAGCTGCGTAAATTGAAGTTACAGGTGGAAATGTGGCGCTTAGAGCTCAAGGACAAAGAGCTCCAGCATGAGTTTGAGCTGCGGAAATTTGAAATAGAGGAGACCGGAAGACGTGAATCAGTCCGCGTTAGAGATAGACAGCTGAGCAGGGATTTTGCTACTATGGAGACAGATTTTTATGTTAATAAATGCATTAGTTTAATCCCGCCTTTTTCTGAGAGAGATGTTGACAAATATTTTGTGCTGTTTGAGTAGCAACGACTTTAAAGTGGCCTACAGAAATTTGGCCTCTCCTTCTGCAGTGTGTGTTTACGGGTAAAGCCCAGGAGGCGTATGCTTCTCTTTCACCTGAGGCAAATTTGGATTATGACCAGGTGAAATCTGCAGTTCTAAGGTCTTACGAGTTGGTTCCTGAGGCCTATAGGCAAAAGTTTCGACATTATAAGAAAACCGAGGGCCAAAGTTATGCTGAGTTTGGTTGTGAGAAAATGGTACTGTTTGATCGTTGGTGTTCCGCACAAGAAGTAAAGAACTTTGAGCAGCTTCGTGATTTGATTCTCATGGAAGAATTAAAAAATTGTCTACCAGACAAAATTGCAACATACTTAAATGAACAAAAAGTCACTAATGTGTCTGCTGCTGCAATATTAGCTGATGAATATGTTCTGATCCACAGAGAGAGCTTTGAAAAGTCTTCTTATCCTCTGTCGCAGTGTGGTCCCGCATGCTCAATTTAGCGAGCATGTAAGTCCTAAAGACGGTACAGCTAAGATGAGGCCTGTATGCACTTATTGTAAAAAGCGTGGCCATTTAATCAATAGCTGTTTATTGTTGAATAAAAAGAAACCTAAAGCAGTTGCGTTAGTTAAAACATCTACAGCACTACAACCCCCTCAATTTGAATGTATGGACTTGGACATTTATTCCCCTTTTATTATGAAGGGTGCAGTTTCATTGCCTGATAGCTGCATAAAAGTCCCAGTAACTATTTTACGTGATACTGCTGCTTCTAGGTCTATTATTCTTCAAAGTGTGTTGCCTCTTTCGGATAAAACCTCCTTAAACTGTGGTGAGCTGGTGCAGGGTTTTGGAATGGAAAAGTTTTTGGAAAGTTTGTGAATTTGCCCATGCGCTCTATTCAGCTCGAGTCGGACCTTGGTATCTGGTCCAGTTATGCGTGGCTGCCTGCACCGTTTTTCCCATTAAAGGAGTGGATTTCCTTTTAGGCAATGATTTGGCTGGAGGAAAAATTCTAGTTAATCCGGAGGTTACCACTGTGCCCCTGGTCTCTGAAGGCCCAGATGAATTGCAGATGAAATATCCCACAGTGTTTCCGTGTGTGCTATCATGCGTGTTATGGCTAAAGCTAATGTTTTGGAGCCTGATGGTTTAGAGGGTAGCTTTATGATAGAGCCTGACATAGAGCCGAAGTTATCCCTGATATTAATCCTGCTGCTTGTCTTCCAACTACAGCCTCTGATCTCACAGCGTCATGTGAAGTTGGTGTGTACAGTTCGCCTCATACTGAACTGGAGCCGAAGAAGTGTTTGGAGCGCTTTGGTGGCACACACATGTCCCGGAAACATTAGATTTCTGAGCAGAAGTGTGATCAGTCACTCTCCTCTTTATATGAATTGGTTGTCTCAGAGGAAGAGCTTGCAGACATGGCTTCTGGCTATTTTCTTAAAAATGATGTCTTGTTGCGTAAGTGGACACCATTTTATGCTTCCACACAGGATGACTGGAGCATTGTCACACAGGTCGTTGTTCCAAACAAATTTCGAAATGAAATACTCAGTCTGGCACATGACAGTCCTTTAGCTGGTCACTTAGGTGTTACCAAAACTTACGATCGTATCTTGCGCCAGTTCTTTTGGCCAGGGTTGAAACGGGATGTGAAGTTACACTGTAGAACATGTCACACGTGTCAAATCTCTGGAAAGTCAAACCCACCCATTCCACCATACCCTTTATATCCTATTCCAGCTGTTGTTTCACCATTTGATCATGTTATTATTGACTGTGTGGGTCCATTGCCTCGTACTAAATCTGGCAACCAGTTCTTATTGACCATTATGTGCATTTCGACACGCTTTCCCGAAGCTATACCCATGCGTAAAATCACTGCACCTGCGGTTGTAAAAGCACTTGTTAAGTTCTTTTCATTGTTTGGACTTCCTAAGGTAATCCAAACTGACCAGGGGACAAACTTTATGTCTCGTATTTTTGCACAGGTGGCCGATCAGCTAAACATCACCCACTGTTTTTCAAGCGCTTACCATCCGGAAAGTCAGGGCACACTGGAGAGGTTTCATCAAACTCTTAAATCCATGCTCCGTGCATATTGCCTTGAATTTGATAAAGAGTGGGATGATGGTGTACATCTTCTGCTGTTTGCAGCTCGGGAAGTTGTGCAAGAGTCTACTGGTTTCAGCCCAGCAGACTTAGTATTTGCTCATAATGTGGGTGGTCCCTTAAAACTGCTTCGGAAGAATTGGTTGAATGAGTCTAAACCATAAAATCTGCTCGATTATGTTAGTTATTTTCGCTACAAGTTACATCGTGCTTGTGAGCTGGCTATGCAAAACTTGACTGCTGCTCAGTCTAAGATGAAAGGCTGGTTTTACAAAAAGGCCACCGTCAGACATTTTAAGCCTGGGGATAAAGTTTTGGTGTTTTTACCTATCCCTGGTTCCAGCCTTCAGGCACGTGATAGTGGTCCTTATGTCATAGAAAAGAGAGTCAGTGACAGGGATTATATTGTAGCTACTCCTGACCGTACCCTTCGTAGCAGACTTTGCCACATCAATATGATTAAACCTTATTATGATCGTGAGCAGTTGAACAAACCCAGCTCTGGTGATGTAAACACAGTCCTGGCCTTGTCCAATGCTGAGTGTTCTCCAACTTTGTGTTCGTTTTTGTCTAGTGCTTTACAGGTATGTGATCCTTCTGTGTCGCTATCCGGTGCTGAAACTGTCCTTGAGGCCTGTGAGTCATTGTCTGCTCCTGAAATTGGTTATGATATTGAGAGTCCTTCTGTTGCTACAGTTCAAGGCCGTTTAAAAAATTCTGAGATGCTTGCTAATCTTGATTCTTATTTTTTGCATCTCCCCTGTTCACAGCGCACAGATATAGTAAAGTTAATCAATGGTCATGTTTCGTTGTTTTCAGATGTGTCGTCCCAAACACACGTATTGCAGCATGACATCGATGTTGATGACAACACGCCAATTAAACAGCACCCTTACCATGTCAACCCTGAAAACAGGCGCCTCCAAAACCAAGTTAACTACATGTTGTCACATGGTATTGCGGAACCCAGTATTAGTTCATGGAGTTCGCCCTGTCTCCTCGTCATAAAATCTGATGGGTCTGACCGTTTTGTACAGACTTTAGGAAGGTTAACAATATCACTAAGCCTGATTGTCATCCTCTTCCTCGCATGGAGGACTGTGTCGACCGTGTGGGGTCAGCAGCTTTTGTGACAAAGTTAGACCTCCTTAAAGGCTATTGGCAGGTGCCTTTAACTCTGCGTGCCAGAGAAATTAGTGCGTTTTTTACCCCTGATGCATTTTTACAGTATACTGTAATGCCTTTTGGGGTACGCAATGCACCTGCTACTTTTCAGCGATTAGTTAACCGCGTTTTGTGGGGGGTGCAGGGGTGTGAGGCGTATTTGGACGACATAGTTGTTCATTCGGCAACATGGGACGAGCACATCAATCAGTTAAAACAGGTCTTCCAGAGGTTGGCTGAGGCAAATCTAACTGTTAATTTGGCTAAATGTGATTTTGCTAAAGCGACAGTAATTTACCTGGGTAAAATTGTGGGTGGTGGCATGGTAAAGCCGGTAAATGCAAAAATTGAGGCCATCACGTTGTTCCCAGTTCCTTCCACTCGTCGTGAACTACAGCAGTTCTTGGGAATGGCAGGGTATTACCGCAGTTTCTGTAAAAACTTTTCTTCTGTGGTTGCCCCACTCACTGACCTGCTGAGTCCAAAAACCGCGTTTAAGTGGTCACTAGAATGCCAGCATGCTTTTGAGTCTCTTAAAGCCCTCCTGATGCATGCACCCGTCCTTGCTGCCCCAGTGTACGACCGTGCTTTTAAACTAGCTGTTGATGCTAGTGATGCGGGGGCAGGTGCTGTTTTGTTGCAGGATGGGCCTGATGGCGTTGAGCACCCTGTGTGCTATTTTTCTAAAAAGTTTCAAAGACATCAAAAGTCTTATTCAACGATTAAAAAAGAGGCTCTCGCTCTAATTTTGGCCCTTAATAATTTTGAGGTTTATATTGGTGGTTCCTCGCGTCCAGTTACTGTTTATACAGACCACAACCCTCTCACTTTTATTCATCAAATGCTTAAATCCAATCAGCGCCTAATGAGATGGGCTTTGTTTGTCCAAGCTTTTAATCTAGAAATAAAACATGTAGCTGGCAAAAATAATGTTCTGGCAGATGCGTTGTCGCGTGTCGTTACATGGTGATTGGTGGCTTTCTTTTTTGGCTCACCATTCACCATCTGGGGGTGGGGGTGTTACGTGCACTTCGCGTACGCCCCGGCCCAGAGTCCTCAAATAAACATTTAGTGCTTAATGTTTTTTCTTTTTTGTCTTCTCT
Source organism: Gymnocypris eckloni scoliostomus (assembly GCA_027564155.1). Lineage (NCBI taxonomy): Eukaryota > Metazoa > Chordata > Actinopteri > Cypriniformes > Cyprinidae > Gymnocypris > Gymnocypris eckloni. The sequence continues at coordinate 25,490,778 of CM050422.1, read as the reverse complement.
AGTTTCTTATTGGTTGAGCTGAGGAGACGAGGCTATAAAGTGGAAGGAGGCGGACCCTCTCGGTCTCTCTCTGCCAGCCACAGTTTTCTCCACAGCCACATCGCCAGATACTTTTTCTTCGTTTGTAATTTTATTTTGGAGCGGGGAGTCCAAGCTTGTTTCTGTTAGTTTAGTTATTTCTTCGTTTGTTGCTGGGCTCCCCGTCTCTTGCTTTTGGCTACTTTTGTGAGTATTTTGTGTTTAAATAAATAATTAATTTGGAAACTCTGGCCGTTGTCCATCTATTATGTTATGTGTCCCTCTTGACTTCTAGAAACTTATACAAGGGAGCGTAACAACATGTGTCATTGCAACAAATGTAAGTGTGCTTTGCTGTATTTGCCTAGATTTATGTTTGGCATGTGATTTGTACACATGCCTAATTTACTAGTATATTACCCAACACGTGTATCCACTCAAGCAGGGATAGCAATTAACATGTCTAAGTTCATCTGCCGTATTGCCTTGTTAAGTTCCAACACTTTATTTCATAGTTTAAGTGATGTTTGTAAGTACTACATTTGTAGAATTTAATATTGTATATTGTGTTGATTGGCAGTTACATGTTGATGTTTGCATTTACCATTCTACTTATTGATGCAGCAAAATATAATGACCTTTTACCTAATTATTCTCTGTTAGGTTCACGTGCCATCAAGAGGCACTACATAGTACTGCAAATTTATTTTCAGTATATGTTAAATACATGAAGAATATGACTGTAAATTATTGTTTATTGCTAATTATGACAAGATACTGTTATTACTGTTTACACATTGTTATCTTTGTTATTTTCAGACCATATCTAGACACATGTCCATTGTCAGAGACTTCTGAACAAGCAATGCCCTGTGGTCTGACAGTGCTGTCCATCCTTAATTTTATTATTAAAATCTGAAACTGAATCCTGCTTCAGGTGTCCTTACCAACACACCAGTGCAAACACAACCCCACCTGAGTTAGTGCACATGCAGTTTGAATTAATCTTTTCCTACTGGTTCCTATGGATGTAACTGTGAAATGTTAGTAGGCTTGCTGATTTTATGATTGATCATACTACGGCATTCGAGTCCACACACGTCCAAGTAGAAGTGACAGCCTGGTGAATAATCTGCATTATAAAAAAGAAAAAATATATATTTAAATGTTATTCATGATTATGTATTGCTGACAAGATATCTAGTATTTACAGTGCTTTGTTATATGAAGCTATTTGGTAGATCGCGATCTATCTAATTTGTTTGTCTACACCGTAATTTAAATGTGGCATACAGTAAAAAAAAACACTGTGTAACTCCAAGCTGTAACCATAACTTAATTTAGGGGCTAGGATCGTGAAAAGACCAGGTGTAAATGCCCTCCGAAATGCATTTGAGACACATTTAAATCCGATCACTCAAACCACTTCAGGAGGTGGTCTGGGCCACATTCCAGACGAAACTGGACAAGTGAAAATGCATGTGGTTGTTGAAACAAGCATTGCAGAGGATAAGCTGAGTTTCTCTTCAGCAAGCTGACGTGCAAACTGTCGCGAATGAAACTGAAGTAAGTCACAGATGCTCAACACACAATCATCTTCATTAAAAGTAATGAGAATAAACTATCTTTCCAGTGGTGATGCCGCACTCTCTCCTGTTGAGGACTCTGATCTTGATATTAGCTGATAATGAATAAAATGCAGCGCATATCTATTGCTTCCATTGACGTGAACTCTCGTTAAAGTTGCATATAGCGCTGGACTTGAAGAACGGATTTATGTCCGTTTTGTGAAGACACATTTATGTGGCAAAGTGTAAATAGAAACATTTGAACAAATTAGATAGATATCCGATCAGAGAAAATACATGACGTTACCAAATGTAAACAGGCCCTTAGACGCGCAGTTAAACAAAGGCAGAGCGCCTTAGCTCAATTTGAGCATTCCAAACAAAGTGAAAGAGCCATAACTGTTGTTATAAGGTGTTCTGCCTTGGTTTCCCCGGGGCTTTTCAAAGTTATTGAAAATATTTCTCACTTATTTTCTCAGAAAAGACAACAAAATTGACTCAAGATACTTATTCACATGATAAAGGATGGCTTGAATGTCCCAAAAATTTAAATCTCATTTTCGACCAAAATCGACTGTGCCTTTGTACGGCAGTACTGGTATCAGTGATACTGGCCTTCAGTCATAAAAAAGATGCTATTATACAAATATTAAAAATTCACTGTCTTTGTTGTTTCTACATTAATTTGAAGATTGAATGTGAAATTATTGCAATGTAAAAGTACTTTTATAAATTGTAATGTTAGGTGGAATTAATCTGATTAATAAAAATATATATTATAAATATATATTATATTTATATATTATAAAAATATAATATTATTAGTATTAGTCGAATTGTTATTATTAAAGTACCTGCCAAATGTTTGGAAACAGTACAATTATTAATGATTTTGAAATAAATCTCTTCTGCTCACCAAGGCTGTATTTATTTGAAATCAAAATGGATTTGATGCTCAATAAACATTTCTGATTATGATGAATTTTGAGAACAGCCGTGCTGCTTCATATTTTGTGTGGAAATGGTGATACATTTTATTTTCAGGATTCTTAGATAAATAGAAAGCTCAATGAACACCATTTATTTGCATTTATCAAATATATTAAGTATTTATTAAATATAAATATTTTGTAATATTTTAAATATCTTCACTCACTTTATCACTTTAATGCATTGGTGGCAAACTCAATTCCTGGAGGGCCACAGCCCTGCACAGTTTAGCTCCAACACTAATCAAACACACCTGAACCAGCTAACCAAGTTCTTCACGATTACTAGAAACTTCAAAGCAGGTGTAGTTTGGAGATGGTTGGAGCTAAACTCTGCAGAGCTGCAGCCCTCCAGGAATTGAGTTTGATACCTCCGCTTTAATGTATGATGAATACAATTATTAATTTCTCTCTTTTCTAAATCTTATCACAAATGTTTGATCATTTCTAAATCTTACCATCATTGTTTCCATAATTTTTTTTATTTTATTTTGTTATGGTAGTACTAGGCATGTCAGTGTGCGGGTGATGAAGGACTCAGATGCAGAGTGTGGAGGAAGAAGAAACTTTATTCTTGCCACAAAACACAAAATAACATAAACAATGTTTAAATGACTGCTTATGTAACCCCCCCCCCGGGTCCGCACCATCACACCCGGGATGCCGGCGCGGGAAGCGGGCGCTCTACCAAGGAGGCCAAAGGCTACAGCCTCTAGCGTCAGTCGCCAGAGCGCCTCTTTTTGAGGTCAGGGGAGTGAGGTTTACACACAGCCCTTACTGGCATACATCCGTTACACCCACTCCCCTAAACCTCACTCCCGTCCGGGTCACGGCACCTATGTAACCCCCCCCGGGTCCGCACCATCACACCGAGCGGGTCTCGAACCCGGGATGCCGACGCGGGAGGCGGGCGCTCTACCAAGGAGGCCAAAGGCTACAGCCTCTAGTGTCAGTCGCTAGAGCGTCTCTTTTTGAGGTCAGGGGAGTGAGGTTTACACACAGCCCTTACTGGCATACATCCGTTACACTTAGGAAGCCAAGATTCCAGAGCAGGACGGCAGTGTCTGCGGGCCACACGAGCTACTGGATCTCCGTGCTATCAGTCCTGCCGCACAAGGGAACAGAGGGACAGGTGAGGAACAGTCGGTGTAAACATGAGCAAGGACAAAACAAAACTACTCACAACGAAGAAACACAAGGACATATATGGGAGAGGGGGAATGAGTGACAGGTGGGGAGAGTCAGCTCGTGATCCATGCACACCTGCTGCATGATCGGCACTGATTGCCCAGACCACGAGCTGCCAAACATGACAGGACAACAAGGGGAGCCGAGAAGGTACCTAAACAGTGACAGTACCCCCACCTCAGGGACGCCTCCTACAGAATCCCCGGAGGACTCACCATGGTGGAACTGATCATTGAGAGCAAGGTCCAGAATGTCGCGAGTTGGAATCCAGCATCTCTCCTCCGGACCATAACCCTCCCAGTCAACCAGGTATTGATCAATGAGCCGCCACACAGGATAGGCTGGCGACCCCCTCGATGAGTCTGGGAGGCAGAGGGGCAGAGATCAGCGGCTGAAGGGGGAGCAAAAGTCTTGATCTTAGAAACTTGGAAAACCGGGTGGATTTTATTAAATTGTGGGGTTAATTTGAGTCACACCATCACCGGACTGAGCACCTTATCACAATAAACGGTCCAATCATTTTGTCCAGTCTAGAAATGACAAGGGCCTGGACAAGAAGTTGTGCAGCATGCTCTGTCAGAAAGGGCCTGATCTTTCTGATGTGGTGTAGTGCAAACCTGCAAGATCGAGCAGGCTTTGCAATGTGCTCTTTGAAGGTCAGCTGGTAATCAAAGATTACACCAAGATTTCTGACCGAAGCTGATGGGGTAATTGTTGATGAACCTAACTGAATCGTGAAGTCAGGCTCTAGAGTTGGAGTGGCAGGGAAGAAAAGAAGCTCAGTCTTTGCCAGGTTGGGCTTTGCCAGGTGATGTTCTTTCATCCATGCCGAGATTTCTGCCAGGCAGCCTTGAGATCTGTGTAGCTACCGTTGGATCATCTGGTCGAAATGAGAGATAGAGCTGTGTGTCATCAGCGTAGAAATGGTAGGAAAAGCCACGTGCCTGTATGGGTGCCAGTGATTTAGTGTATGTGGAGAAAAGGAGGGGTCCAAGAACCGATCCCTGGGGAACCCCAGTGACCAATTTATGTGCTTTGGATACCTCCCCTCCCCAGGCCACCCTGAAAGACCGATCAGTGAGATAGGATTCAAACCAGCGAAGTGGAATCCCAGTGATGTCCAGTGATGAGAGGTTGGACAGGAGGATCTGATGATTGACAGTGTCAAAAGCGGCAGACAGATCCAGCAGGATGAGGACTGATGATTTGGAATCGGCTTTTGCAATTCGCAGGGCTTCGATGACTGAGAGTAGCGCAGTCTCAGTTGAATGGCCACTCCTGAAACCTGACTGTTTAGCATCCAGTTTGTTGTTCTATGAAAGAAACAATGAGACCTGATTGAAGACAACTCGTTCGAGTGTTTTGGCTATAAATGGAAGGAGAGAGACAGGTCTGCAGTTTTCTAAAAGAGAAGTGTTTAATTTAGGTTTTTTGAGCAGTGGGGTTACCGGAGCTTGCTTGAATGCAGTGGGGAATATGCCTATGAGGAGATATGTGTTGATAATGTGTGTGAGTGCTGGTAAGAGTGTGGGAGGGATTGCTTGGAGATGGTGCGAGGGGATTGGGTCTAGAGGACATGTTGTAGGATGGCTGGAGGGGAGAAGTTTGGATACTTCCGCCTCAGTGAGGAGACAGAAGGAGAAGATGGGAGTTTGAGCAGTGGATCTAGTTGGTTGGAGGTCCTGTATGAGTGGAGGTGAAAACTGACTACTGATTGTTTTAGCATTGTCTGTAAAAAAAGCTACAAATTTATAGAAGTGGTGGGAGGTGGTGAAGGGGGACAGTGGAGATAATTAAATGTTCTGTAGAGATTACGCGTATCTGGAGCGTTGTTGATCTTTTTATGGAAATGTGATGATTTGGCAGTGTGGACGTCAGCAGAGAAAGATGAAAGCAACGATTGATACATACTCAGGTCCGACGGATCGTTTGATTTTCGCCATTTTCTCTCTGCTGCTCAGAGTCTCGTCTGATGTTCACGAAGAACATCAGACAATCAGGGGTTAGAAGGGGCAGTCCGTGCTGGCCTGGAGGAGAGAGGGCACATGTCGTCTAGACAAGAGGTTAAGGTAGAGCATAAAGTGTCAGTAGCTGCATTCACATCCAGAGATGAGAAATGGGTAGGAGAGGGAAGAGAGGAGGATACTACAGAGGAAAGATGGGAGGGAGAACGGGAGAGTAGGTTTCGTCTAAAAGTAACCGGTAAGGGGGTTGGTGGCACCGGGGTAGCAAAGTGTAATGTAAATTTAATGAAGAAATGGTCAGAGATATGTAGAGGTTGTACCATAATGTTATCTGCAGTAAAATTGCGTGTGTAAATTAAATCAAGTTGGTTGCCTGATTTATGAGTGCTAGTAGTGGTAAGGCGTTTGAGATCAAATGAAGCTAGGAGTGAATGGAAGTCTGTAACATAAGGCTTTTCTAGATGAATGTTGAAATCGCCAACAACTAAGAGTGGAGTGCCATCCTCCATGAAAGAGGACAGCAACCCGTCCAGCTCCTCTAGGAAGGGGGCTAGAATTTAGCCAGGGGGACGGTAAATTACCACAATCTGGAGATTTATAGGAGCTATTACAGTAATCGCATGAGATTCAAATGAGTTGTAATTGCATAGGGGAGAGGCATAGAGGAGAGGCCTAGATGTTGAAGAACAATTTCATATGCATGAGAACATTAAACTGCCGACTGCATCTATATGCAGTAACTGATTGTATGTCTCCCTCTATGCTCTAAAAGCCTGTATAGACACACAATCGAATGTAAACAACTTTAAAGAACGTCACATTCCTCTGTTAATTATCTTCCACTTTTTTTAAATGCAGGTGTTAACGTTCAGGTCCTCTTATTGATCCACTGGAAATAGACACCAAAGGAGAGTGCTCTGCTGTCTGCAGTAAAGTGGAAGACCTTTGGTCACATGACAGGAAGTGTGCAGTAGCACAGTGGTTCAAAAACTTGGTGGGCAGCATTATTTAATAATGTTTGGTTAGAATTTAAGCAAATTTATAATGATTCAGTTAGAATTATTATAGTTATTAGAATGCAATTTTATTAAGTTTTAAAAATGTGTTAACAACAAACAATGTACAATATATGCAAACAACAATCAAACTGATAATTTACAGTAGAGAGATATTAGTTAATGCATTCCATAATGTACACACACACACACACTGTATATATACAGTGCTCAGCGTAAATGAGTACACCCTTTGAAAATTAACATTTTAAACAATATCTCAATGAACACAAAAACATTTTCCAAAATGTTGACTAAGTTGTATATAACATCTGTTTAACCTATAACATGAAAGTAAGGTTAATAATATAACTTAGAGAACAAAATGTTCAGTTTTACTCAAATTAGGGTGATGCAAATATGAGTACACCCCACTGAAAGTCTCTGGAGCAAAGCTAAATTTTAGACTACAAATGTCTAATTTAACAAGAATTAAACCACAGGTGAGAGTAATTATTAATTACACAGGAGTTCAGCAGACAGTTGACTATAAAAGGGTGTTACTTAAAGAAAACCCTTTCCCATTTCATGCTGTCACCACATGGAAGAGAAATGTCAAAGACCTGAGAAAGAAAATAATTTCTTTACACAAGAAAGGTGAAGGCTACAAGAAGATCAGCAAAGCTTTACTTATCAGTCAGAATACTGTAGCAAAAGTGGTACAAACATTTAAAAAAGATTGAACTGCAACCATCTCACAGAGACGTCCTGGTCATCCACGGAAGTTAACACCTCGTCAGGAGCGTCTTCTAATGAGAAGGGTTGAAGAAAATCGACATGCAAGTTCACTGCAGCTATCTAAAGAAGTAGAAAGCCAAACTGGGGTGACTATTTCCCGTGACACAACGGCGTACACTGCAGAGGAATGGCATGCATGGTGCCGATCCACGAAAGAAGCCTCTCCTAAAGCCCAGGCACAAAAAGCCCGCCTAGAGTTTGCCAGGGCCCATGCTGACAAAGATGAAGACTACTGGGACTCTATACTCTGGAGTGATGAGACCAAGATAAATGTTTTTGGAACTGATGGCTTCAAAACTGTATGGCGTCGCAAAGGTGAGGAATACAAAGAAAAATGCATGGTGCCTACAGTGAAACATGGTGGTGGCAGTGTCCTTATGTGGGCTGCATGAGTGCTGCTGGTGTCGGGACCTGCATTTCATTGATGGCATCATGAATTCACAAATGTACTGCTCTATACTGAAAGAGAAGATGCTACCATCACTCCATGCCCTTGGTCTTCGTGCACTTTTCAAACATGACAATGATCCTAAACACACATCGAAGGCCACTGTTGGATTTTGAAGAAGAACAGGGTGAAAGTGATTCAGTGGCCAAGTATGTCTCCTGATCTGAACCCAATCGAACACCTATGGGGAATTCTGAAGAGACAAGTTGAGCATCATTCTCCATCCAGAATCCAATCTCTAAAAGAGGTCATTCTTGAAGAATGGAAAAAGATAGATCTGGCAAAATGTCGCCAACTTGTTCAATCCATGCCTAGAAGACTTGGTGCTGTCATTAAAAATCATGGAGGCCATTCAAAGTACTAGATTTAGCAGTTTTTGATGTGGGTGTACTCATTTTGCATCATCCTAATTTGAGTAAAACTGAAAAATGTGTAATCTAAGTTATATTATTAACCTTACTTGCATGTTATATGTTAAACAGATGTTATATTAAACTTAGTCTTGTCAACATTTTGGAAATGTTTTTTGTGTTCATTGAGATATTGTTTAAAATTTTACTTTTCAAAGGGGGTGTACTCATTTACGCTGAGCACTGTATATATTATTATTATTATTATTGTTCAAAGTTAAATTGAATTGAAAATAAATATTTGAATTTGTATACAATTGTCAGCTGTAGGAATCATTGTTTCAGTGCACAGTCTGACTTTTGTTGAAGCTTGGAATTAAAAAACATCATGTTGGTTCATCTGGCCAGAGGAGAACTGGCTGGCTCGAGTCGCTGTTGCGTGACGTCACGTGGGAAGCTGTGTTGGAGCACGGGGCTGTTTGATGCTGGTTCTGCGATGTTACGGGCTTTTACAAAGTCTTGGATTCGCCTAGATAGTTTGTCTCAGCCGATGTTAAGGCGAGAGTCCAGCAGACCGGCTTCCGGGTCGTACTTGCACGAGTTGGAGAGCGATGAAAAAAAAAAGCAAGAGAGAGAACCGAGCACTGGCGCTTTGTTTTAAACAGTCCGATTTAGACCTGCCCACAGGCGGCTGTTCGAATCAGTGTCCATGTGGGCGGGCCCGTCCGCACAGCTTCTCTTGCAAAGTAAGCATCATTTGATATTACATCTTACATGATCATTCATCTCTTATCACATGTTCACTCATTTATAATAGTCACCAAATCTATCAATCACTGATTAATAATTTTTCGTGCCTGTCCATATGACCCCAAACACGCTACAACTTTACAGAGAACATTAATCCGTTATAGATTAAGAAAAGAAAATAGCATGGGATACCCTATAAGGCACAGATTAAATAGCACTCCACATTCTAAATTATTCACCTTCACACTAAGCATATGAAGGGCAGAGGACAACATTAATATCCATATTTATATATATATATATATATATATTGTTTCTTTGTGTACAGCCAGTTTTAATAGCTACGGCCATTAGTGTTCTTCTCGAAATCCTTTGTAGATTTCTCTTTGTTCTCCGCCGAGAGAAAGCGCGCGCTTTTGCGCTGATGAGGGGGGAGGGGCTTTATAGAGACGCAGCTTCTTTGTGAACCTTGTGACCTGTAGTGAAAATTGACTTCCTGCCGACGTGGCATTACAAATGTTTCATGCTAGTAAGCTAGCGCTAGTAAGCTCGGATCCAGCCAAGCACCTGCGCTCCATTATTGAGCAGACCAAGGCAGCCAACAGACTGACGCAGGAGATGCAGCATCGTGGGAGTTCCTCAGGACTGCTCTCTCCGCTTGCGGATCCCTCCTCTGCTGATCAGATGACCGGCTGGCCAAGAAGCAACAGCAGTTAGTGACCGAGAATCCAGGGAAGTCTATCTGTTTTCACCAACCCTGATGACGTAACACAACCTTACTTCCGTATTGATGACAAGTTCTTCTGAAAAGTTTGGTTTATTTTCACTTCTCCTCTGCTATAATGGTTGAACCTGATGGGAACCTAAAGCATGACACTGTCCAGAAATTGGAGCTGTGTCCCTATGCCTGTTTACATCAGACTGCAGAGGATTTTCTAGGGGAAATGTTCTGCAACAGTTCTATAGGACCTGACTTACTGAGAGGCAAATCCAAACCACTTGCACCTGCAAAGGGTTAAAGCATAGTGAGTTTCACGGTGACTCTGAGAATAAAAGTCAGGCCAAGTGGGCAATGATTTACATAGTAGAAGAAAACATAGTATATGTCCTGTGGTGTGTTATTTTGAACAAAAATATGATGTAATGAATGATCAAACATTGTTTTTTTTTGTGTGTTTTTCATCTGTGCTGACTACACACTTCTGGCACCTTTTTTTGTTTGTGTTATATCCATATATGCTGTTTTTAAACCTGCACAGTTAACTTGCCTTGTTATTTATTTAGAGGAAACAACAGAAGATCATGCCAGAGAAAGCCAAACTTTTTCTATACTGAACTAAATTATAAACGCAACACTTTTGTTTTTGCCTCATCTGTCATGAACTGAACTCAAAGATCTAATAATTTTTTCTATGTACACAAAAGGCCTATTTCTCTCAAATGTTGTTCACAAATCTGTTTAAATCTGTATTAGTGAGCACTTCTCCTTTTCCGAGGTAATCCATCCACCTCATAGGTGTGGCATATCAAGATACTGATTAGACAGCATGATTATTGCACAGGTGTGCCTTAGGCTGGCCACAACAAAAGGCCACTCTAAAATGTGCAGTTTTATCAAACAGAACAATGTCACAGATGTCACAATTTTCGAGGGAGCGTGCAATTGGCATTCTGACTGCCATCTGCAATTCTGAGAAGCCATCTCCAAAGGCGTTTCAGATAATTTGGCAGTACATCCAACCAGCCTCACAACTGCAAACCACGTGTAACCACACCAGCCCGGGATCTCTACATCCAGCATCTTCACCTCCAAGATGTCAGGGTGTGGGGGCTGAAGGAATCAGATGCAGAGTGTGGAAGAAGGAGAAACTTTATTCACGCCACAAAACACAAAATAACATAAACAATATTTAAATGGTTGCTTAGGAAGCCGAGATTCCATAGCCGGCCGGCAGTTTCTGAGGGCCACACGAGCTGCTGGATCTCCGTGCTGTCAGTTCTGCCGCACAAGGGAACAGAGGGCCCCCACCTCAGGGACGCCTCCTGGCATCCCCGGAGGACTCACCATGACACTGATGGAACTGATCAATGAGAGCGCGGTCCAGAATGTCACAAGCTGGAATCCAGCACCTCTCCTCCAGACCATAACCCTCCCAGTCTACCAGGTATTGATAACCTCTGCCCCTACGCCTCACATCAATGAGCCGCCACACAGAATAGGCTGGCGACCACTCGATGAGTCTGGGAGGTGGAGGGGCAGAGATCAGGGGCTGAAGGGGGGGAGCGAAAGAAGGGCTTTATCTTAGAAACATGGAAAACCAGGTTGATTTTGTTAGTTTGTGGGGTCAATTTGAGTCGCACCATCACCGGACTGAGCACCTTAGCCACAATAAATGGTCCAATAAATTTGGGTCCCAGTTTACATGCGGGAAGTCTGAAGTTCATATCTTTGGAAGACAACCAGACCTTCTGACCACACACGTAAAATGGGGGCTTGGTACGGTGACGGTCCGCCGACGCCTTGTTCCTTTCGCCAGTCCGGGTGAAGGCTTCTCTGGCGATCCACCAAGTATGGAGGCATCTCTGAATAAACGCATGCACGAATGGAACAACGGCATTGGATTCTTGAGAGGGGAATAAGGGTGGCTAGTAGCCTAAACATCACTGGAAGGGAGATAAACTCGTAAATGAGACCGGGAGGGAGTTATGCGCGTACTCAACCATGGTTCATCTGGAACTCCAAGATGACGGTTCAGCAGACGCCACACAGCGCAGAACCCTCTCCAGATTCTGGTTGGCCCACTCAGCCTGACCATTAGTCTGCGGGTGATATCCAGAGGACAGGCTCGCGGTCGCTCCCAGCTGTCGACAGAACTCTGTCCGAAACTTAGACACAAACTGGGGACCCCTGTCAGAGACCACGTCCACCGGGAGGCCATAATTGCGGAAAACTAGTCCAAGACAATAGTCGCTGTCTCCCTCGCTGAAGGCAATTTGGGGAGGGAAATAAAGTGGGCCGCCTTCGAGAACCTGTTCACCACAGTGAGGACTAGCTTCTTGCCATTGGAAAGAGGCAAGCCAGTGACGAAATTCATCGCTATGTGTGGCCAGGATCGCGAAGGCACCGACAGCGGCTGGAGTAGCCCTGCTGGGGGTCGATTAGAGCCCTAACCCGCAGCACAAATGGGACAGGCCGACACGAACCGTCGAGTTCGTGACGGCCACCAAAACCGCTGCTTGATTAACCTATGAATACGAGTAGCTCCAGGGTGGCAAGCTAGGCTAGAAGAGTGGCCCCACTGTAGGACGCTAGTTCGGATTGACTCGGCACGAACAGCAGATTCTCTGGGCAGTGAAGTCACGTGAGCCCATCACGGACCTTGGACCTCCTCCCAGGTTACCACCGCCATAACCCGCTCGGGTTGAAAGATTGCCACAGGGTGGGTGGGACTAGCCTTAGCCTCAAAGATCCGCGACAGTATCAGGTTTACCATTCTTAGAGCCTGGGCGATAAGAAATGGTAAACCTGAAACGTCCAAAAATAATGCCCAGTGAGCCTGCCAGGAATTTATTCTTTTGGCGGTGCGGATGTATTCTAGGTTCTTATGGTCAGTCCAAACAATAAACGGAACCCTCTGACCAGTGACGCCACTCCTCCAGCGCCAGCTTGACAGCTAGTAACTCCTATTCGATGTTGTAGTTCCGTTCCTTGAGGATTAAACGATGAGAAAAAAGGCGAGGGATGTTTGGCGGGATCCATTCGGATACCTTCGAGCGAGATAATAAAACCCAGGAACGGAACCGGCTGTGCGTAAACTGACACTTCTCCAACTTGGCGAATAAACGATTCTCCAGCAGCTGCTGGAGCACTCGCCTGACGTGCTGGACATGATCACGCTCGTCTGGGAGAAGATCAGGATATCGCCGAGGTAAACAAACACAAACCGATCGACCATGTCTCTGAGCACGTCGTTGACGAGTGCCTGGAAGACCGCCGGGGAGTTAGAAAGGCCAAAAGGCATGACTAAGTATTCAAAATGCCCGGTATGGATGTTAAAGGCGGTCTTCCATTCATCCCCCTCCCTAATCCGAACCAAGTGATAAGCAGTGCAGAGGTCCAACTTAGTAAAGATGGTTGCCCCCAGCAAGAGTTCAAAGGCCGAGGACATCAACGGCAAAGGATAACGATTATTTACCTTGATGTCTATACCCCCGATAGTCTATACAGGGGTGCAGCGAACCATCCTTTTTCTCCACGAAGATGAACCCCACCCTAGCTGGAGAGGAAGAGGGACAGATGATGCCTGCTACCAGAGAATCGTGGATATACCTCTCCATGGCCTCCCTCTCTGGTCTGGACAGAGAGTAAAGGTGCCCCTTAGGTGGGGAAGTGCCTGGCAACAAGTCAATCGTACAGTTGTAGGGGCGGTGCGGAGGCAGAGATGAAGCTTGGAAGCGTCGCTCCCACACCGTTAGCTGTGCTCCTCCAATCTGCATGGGCTCCTCCTCCGGGAGGACGAGGCGTTGGGAACGCGTATCACAAGTGGTCACAGACTCCGCGCCGTGACGCACTCTCGGGGAAATCCCCCTTTTCGGTGCCAGGAACGGAGAGCAAAATGGTCGTCGACCCTGATGGCGAGGTCAATCAACCTATCCAAGCCAGCTGGAAGCTCCAAGGAATATATCTCGTCCTTCACGTGATCAGCCAGTCCGTGGAGGAAGTGATCCCAGAGTGCTTCTCGTTCCAGCCACAGGATACGGCGAGCGTGTGGAACTCAATAGAGTAAGCGGACACGGACTGCTTGCCCTGCTGAAGCACCGACAAGGCTTGTGCTGCCTAAATTCCCCGGGCCGAACGATCAAAGACCTTGTGCAGCTCCTCAGTGAATGCCTCGAAAGACTCACAGCAGGCCTGCTCGCCATCCCACATGGCTGTGCCCCACTCCCTCGCTTGCCCCACCAAGAGCGTGATGACGTACGCTACCCTGGATAGCTCCGTGGGAAAACAGGAAGGCTGGAGAGCAAAAATTAACGAGCATTGGGACAGAAATGATCGACAGGAGTTGGGTTCATCGGAGTATGGAGCTGGTGGATTAAGCCGCGGTTCTGTGTGGCGAGGAACTGCACCCTTCAGGACCCGGGAATGATGTGGAAGCCCGATCTGGACGGGCTGACCTGCAGCTGGTCCAGCTGTTCCAACAGCTGGTTGAGTTGGAGCGAAACCTCTGCATAAGCGCGATGAGAAGCCACTAGTTCTTCCTGCTGCCGACCCAGTAGAACGCCTTGCTGCAAGAGAGCTCGGCACAACTCTGTCTCCTCTGCTGAATCCATGATCTGTAGATTACGTCAGGGTGTGGGTGCTGAAGGACTCAGATGCAGAGTGTGGAAGAAGGATAAACTTTATTTTCGCTACAAAACACAAAATAACATAAACAATATTTAAATGGTTGCTTAGGAAGCCGTGATTCCAGAGCCGGCCGGCAGTGTCTGCGGGCCACACGAGCTGCTGGATCTCTGTGCTGTCAGTTCTGTCGCACAAGGGAACAGCGGGACAGGTAAAGAACATTCAGTGCGAGGACAAAATAATCTACTCACAACGAGGAGTAGAAACATAGAGACATATATGGGAGAGGGGGAATGAGTGACAGGTGGGGGAGCGTCAGCTCGTGATCCGTGCAAAGCCGCTGCACGATTGGCAGAGATTGCCCAGACCACGAGCTGCAACAAGGACAACAAGGGGAGCCGAGAAGGCACCCTGAACCGTGATACAAGATTGTCTGGGACAAGCCAGACAGCTGCTGCAACAATAATGAGGGGTCTCATGTATTGCAGGCCAATAGGTATCACATTGGACGCAGCTGACATCAGACCCAGCAGTCTCTGAAACTGCTTGACAGTGAGTGACTGGCCTTCTTTCACTCTCCTGACTACCGTGAGGATTGACTCGATCCGAGCAGGGGACATATGTGCCTGCACCATGGTCAAATCCTACACCAGACCAAGATAAGTGGTTTTCTGTAATGGAGAAAGCACACTCTTCTTGGTATTCAGTCTTAATGCCAACACTTTCATGTGAGCGAGAACAACATCTCGATGTTGAGCCGCCATTTGCTCTGATTGAGTGAGAATCAACCAGTTATCGATGCAATTGAGTTATGTGGATGCCTTGTAGGCAACGGAGCCAACGCCGCATCTACACACTTCGTAAATGTGCAGGGTGAGAGTGCTAGCCCGATGGGAAGAACCCAATACTGGTAAGCTTAAGCCGAAAGCAAACCTTAGAAACTTCCTGTGAGTGGGAAGGATGGAGACATGGAAATATGTGTCTTTTAGATCGATCGTGACAAACCAGTCCTCGGACTTGATCTGAGGAATGACCTGTTTGAGCATCTTGAACTTCAGTCTGCTGACTGAACGGTTCAACTGACGCAGATCTAAAATGGGACACAACCCTCCATCCTTCTCTGGAACTATGAATTACTGGCTGTAGAAACCGGACTCTCGTGAGGAGGGCCATCTCGATGACCTCCTTCCTTAAGAGAGTATCTAATTATCGTTCCATTACCAAAGCCTGCTCGGGACCCACCGGGTGGGATTCATCTCATTGAATTGATGCGGAGAAGAACCGAACTGGATTCAGTAGCCTCTCTCTCTACAGTGTGCAGGATCCAGAAGACACATCTGGCAGTAGTTTCCACACTGCCAAATAGTCTACATTGGGAAACAGTCTCTCGAGACTGGCCTCTGGTGTAATCAGAACGGCTAGGGAACGGCCGAACTAGCTGTTCTAGAGACCCCCGAAGGGTGGTCTGTTTTTGCGCCTCCCTTTACGAGGTGCTAGCACATGGCTGGCACATGGCTGAGGCTGCTCCCGTCCAGCAGCCCTCATCCACTCTTTAAGCACATACCCCTTGCCCACCAGTGCTGACGATGTACACAGAGGCTTGGAGGAAAAGGACAGAGCCTTTAGATGCGACGCAGCGTCGGGGGATAGATAGCTCGAGAGTGTCTGTTCCACCCGAGGCATCGCTCTATAACCGCAATCGTTTAACCCCACCACATTACCATAGTAATCTGAGGTGGGGATGAAGATGTGGGATGAAAAAGGTGTTTCCCATGAACTCATCGGTGTGGAGACCGGGAAGAATGGCAGGCTCGTGTTGGAGATGATCGCTTTACTTGCAGAAAGCGCTCATCCAGTCTGCTTGTCTGTGGCTCAGCTTGCTCCTCGGATGGCCAGTCGATTTATAACTTGGCCACACCACAAGTCATCACCTCCAAATGCTCCTCATTGGCGACTGTGGGGGCAGAGGCTCGGCGCTCTCACATTCACCCTCCTCCGAGGATGAAACGTGAAGCGCCAAGCCCCGAGGGAAAGTGATCGCCGAGCGGGCTTCCCCGCCAAATCTGATGGGTAGGGAAGGAGATAGGGACTCGCACATCTCCATTCCCTCCAACAGATCCATTTGCGATCCCCACGAGTGCCAACGCCGCTCCGCCTCGGCAACAGCGGGACCAGCACCACAGGGAACGCTGGTGAAGGCTCCCTCTTACCAAAGAGAGCCTTCCGGGAGCGGCACGTGCATTGGAAGAAGATCGCAGTGCGGACTGCCGGTGCTTTTTGAGTGCTGAATGCTGTGCATGCTCCGCTGCCTAGCAGGAGGCGCAAAAGCTGTGTGTGTCACATGCAGCAACACTGCTTGTACTGCGAGCTGCTCTCACCCTTATCTCGCGGATATCTGCTTGACATACCTATTAGCTGTATGCAAGAAGACATCAGGGAGCTTATTGCAGTGGTTTTGGACAAACAACACTAAATAAGACTCACAACAGAGAAATATCAGATTGATACACACAGCTTGAATGACAGAAAGCTGATGCCGGTTTCACCACATGTGCTTTTATACCAGCTTGTCATTATGTCACCACGTCCGTAACGTCTCGCCCATCCTTTAGATAGGTTGCACATGATATTCAGAGCTGCTCATGCTGGAGTCGTTCCCCTAGCGTTTTCGGACGCAGCTCGAGTTCCGGAATTAACTCTATCCAGAGTTAATCTTCTAAATGACACCCTTCATGTTTTATACAACTATTGATAATGAATCAATAGACACTTTAGCCTATGCAAATCAGTAAATTGCTGAATACTGCTAAGAATAAAAACAAAACTTGATATGCATGTCAAACAATTGACCGTTGATACTTGCTGTGCCTGGGATGAAAATTTCTAGGACACCAAGGTCTGGTCATGTCAGCAGGTAGTCGAATGCTTCCTCATCAACCTCTTTCTTTGAATCATTAAAGACTTTAACATCCATTGTAGTCCAAGTTCCAAGTTTATTTCTTACCACATTCCACATTCCTTTTACATTTCAAATGTAAATGTTTTTGAAGAAAATATATTTCCTTAAACTTTATTCTGACAATGTTGTTGGTTTGCATCCTGAAGGAACCAAATAGATAAATTTGAACAAGGCAATAACACTCACAGTGAAAAGAATGAATAACTCTCACATGAAATTAATGACACTCACATGAATGAAAAGAATAACACTCACATGAAAAGATTATTCATTAGTGCACTACACAACATGAGTTATCTTTGTTCACTAATGTGTTTTTAATTTGTAATAACTGTAATAGTTCTGTTAAAGTAGCTCTATTCGGACAGTAATGGTTTCTCATGAGATGTCTGTAAAAATAAATCTGCATGGCACATCAGTGATAATACCCATGTCGACTTATTCGTGGAGAAGTGAGTTTTGTGATCCTACAAACCTGTAAATGCGCTGCTCACGTGTGTCATGAATCTGGTTGCCCTTCCACCACATGGACTCTTGCACTACACTCACTGTTGCACTCCACCTCAGACTACAATTCCCATCATTCACTGCACTGACAACACACACACACACACACACACACACACACCCAGCTGATTGCACTAATCACACAGCTGATTGCACTAATCACACAGCTGATTGCACTGATCACGCAGCTTACTTAAGCCTTGGACTTCCTCTCTGTCATTGCTGAGTATTGTTTTAGCGTTTAGTATTCTCCAAATGTTAGTTACTACCAAGCCTTCCCGTGTTTCGTTTTCATGTTCAGTCTAGTATTTTTGTGTTGCCTTGCTGTCTGGTTCCTGACCTTCTGTTTGTTACATGGATTTCTCTCTGCCTTGCCCTCTGGATATTGTTCGCTGATCGTAGACCTCGCCTGTTTACTTGCGTACTCTTCTGCCTTGCCCTCTATATGACTGTTTGCCATTTGTTCGACCCTGCCTGTGTTTTTGACCATGTCTAGCAATAAAAGCTTGCATATGGATCCGCACGCCTCTCGTCTTGTCGGCTCCGTTACAACGTGGATGCATAATTGTCTGCCGTAAATACAGTAGGCTATGCTTGGGAAAATATGAATAATTTCATTTAACAGTAGGAATATATTATAATATAATTTGTATTATGCGATTAATTCAATCTCCTGTTTAGAAAAAGGAAAACAGACATGCTATTTTTTATTTTTCAATCTCTGTAATTTTCAAAACGTGGCAAAGTGATTTGAGCACAAAACAGAGGTGAATATTATTAAAATAAATATTAAGACTTTGAAACTTTACTTTACTTTACCATCCAGTAGAAGCGTATCTTCTTCTAAACCCACAAGCAGCAGCGGTCGATGGCCATGATTAATAGTAATGGTGGATAAACAAAACTTTGGGAGGAGAACAGTTAGGGGAGGAGTCACCATTACTCTGTAATTTTGCTACCAATCTGCGGACACATTTTACTCTGTACACTCAAAATAGAGCAAAGACAGCTATTTTTTGAGGAAAAACATTCAGTTATTGGAGAGAGCGATTAACTATAACTTTGTGAAGCTTGTAAAACTAGCTCAGTCTGTACAACTGTGGTCAGCATCAGCAACTCTACTAGCAAAACTGTACGTTGAACTGTTTCAAGAACAGTCACTTTACCACCTAAAAGAGAGTTGCTACTGTGAGATGTCATGTAGCTTTCAGCTGTGAAACTGTTTTATTAGTAAATACAAAGGGCAGAACTGACAACAAGTTTCTGTGTGCATGTATGTTTCTCAGTGTGTGTGTCTGTATTGTATGTGTGTGCGTTTGTATATGGGAGAGAGCGGGAGAACAAAGGTGCACGTTCCATCAATAATAAAACATCATTTTGTGGGATAAACATTTGTCATTTTCATCCTGTTGTGCTTAGGTTATTTTGCTCTTGTAAGCTGTAAGGACCTTTGAAATAACTGAAATTATTTGGCAAAGTGATTCGGAAACTGCCTGGAACTATTTTAGCTGATTTTAGCTGTGCATTTGCTGAAGAATAATCACACACCTTAGCATGTTTGTTAACCAATCTGAGCTAACCATTGTAAACATACTGAACATCCAGTGGAAATTATTTTTGATAACCTAGTGTCCAATATTTTCTCCAAAATCTTAATATATCCATAATCATAATTTCTCCATAATCAGTTCTTACAAATCTCCAAAGTTTGTCTGTTCTCTTATTTAGAAAAAAAAAGATTTGTTTTGCCTTATTACTTGTTTATTTTCCACTGAACTTGGCACTAAATGCACCACAGATGAATTCAGGGTGCAAAGACAACAAAGACCTCCAAAAATTAGACTGATTTAAAAAGGAAAGATAGTTTTGCCTTGCATTTATCACCACAGGACACTGCCACATTCTGTACTGTACTGCACTGTGCTCGTTTCATTCTGCTGTTCGCAGATATAGTGGACTCCACAGACACGCTGAGTCAGCGTATTCTGTAACATAATATCCTAGCCTGCACCTTTCCACATAACACAACACCCCAGTTCCTGATAATAAATAATTGAATCTACTACACAAATAGACACATCCACTGTAACCCGTTTTCATGTTATTTAATGCTGAAGTGTACTATTAAAGTATTATGTACCCAGAGATCCTAAAACAAGTCTTTGAGAACTCATTAAAATTGACCTTTGAATATGAAATGTCTCTGCACCTCTCATATCGAAATAGATCATTGAACTGAAAATTGTATAGCAGTATCTAGTTATTTTAATAGCAGATGTAACATAAGCTGTTATTCCGTACCTGTACACTGCTGATGCTGCAATTCTTCATGTTTTGATCAATGAGGCCATTACAGTATTGTGCAGGGTTGTGTGCCATTCTTGATCTGAGAAAATGTTTAAATAACATTTCTGATGTTGAATTGAATTTGAAAATAGGACGTAGAGTTGTAATTTGAATGTAAGGAAGTAGAATGGAAGGAATCCATGGATTCGATTGTCAATATTTCATTATGCCTGGGTATTTGAGGTGGTTATCTATTGATATCAGTTGTATTATTTGACGGTACAAATAAGCATTAGTCAAATTTACAGGAAACAGTTATAGCCAAAAATATCGGCACCCTTGGTAAATATGATAAAGGAAGGCTGTGAAAATCAGTCTGCATTGTTAATACTTTTGATCTTATATTTAAACGAATCACAAAAATCTAACCTTTCATTGGATAATAATAATTTAAAATGGAGGGAAATATCATCATGAAATATATTTTTTTTCTCTAATACACATTGGCCACAAATAACGGCAACCTTTTATTCAATACTTATTGAAACCTCCATTTGCCAGTTTAACGGCTCTAAATTTTCTCCTATGCCTGATGAGGTTAGAGAACATCTGACAAGAGATCAGAGACCATCTCTTCATCCAGAATCTCTCCAGACCCTTTAGATTCCCAGCTTTATGTTGGTGCTTCTTCTCTTCAGTTCACCCCAAGAATTGTCTATAGGGTCAGAGGACTGGAATGGCCATAGCAGAAGCTGGGTTTTGTGCTCAGTGATTCATTTTGTGTTGTTTTGGAGGTTTGTGTTTGGATTATTGTACGGTTGGAAGATCCAAACATGGCCCATTATAAGATTTTTAACAGAGTCAGTTACTTATTAATTTTTTATCTGTTGTTATTTGATAGAATCCATAATGCCATGTGTCTAAACAAGATGTCCAGGACCTCCAGCAGAAATATAGGCCCACAACATCAAAAATACAGCAGTATATTTAATTATACACTTTATTTTACTTACTTTTTTAGTCATTTAGCAGACACTTTTATCCAAAGTGACTTACAAATAAGAAAAGTAATTAAAACTATAAGATAAAACATATAGACACACGTCCTCTTCCAGGCAGTTTCATAACATTTTATGTTGATTTGACATTTTTATTATTACCCTGATGGTGGAAATGGAATTTTCACTGCTTTAGCTCTTTTCTTAAAGACACTTAAAGCTCAATTAACTTTTGATGCACATCAGAAATGTATTCTTTGGTTTTCTCATTGTGATAAATGGGAATTTTCACTGCTTTAGCTCTTTTCTTAAAGACACTTAAAGCTCAGATGCACATCAGAAATGTATTCTTTGATTGTGATGAATGATTAAGGGAATTTGGACTTTGTTTTCCTCCTATTTATATTTCTGGAACAGGAAGCCATGACTGTATAACTTCATGTTCATAATCAACCTGGAGTACTCAAAATTGTAAATATGATTGCAAATATACTTCAGAGATATAATACTAATACAAATTTCTAGGTGTCAATAATAGTGTCCAATGTGTATTTGAGAAAGAAAAAAACATTTATTTCATAATGACATTTCCCCATTTTAAATTGTGACTGTATGTGATTGTACATGACTGTATGTGACTGAGCTGAATACAAATGCAACTCAACAATCAAAGTATGACTTGCCAATTCATACATTCTTAACTCTGAATATCATAGGCTTATTCAGAGTTTAGATACTGAGAGTCTGAATATCTTACTTATTCTTATGCTTGTTTAAATCCAGTCATACAAGGGAAATATTATACCAGACGTAGCCTTTTGATCGTGTAGCATGTGATTATTCAGAAGTCTTCTCTCGAACCGCACAAGCAAAGATTCTTCAGCACCACAATAAGTAAAATCCGTCGAAAGCAATTTAATACTCCCTCTCACTCTCGGTGTGAAACCGACATTGATGGTTCTTTGCTAATTTATTTTTTATTGTTTTTTTTATGTAGGCTAATTGGTTTTAAACTTGGTGTTGTTTATTTATTATGTAATGGTGGGTATTTTGTGTCGATCTAATGTAATTATGTAATATTTTAAAGGAAAATTGTAATTAAAGGTTTGTTTAAAGTTGAAGTCTCTCATCAACAGCGCTGTCCGCTGTGTAACGGCTGCTCTCTTTTTCTAGACTACAGCGAGCTTCAGCACTCTGTCTCTGCCCTTTCCCAGAACGCATCCCGCAAACACAGGAGATCAAGAGGTTCCTCCAAAACACAGCACGACATGGATAAAGGAGATAAAGGTAAGAAACTTAAATCCGTGGAAGTATTTATTATTATACCGGGAGAGAGTGAATGCGTTTTAGGGCTGTTTCGGGAAAAGTGGACTGCGGATCTGGTTCGGGAAGTGTAGCCTATTGAGCTTGATGATGCTCAATGCAGTATCCGGAATTAATAAGCTCGGCGAACTGCGAAAGCTCCTGTACATTTGGACATTCTGTTAGGAAGGGATCATTGTTAAAGTTATATAGTTGGTGTTGAGTGAGGGGATCATAGCGTTAAAAGTGTGTGCCAAGATCAGTGGCGGCGTTTCAGAAAACCATGGGTATGGATGGTTGCGGCGGCGGATGGGGATCTGTCATTGTGCACTTCATGCACTTAACATTATATTAAATTATTGGAGTGTTTTGTCTCTCATTAGAACGGCTGTAACTGTTAATGTATGAGGCAGCAAGTGCATCGCATTATATGCTTTCATCGACTTTAACAGGTTATTAAATAACGTTTCTTGTAGCTATATATGTGCGCTTAGTTTTTTGTTGTTGTTTAATACACAATTGGTCAAAATCTCAAAGGCGCTTATAAATGCACAGGATATTTAAAACGTACAAAAGTATATTGATTTGGCTAGACGGCAAACCTACATCAGCCTTTACAGACATAGTGTTTGAGTAAAGAAAACGCTGTACTATTCAAACATCAATTATTTATTTACCCTTGCATTGCGAAAAGCGGATATAGTCTCCTCCAGGCTGTGCGCGGCGCCTCAATCTGAATGGAGGCGGGGTGAAATTACGAGGTTTCGCTGATCGCTTATCGTTGGTTAAACATTTTAAAACCCTCCAATTGAAAATATTAACGAATTATAATAGAGACATGAAGTTTGGATTATTTTTCACGGCACACCTGACTGGGCTAGGTTTTGGCAACTGCCATACTCTGCCATACGGAAACGCCGCCGCCCCAGGCCAATATACAGGCAGCGACTGTGTGCTCCTGTGCAGATGCTGAGCAAGTAAAATCTTGCAAACATACCACACTGATGTAAGCTATATATATATATATATATATATATACCTATTACATTTCAAAGTAACCTTCCCAACACTGTATATATATATATGTGTATATATATATATATATATATATATATATATATATATATATATATATATATATATATATATATATATGAAGAGCTCTTTTCCAAAACGCTATAAATCCATTTTAATAGTTTTCATGAAAATGACATTTTTTTACCTAGACCCATACATTTTGTTAATATTCAATTTATCCTGTTAAAATGGTCTGTTGGCTCAGTCTGAACATGTTAAACAATGATTGTTAAATGAAACAACAATATTGTCAATTATAAATTCAAAGTTTTTTTTTTTTTTTCAAAACGCTACAAATCCATCCTTTTTTTTATGTTGGTTTATGTCTTAAAAAAAAAAAGAGAACATGCAACATATGACATCAGGGACTCATACTATAAACCGGTCGCATCAGCCTTGTGTTGATGTTAGCCCCAGGTCCACACCATCACACCGAGCGGGTCTTGAACCCGGGTTTCCGGTGTGGGAGGCGGGTGCTCTAACAAGGAACGCCAAAGGCTACAGCATCTAGCGTCAATCGGTTTACACACCACCTTTACTGGTATACACATCTGTTACATTGACATCCCATGTTAACGCCGGTATTAATATGGGTATTAACGCCGCCCCCTGAGAACCTTCTTTTTTGTTGTTTTTGTGATTTGTCTTTGTCCAGTCTGCGTTTTCTACCCCAGGTGTAGGTCTCACTGGCTCATCCAGGCCATCAAAAGTGTTATTAGAGTTTAAAGCACTCATTTTGAAGACTGAGCACAAACAAACGCTTCAAAGCGTCACCGTGTTGGATTGCATCGAACGAATTCTGATTGATCGAGAGGACATATCGCATTTAGGCTAAAAACAGGTTCGGCGCTTATAGCGGTTTGGAAAAGAACTGCATCTTGCAGTACATTTTAAACAAGGAAATCTAGCGATTTGGCATGAAACATTGATGGAGCAGTGAATAGGTTCAGTACACAGCAAAATGGCATTAAATTTGGCGTTTATCGCGTTTTGGAAAAGAGCTCTTCATATATATATATATATATGTATATATGCATATATATACAGTGTTGGGGAGGTTACTTTGGAAATGTAATAGGTTACAGATTGCAAGTTACCCTACTTAAAATGTAATAAGTAGTGTAACTGTTCAATTACTTTATTAAAGTAATGTAACTGATTACATTTGATTACATTGAAATTTCAATGTTTTCAACTGTTAATCATTTTGAAACATGTACACCAGGCAGGGTTAACCTTACAGTAGTGCTTGAGATAGTCTCACGTGTGTCAAAAAGGACTGCCATTGGAAATGAATTAGAAATATGCAAAAATACAGTCATTAGTCTTGTGTTTGGTGATTCATTTTTGGCTCAAGGTCTGCATTTAAAATCACACCAAAGGTGTTCAGCTGGGTTTAGGACTTGGCTTTCTGCAGACCTGTCACGTTCTTCCACACTGACTGAATCATAATTAATCTTTGATCCTTGCCTTATACACAGAGGCACTGTCATTTTAGAATAGAAAAGGGTCCTGTCCAACTGTTTCTATAAATGTAGAAGCACACAATTTGTTCTCATGGAAATTACTAAAGTAGTCAAACCTTTCATTAGAAGGACGTAACTCAATACTTTTGGCAATATAGCGTATATCCCGATCCACAACTTAATAAAATAAGTGTTTATGCCTAAAAAAACACTAGAAAGTTTATATGCCATTTTTACAGAGCTATATAGGAATCTAGTGGCTAAACCATGGAATTGCAGATGTTTTACTTTTTTTTATTCTGACCAGATGGCATCTGGCTTCAAAAATTGGATTTTAAAGGCAGTGTCTCTATTTTTACATGAAATACTGCCATCGTTTAAAAGCAATATAAAAATCTTAGAAAAAAAATATTGTATTATTTTCAATGGGAAAATATTGATAATAATTATTGCAAAAATATTAAGTAGTAAGATGAAATTCTCTCAAAATACAAAGCAAAAAAAACATATTATGGAACAAAAATATATTATATTGAAATTAATCTGTAATAAATCTGTAATTAATCGTAATAATTGTGTTTGGATTATTGTACGGTTGCAAGATCCAAACATGGCCCATTATACGATTTCGAACAGAGTCAGTTATTTATTGATTTTTTATCTGTTGGTATTTGATAGAATATATAATGTCATGTGTCTAAACAAGATGTCCAGGACCTCCAGCAGAAATATAGGCCCACAACATAAAAAATACAGCAGTATATTTAATTGTACACTTTTACTTTACTTTTAGTAATTTAGCAATGCTTTTATCCAAAGCGTCTTACAAATAAGAACAAGTAACTAAAACTATAAGATAAAACTCTATAAATACTATACACATTTAAGAAAATAAAGAAATTAAATAAAAATGACAAATGCATACAACAACATCTCAAAACTAAACATTTAAATAAAAACAAACAATAAAGCTAAAAACAATTCAAAATATTAAGACAACAAATGGTAAGAGTATAATAATGATTCTAACATAACACTAAGTCAAACACCCTATATATATATATATATATATATATATATATATATATATTGTTTTATTTCCATGTAGTATGTTGAAGTACTAAAATAACTCAAAATAAAATTAAAATGTTATAAAAAATGAATAAAATGACAACATTACTACAACTGTAACTAAAAATAAAATGGATAACAAATACAAATCAAACTACATCAGTTTATCAGTTATCCTAAAAATAACACTGAGCCAAACACACATGATAAAAAACGACTACAAATTATTTACACATAGTAAGAAATGGTTATAAAAAACTTAAACAGAAGTGAAACAAGTGGTAGGAAAGAGGAAAAATAAAAAGCGATACTTTGCGGTGTCCCTGCCCGGTGGAGTCGCACAGTAAGTCGATGGTCTTACACTCTTCGGTCTTCACACAAGGAGATCATCTAGGTTACGTGACGTAACCCCGTTCCCCTGATGGAGGGCGGAGATGTTATGTCGTGACAACATAGGGGATTTACCTGGAAGCCCCAATCATCTCTGACTTTAAGAGAAAACACCAATGAAATTGGCTAGTGAATTTTGCATACCTGAGCCACTCCCCAGGCATACAGGTATAAAGGTCGACAGGTGCATCCACTCATAAGGTTTTATGCTGAGGAGCCGAGAACGAGTCCCTGGTATTCAGCGATGGTTCAAGATTGTGGCTTGGGACATAACGTCTCCGTTCCCTCATCAGGGAACGGGGGTTACGATGTAACCCAGACGTTCCCTATCTGCCCGTCACTACGAAGTTATGTCGTGATGACATAGGGGTCCTATGGAAAGCGCTACAAGCTGAACCCCGTCACAACCTCGTGGCATGCAGATGTTGACAAGCGAGCGCGTGACAGACAAATGCCATGTAAGAGGTTGCAACCTTCCCACCTCCCCAGCACAAATTCGATAACCTTGGTGCCCGTGAGGGACCACTGAGTACATTGCTGCTGGAGATAGCCAAGCTGCTGTTCCTTTCCCACATGGATTCCGTCTTAGCAGACAGGAATTTCAGCTCGACTGAGACCAGTGGCTCAAAGGGGCCCCTCTGAAGTCCAGCCAGGACGATAGAGAAGGCCCAAGAGGGCACAAGGGGTGACCTGGAGGATTCATCCTCCTGGCACCCTACAGGAACCTTGATGAGATCATGCTTTCCCAGGGACCTGCCGTCCACTGCATCGTGGTGGGAATACACTTTCACACACACTTTCAAGGTGGAGGGTGACATCCTATGCTCCAACCTTTCTTGCAGGAAAGAAAGCACTACTCCAATCGTGCATCTTCAGGGTCTTCTCGACGAGAAGAACACCAGTTCGCAAACAGACTCCACTTCAGTGCGTAGGTTTGCCTTGTTAAAGGAGCTCTAGCCTGAGTGATGGTCTCTACCACTGCCGGTGGTAGAAAGCTCAAGTCTGCCGCGTCCCGTCCAGGAGCCACACATGCACACTTCAATTCCATCCTTTGCCAGGAGGACAGTAATCTCCTTGCGTAAGACAGGGGCGTTCTGGACTGCCACCGAAGTCTCGAGAACGGCGTTGAACTTGGGAGGTTGCCTGGCGAACTAAATCACGTGGCCGAGTCGAATTGTGCGCATGAGCCAGCGAGATGGGCTGGGCGGCATGAGCCACGCCTCCAGACGCCGTGCAAGCGGCTCTAACGGCGCAATCGACGTACCTGTGATGGTGCAGCAAAGGGGAGTAGGGCTGGATGGTACAGAAGGTAACGCGTTCTGAGGCATCCTCGCTGAACTCCCTGGATCCCAAACGGGACTGGCCAGAGGTACGTGGGGAGGTACCGTCCCCGAACCGCAATCTCTTGGCTGCTGGCAAGATGGGTCGTGGGCGAGAGTGAGGAAGCAGGGCGTCGCACACTGTCGTCCCATGGACCTGAGAACTCGGAGGAAAAGGAAATTATTTTTCTTTGAGAAAGTGGGTACCGCTGTTCTCGCATCTCCTGAGAAAGAGCAAACTCGAATATCTCCGGGTTGCCCGCATCAGGGCCGCTTAGTTGACTTCCTGGACGACTGGCTGGGACGTGGGGGGCGCCGCTCTTGTGCGAGAGGCTCGATGCTTCGGCCTAGATGTCGATTCAACCTGGGGCGGAGCAGCTCTGGAGGACACAGGAGGGCGCCCACGGCAACGGGCAGACTGAGGCCTGGCCCCGGGGGCAGTGGTGGTCGGTGCGTCACGCTGGATCGCCTCGATCTGCTGCTGTACCGCAGAGAACTGCTGGGCAAAGCCCTCGACGGTGTCGCCGAATAGCCCTGCCTGGGAGATGGGGGCGTCGAGGAAGCGTGCCTTGACGACGTCCTTCATATCTGCCAGGTTGAGCCAGAGATGGCGCTCCTGGACCAACATGGTGGACATCGCCTTCCCGAGGGACCGCGTTGTGACTTTCGTCGCTCGTAGAGTGAAGTCAGTCACCGTGCGCAGCTCCTGCATCATCCCCGGGTCGGTACTACACTCGTGCACCTGTTTGAGTGCCTTGGCCTGGTGAACCTGCAGGATAGCCATGGCGTGCAGGAGAGAGGCTGCCTGGCCCGCAGCACTATATGCTTTGGCCGCGCAACAGGCAGTCAGCTTACAGGCTTTGGACGGGAGATGCGGACGGTTCCTCCAAGTGGTGGCGTTTCGTGGGCGCAGGTGCACCGCGACCGTTCTCTCCACCTGGGGAATGCCCATGGACCCCCTGGCAGCCCCGCCGTCGAGGGTAGTGAGGACGGAGGAGACGGACGAGCGGCTTCTGGCCGTGAAAGGGGCCATCCACGACTTCGTCAGCTCCTCATGCACCTCTGGGAAAAAAGGCACCAGAGCAGAACGCGGTTGTGAGCCGCGCATCGCTCTGAGAAACCAATCATCCAGCCGCGAGGGTTCGGGACTGGGCAGTATGTTGACCTCCAGCCTGATACTCACAGCTGCCCGGGCAAGCATGGCTGTCAGCTCTGGGTCCGGTAGGGCGGTGGTGACAACACTCGAGGGGCAGCCCCACCGCACCTTCATCCAGAGGACGTAAGCCCATCCCCCGATGCTGCGATCGACATCCTATCATCCGAATATGCTGAAATGCCAATGGAACCGGACGGGACGTTCACTGTGTGAGGAGTAAGAGGTCCGTGGGGATGTACCCGGTGGAGAGGCTCTTACTGTCACCCTCAGATCTCCCAGAGCACCAGCCGGTGGTCCTCTGCTCGAGCCAGAAAGACCAGCGTGGGTGGCAGCAGAGGGTGCCAATCCTTTGAGAAAGGAAAGGCGAGATCGCAGCAAAGTCATGCTCATACACCCACAACAGGCGCATAAGTCATCCACGAATGCCATCTTCAGTGTGTTGGAAGTCCAGACACTGAAGACAACGATCGTGTCTGTCATCAGCAGATAGGAAACGACCACAACCAGAAGGACACGGACGGAACGGCATCTTGAAAAGACACGACCGTCCGTGATTTGCTCTTTAGAATTTGCTCTTTTATTTGAAGTGCCCAGGGGAATCGCTGCTGAGAGGGACTCCGCTGACTACACCGTGACGCCAACCAGGAACAAATAAAGAGATGAAAGGCTTGTGGAGATCAGCACACTTCTCATCCACTCGGCTCTGAAGCAAAACTCTAATGAGTGGATGCACCTGTCGCCCTTTTATACCCGTATGCACGGGGAGTGGCTCAGGTATCTAAAATCCACTAGCTAATTTCATTGCCATTTTCTCTAAAAGTCAGAGATGATTGGGGCTTCCAAGTAAATCCCTATGTCGTCACGACATAACTCATAGTGACCAACAGATAGGGAACCTGGGCTCCCATACCACCTCAGCAGTGCCACAAACTGATCACCTCCATGCCATGCCGCATTGAGAAAGTAATTAAAGCAAAAGGAGCCCCTACCAAGTATTGAGTACATATACAGTAAATTAACATACTTCCAAAAGGCCAAAAGTTCACTAAAATAGTTTTTTTTCTATTGGTCTTATGAAGTATTGTAATTTGTTGAGATAGTATAAATGTGAGCCAAAAGCATTACAATTAAAAGAACCAAAGACTTAAACTACTTCAGTCTGTGTGCATTGCATTTATTTAATACACGAGTTTCACAATATGAATGAACTTTTCCATGACATTCTAATTTATTGAGATGCACCTGTATCTAAACAATATGTCCAGGACCTCCATAAGATATATAGGCCCACAACATAAAAAAATACAGCAGTATGTTTCATTGTACACATAGGGGATTTTTATCTCTTTGTTCACCAAACAACCTTGAGTGTTTGCTGCTAAAAATATTTTTTTAGTTACATCTGACCATAGAAACCAGTCCCGTTTGAAGTTCCAATCGTGTCTGTCAACTGAATATGCAGAGGATTGTGTTTGGATGAGAGCTTTATTTTCTTAATTTGTATTTTCTTAAAACCCTCCCAAACAACATGTGGTGTAGGTAGGTGCTGTTTTATAAATTTTTAAAGAATTTCGGACCCTGAGACGCAACTTTTTTCTGCAGTTCTCCAGCTGTGATCCTTGGAGAGTATTTAGCCACTCAAACTCTACTCTTCAGCATGCATTAGGGCTATATAGACACATGCCCTCTTCCAGGCAGATTTGTAACATTTTATGTTGATTGGAAATTATCTTAATAATTGGTGGTGGAAATGGGAATTTTCACTGCTCTAGTTTTTCTTAAAGTCACTTTCTAATTTGTGAAGCTCAATCATCTTTTGCTGCACATCAGAAATATATTTGCTTTTTCTCAATGTGATGGATGATTAAGGGAATTTTTTTTTTCTCTCCTATTTATATTCCTGTAAAACAGAAAGCCATGGCTGGATAATTTCATATTCATGATCACCCTGGTGTGCTCAAAATTGTAAATATGAATGGGAATATCACAGATATTATACTCATAAGAATTTCTGAGGGTACCAATAATTGTGTCCAATATGTGAAATACATTTATTTCATAATGAGATTTGCCCCCATTTTCAATTGTTTTAGTTCCATGAAAGGTTAGATTTTGTGATTTTTAAAGGGGTCATATTGTGAGAATTGAAGCTTTACTTTCTCTTTGGAGTGTTACAAGCTGCTTGTGCATAGATAATATCCCTAAAGTTGCAAAGACTAAAGTCTCAAAACCAAAGAGATATTCTTTATAAAAGTGAAGGCTTGTCCACTTGTCGAATTTGTAAAATGCATATTATGGATGACAACTTCGTGAACTTGGTAGAGTCCAAGGCTGGCTATGCACTAAAAGCTCAGATGAGCATTATTTGTCACATACACAATTATACAGAGTATAATTAGGAGTGAAATGTGTTCTCTGCATTTAACCCATCCAAGTGGAGCAGTGGGCAGCCGACTGTGCAGCGCCCGGGGAGCAGTTGGGGGTTTGGTGCCTTGCTCATGGGTCTTACCTCATTCGTGGACACTTCCTGCTGGGGCCGGGATTCGAACTCACAACCTTGGGTTACCTCGGGTTTCAAGTCCAATGCTCTATCAATTAGGCCACGACTGCCCCAAAGGGTCAAAAGGGTCAATTCCGACTTTGCTATGACAATCTGGCGCTTCTGAATCAACGACTGTAAGTAAGTTTTGTTATTAGTTTAAGTATTTGCTATTGACTGTTCAAATGCAGAGTTTTGCGTAATGCATCATGTGTGTGTGTGTGTGAGTGAGGAACAGGGTCACATCACAGCGCAGTGTATAGCCCATCAGAAATCGTCTTAACCGCGGCTTTTGTACTGCAAATACATACGAGCATCATCACTGTGTCTGTCACGCGACTCTGTCCCCCTTTCGGGCATAAACTGATAAAACTAACTTGAAAGCTGAAGCTCGCAAATATGGTAAGGGGTGTTCAGGGTTCGTACGGTCATGAAAAACCTGGAAAAGTCATGGAATTTTAAAACCGCAATTTCCAGGCCTGGAAAAGTTTTGGAAAAATAAATAAACCCAGAAAGTTTTGGAAAAGTCATGGAAATCTATTTTACAAATCTCTGTATAATACAATTATGTTTATTCAGGTCCTGCATTTCGGTACGGGGTTGCGCATGGGCTATATCGCATATTTCTACTCTTTCCCGCAACTTTCGACTTTAAAATGATGGATATTCACACATTTATTTAATAGCCTATAGCTTGTAGGCTGATGAGTAAATAGATCCACACAGAATATCAAATCGGTCATTTTAAAACGGATTCATCAGCTGTGTTTTCTCTCTTTGACTTTCTCTTAAAACACGTAATCAGCGCATCTCGTCTGCACTAAAGAGCTGCACGGTGCGATACAAGTCTTTCTCTGGCATTTTGGTACAGTTGACAGAATTGTCACCTGCCTAATCGGGTCATTGTTGCATTGTCACTAAAATGTAGCCTATTATTTATTTGCACGTCTTTTTAAGCCGTTCTGTACTGGCCCAGAGGCGGTTTCCGCTGCACTCAGTCATGTCCAAATGGCGTCCGTATAAAAGCCGCCTTGCAGTACCAAATTGACTTTGGTACCAAACAAGCTCAGTAGAATCCTGCACGGGCCTCAAACATACACCCCAGTCCAATCCTTGTTCAGCAGATTATCAGAATTACCTTCCCGAGTCCGACTAGAGCCCATGTCTTTCTTTCTCTCTTCCCCATTACACAGCTGCTGTTCTAGCCATTAAAATAGTTCAGTTTCGGTTTTAATGGCAAAGCGATTTCGTTTCTTTATTAGGCTAAGTTAATTTAGAAATATGTTTGGAAAATGTATTTGTTTATTAAATTCAAGTTTTTATTTTTAAAGTAGGCTAGCTTTTGAGCAATCGGCCAGCTGCAGACAGTGAGTTTGCCTATTATGTTTGATCAATTTAGCCTTCTTAAATCACCACTTGACTCAAATAAAATCTATATATAAAATACTTAAAAAGCATATCACAATGTTAGTTTAAACGCTTTAACCTAGACAAATGTGTGCTATTAGACAGGTCGAGCTGCTCTTGTCAGTCGGTATTGTTTCCACGGCTAATCCTTTTCATCACCATAATAATTTATGGATTTCTAAAATACAAAAATAAGGAGGAATCCTAAAACAAGCCCGATGCCCGGCCCGCGTCTGACGTGAAAATTGTCCCGAAGCCATAAACTAAAAGTCGAAGCTGAAATATGGGGCTCTAAAAGTGCAGCTTGTTGCGTTTAAGCGGCAAAATTACACACAAAATGACGTTAAAATGGCCATCCTGGTGAGCAGGGTGCGAACTATGGGGGAGCTAGGGGCTCCCCTTAATAATACATGGGCTCCCCTGAAAACGTGATTTGTGAAAAGTTATTATTATTATTTTTGGGGGGGGTCTCAAAAAATATTGACTGTGTTATTTTGACGTGCAATTTCAGTTTTGTGTACTGTGATCATCGTGGATTATTATGTGTAAAATTGCAAACGAAAATCGTTAATTGATGCTTGACGATTTAAACCTAATTCACTTCAATAAAGATAATTAGGCTATAGGCCTACATGAGCATCTGCTGTCCTCGATTACGCAGCGCTCTTGTTAGGATGACAAAAAAAGCTTTAAAAGTCTGCTCTGCCTCAGCGGGCAAACAGCGCTTGTCAATGTCAAAGTAATTGAATTTCAAATCAAATCAAAGTAGGCGGAGTTTAGCGTTCACAGATGCTGAGCGCGCGACGAAGCGTCAGATTAATAAAAGAGAGCGAGGTAAGATGTTTAGTCAACTGTTTTACGAAAGAAATGTTAAATGACCGACAATTATATTCAGTGACGCAAACTACTCGACTTGTTTCTCAAATATGCCCATTTTGAGAGTGACAGAGAAAGAGATGAAATGTGCATGTTTTAATTATCTGCATCTGTTTGTCCCTACAAACAATGAAACTGTGAATTTAGTTCTACTTCAAAAACACATCACCTACTAGTGTTGAAAAATAATAAAACTTTATTTTATTAAGACATAATCACAAAATATTTTATTTTTAATAGTAGGCTAAATCCCCTTTATTTTTCAACATGTAAATGTTAAATTTGTAGTCATTCAAATATAAATTAAATCGATGTTTCATGCCTTAATCTGATAACCAGTCACATTTAAATACACAACACAGAATTTCTGAGGAAAAAAAACATTCATAAGGCTACTGTAAGAGTAAAAAAAAAATGTTTGTATGAATTCAAATAATCAGATGAGCTAAAACAGAATTTCATAGAGCCGTAAACATGTCATTTTTGTTACACTTTTAATAAATTAGTGTTAAATTGTATAAGTTTCATGATTTTAATTAATTAGACATGCTTTTTGATAAATACAATTTAATTTGATCATTAAAAAGGAGTCCATAAAATGAAAATGGAAAAAACGGAATCTAGAAAAATTGAAACGGAAAAAAATTGATAAAAAAAAAAAAAATAGAATTTGGGAAAAATTAAAACGGATTTCATAGGGCCCTACATATATATATAATTGCACCCCCCCCCATAGCTTTTATGTATCTTTGTAAGCCCATCGCAAGCGCACAAAATCCCCCCACCCCCCCTTATAAAAAAAAAGAAAGATATGGGCTCCCCAAAGTCCACGGTATAGTTCGAACACTGCTGGCGAGTATCCTTGTAAGCATTGTAATTTTGTCTTAATGTAAACACTTGCGAAAGAGAAAAGTTTCCAAAACGAAATTCTGGCCCTGCGTTTAACGGAGTTAAATAAATGATAATAGTGATGTGATATGTTCTCTGTGTGGAGTAAAGGTCCTTACACACCGAGTCAGAAATTTTTGTATGCGTTTTTGCAAAAAGCAAACAATAGTATTAATAGTCATTCATTTTAGTTAACATGCTATGAAAATTTGAACAGATTTTTATTCTTATTGTAAAATAATGTAAAATTAGGTCATGTATATTGTCCCAAAAGTCATGGAAAAGTCATGGAAATTTGTTGGTAAAAATGTGTACGAACCCTGGGTGTTACATTTCCGAAACTTGCTGCATGCAGGAGCGGCATGCTCATAGGTGACCCTCTATGGTGAGGGTAGCAATGTTACATTTACATTTATGCACTTGGCAGACGCTTTTATCCAAAGCGACTTCCAGGCTATACATTTTTTTTTGTCAGTATGTGTGTTCCCTGGGAATCAAAACCCACAACCTTTGCGCTGCTAACGCAATGCTCTAACCACTGAGCCACAGGAACACATGTTAGCTCGACCAACAAGGAGAGCGACCTATTACAAAGCTCTGGGGAGCGGAGAACTCATTCCTCAGAATAAGAGGGAACTCAGACACTCAGAAGGAAGTGGCATGCTCATAGGTGACCTCTCGGCATGCTCATAGGTGACCTCACACCTCTCTATGGTGAGGGGAGCAGTGCTAGCTCGACCATCAATGAGCTCTGGAGAGTGGAGAACTCATTCCTCAGAATGAGAGGGAACTCACACACTCAGAAGGGAGCGGCATGCTCATAGGTGACCCTCTATGGTGAGGGGAGCAATGCTAGCTCGCCCAACAAGAAGAGCAACCTATCACAGAGCTCTGGGGAGCAGAGAACTCATTCCTTAGAATGAGAGGGAACTCAGATGCTCAGAAGGGAGCGGCATGCTCATAGGTGACCCTCTATGGTGAGGGGAGCAGTGCTAGCTCGACCATCAATGAGCTCTGGAGAGCAGAGAACTTATTCCTCAGAATGAGAGGGAACTCACATGCTCAGAAGGGACGGCATGCTCATAGGTGACCCTCCAAGGTGAGGGGAGCAATGCTAGCTCTACCACTGTGCCCTGATTACCAAAGAGACTCTCACAGAGACCTGCATCTTGGCCATATGATCCTGGGGTAGAGGTCATTGGAACAGGGCTCTCATCCTAGCCTGGATCTAGTATCGAAGAGTGAGGTAATCACTGCGATAGCCGATATCCTTTAGAAATGGATCGTAATCATCCATTGGTTCCTGCGCATGAGATTAGTCCCAGAGCGAAGTTCAAAGGGTCAGGTCCGGACCGTCAGTAAAGTAGTTTCTAGGAAACATAGAATGTAACCTAAAACATCATAAGTCCAGTATAGAGACTTCAATGTTAAGCGCAGGAAGTTTCCACCTAACCTTGGTCAGGTGGAGTTAACGGTGGTTGCATGGGGAATTAGAGAGGAAGATGAGGGCAGATGCCCCCGAGGGAAAGGAGTAGATGTTATTACTCTGGTCTGGACGAGAGTGTTGTTTAGGACGCCTTGTCTGGAATACCTCC
Source organism: Gymnocypris eckloni scoliostomus (assembly GCA_027564155.1). Lineage (NCBI taxonomy): Eukaryota > Metazoa > Chordata > Actinopteri > Cypriniformes > Cyprinidae > Gymnocypris > Gymnocypris eckloni. The sequence goes on along the minus strand of CM050422.1, from coordinate 25,454,530 downwards.
CTCAGGTCTTGTCTCTCTCTGACCTGCGCCTCCCTCTAGCCCTACCCGCAGGCGGGGGAGGGGCACGGGTTGTGACACTAGCCTTCTGAGCCCATCTCTGATCCCCAGACCAGGGCAGCGAGGGCAGCCGCAGGGGGGCGCCTACGGCGGCGAGCAGGCTGTGGGGCTGCAGCCGGGTAGGAAACAGCAGGTTTCCTCCGGCGCATGATGTGTCTGATAGCCTCAGTCTGCCTCTGTGCTGCCGAGAACTGCTGGACAAAGCTCTCAACAGCATCGCCGAAGAGGCCGGTCTGTGACACGGGAGCATTCAGGAACAGTACCTTCTCCTGCTCCATATCAGTGAGACACAGCCAGAGATAGCGCTCCCAGACCACTAGCGTGACATCGCACGACCCAGAGTCTGTGCGGTCACCTTCGCTGCTCAAGCACGAGGTCCGTCGCAGCATGCAGTTAATGTGGAATGACCAGGTCGTGACCACCACCTCGCAGCAGGTCTTTCAGGGCTTTGGTCTGGTGGACCTGCAGTAACGCCATGGCGGGAAGAGAATCCACTGAAGCCTTCAAAGAATCGGGATGCGGTGGAGGATTCCACATGAGTCCGAAATTCTCGGCGGCCCGGGAAAGCATAGCTGTCATATCTGGGTCTGGCTTGGACACCGCTACCACACCCAAAGGGGGCAACACATCTGAGTCGTCATCCCCGAGAGAGAGAGAGAGAGAGAGAGAGCACTCCAATGCAGTGATCGACATCCAGTCGTCAGGGGGAGCATTGAAGGAAACGGGTGGTGTACCCCACTCTGCAGAGGTCTCAGCCCGATCCAACGGCACCCTCGCCGGCTGCGGAGTACTTGAAGAGTGAGGAACTCAACTTAGGGAAGCCCTCACCATAATCCTCAAATCAGGATTTGAGATGTTTGACATCACGGAGTCTATTATGCAACTCCGAGATGGTTATGTCCCCACAAGAAGAACATGAACCATCCATGAAAACTTCCTCAGCATGCTGAATGCCCAGGCACGTGACGCAGCAACCGTGACCATACTGAGCACCAGATAACGATCACATCCAGAAATGCATGGGTGATAAAACATCTTTAAAAAGACACGATCACCCGTGTTGCTCTTTCAGAGAAATACTCTTTTAGTGCTGAGGCACGCAGGGGAGCTGGCCACCGCACACCCTGGTGTGGCTGTCAGCAGGAAGATGATCCTTTCTCTCCCTTGCGACCGTGACCACCGCTGCTGCGCCCATAACGCACCCACTCGTTTTCCAGAACATTCTTCTGTGGAAAGGAGAGCAATAGCTTCAACCACTGCCGCTCGGCTCCGAAGCGAAAGGATGAATTAATGTGGTGCACCTGCTGCCTCTTATACTCATGCTCTGATCAGCGGCAGCTGGATGCAATGATCGCATGCCAATGGCCATTGGCTCATTTAGTTACACTCGAAGTGGATTGGTCTCTCTGACAAGATCCCAATTCGGTCATCCGATGTGACTCGGACTTACCGGCTGATAGGGAACTACATTTATGTATCTTATATGTAAGCCTACTAAACTACTGAGCTATGCTTTGAAACAACCTCCCAACTTTTCTCTTTTTTTTATCAAAATGTGCTTTTTACCTTGGAATGTGTAATATAATTTAAACTTTGTCTTTAACAACAATCAATATTTTTTTACATTTCAAAAAATATATTATCATGTTGGCAGACAGATTACACTTTCACATGTGACCAAAAATTTCACAACAAATATAAAATATAATAATGATATATTATCAATATATTATCCACTGACGGAGGTGACGGAACTGACGGAGTTGATACATCTGATGGTGGTGGCGAAAACCTGAATTTGTAGCCATTTTAACTATAAAATACATTGAATCAAACAATTACTGTATTAAAACATACACCGCAAATGTTACTGTTTATAGAGCTTTTATTCAAGAGTCACATTTAAATATTTTGATATATCATTGGAACACAAAATCGTATGGTGGTGACATCTGACGGTGTTTAACAATTTGGCATTTCTTTCACAAAATAAATGTTCATGTAGTTCATGTTCATGTAGTAGCCATTTGATTTTTGATTTTTTTCTGTTGATGCTAGATGCTAAAAGAACCTGCTTCAGGAGAATAAAATGATCTGACTATTTCAAATAATTTACTCAGAAATTGGAAGATTGTGTTGACATATCATGGTTGCAGAGGTGGAATGTTACGAATTACATTTACTCGCATTACTGTAATTGAGTAGCTGTTTTGTGTACTTCTACTTTTTAAAGTAATTTTTTAATCTGTAATTTTACTTTTACTTAATTATATTTTGTTTGCAGTATTGTATCAACTGTTTAAATGACTTGGTTCAAATAATCTCTTAACAGTGACTTGCTGCCACCTACTGGCTGTTTTAATTTCACATGTAAATAATCTTTTGATTTATTTTTAATTATTTCAAACGAGTATTCAACATTTCATGTTTTATTTATAAAAAAAATATTTCTGCATTTGTAACTGCAGGCTAAATGTATTCACGTCAGTGTGTAAATACATCTATGCCACTTCAGATGAAGCTTCTGTGTTTCCCTGCATTGCAAATATTAATTTAGTTGATACTGATTTAATTTGCCTGGTAATAGCCCAAATGTGTTATTATTCTAAATAACTTATTCCTTTAATTCAAAACAACTAGTTTGAGATTTATAGGCCTATCCCAGTGGTGTCAAACTGCAGAGCCCTGCAGAGTTTAGTTCCAACCCTGCTCCAACACACATACCATGTAGTTTTCAAATAAGCCTAAATAATTAATTTAGATGGATCAGATGTGTTTAATTAGGGTTATAAACTGTACAGGGCTGTGGCCTCCCAGGAACTGAGTTTGACACCCTTGGCCTATCCCATTTTTTCGTCCTTCCCACTGTTAAAATGTAACTAAGTAATTTTACTCAGAGTACATTTTAAATGAGCTACTTATTACTTTTACTTGAGTAGATTTGTAAACTAGTACTTTTACTTGGACTTAAGTAAAATGTCATTAATGTAATGGTACTTTTGCTTGAGTAGAATATTGTCCTACTCTTTCCACCTCTGCATGGTTGTGACACAGGAAATATTAACATTAGGATTGAAAATATTCTAAAACTTACCAGAGCCTGTCTGACATTGATGTACTCAGCAGAGAAGGACTGTGGAAAGGGGTTCATTTAGAGTGACAGCTTCCCCTGATATTCCCTGATTTTATTACATTTTAATGAATGTCTGACGGTGTTGACAAAAAGTGGGGACACAACTTTGAGACCTTATGAAACATGCACCTGTTACTGAAAAATAAACTTGCTTTGATATGAGACATTATTAAGTGTTACTTTTGCTAAAACATGGTCTTTTACATCATTAAAAATATATTTTTTATCTATTTTATATCATATGAATTATTGAACCCATCTCTGTGGACACAATGTTTTAGATGCAGTGAGAAGCCTGCATTATTTGTCATAGATCACATAATCAGGGGAGTAGACATAATTTCAGAAGTGATGGGGACAGGAATATATATATATATATATATATATATATATATATATATCATCCAGGTGGATGCTGCACATTGGTGGTGGTTTAAGAGAATCCTTCTATGTAAATATGATCGAAAAGGCTCTGAAAATAAACCTGCATTATTTATCCTTTTGATTTTTTTATAAAAAAAATGACAAAAATCTAACCTTTCATTGAACTAAAACAATTGAAAATAGGGTAAAATATGAGTTCCCATTCATATTCACAATTTTTTAGCACTTCAGGGTGATTATGAACATGACATTTTCCAGCCATGGCTTCCTGTTTCACAGAAATATAAATAGGAGGGAAAAAGCCCAAATGTCCTTAATCATCACAATGAGAAAAAACAAAGAATATATTTCTGATGTGCTATGATATATGATCTCATTTGAAAGCTTAGAGCCTCTTATTTTCAATTAATACAATAATTGGTTTTATGATACATAAAGCAGTCAAATTAAGCTTAGAATTGTATATGCCCCACACACAAAAACATTTATACGAATGTGCATCCTTTATATTTTTCACAATACAGTCAAGTCATATATCAAAAGAAAGCTATCACTCTCAGAAATCTCACTATATAGACTATATATTTAATTGTGTGATAATCACAGATCGAATTATCTTCAATAGAATATCAATTTATTTTTTCTGACCTTTTCAAAAACTTTGTTTTTTTTTCATTTTCCTACTCTTACTACTGAAGCAGTCAGCTGCAAATATCATCATTCACAGTGCTATCTTTACAGTTAGCTTGTTGATGATTCGGGATTTTCAGTTAAATACATGCTGTTTTGCTGTGCATAAACCATACAAAATGCTTGAAATGGTTATTGCACTACTATGTGCATTACTTTAACACATGATCTTGCTTTTGTGGGGGAAAAAACCATTCCTTTCTCAGCAGGTAAAAAAAAACTAGCAAGTGTAACATAGCATTAGCACTAGTCAGTTTTGTTAGTTTTTTGTTTTGGTCAGATTTTGGTTTTATCAACTAGTGAAATGTGTTAATTAGACTTTAATCATTACTGGTTGCTATGGTGATATGACAATATAAATGATGGCGATGATATAACATGTAAATCAATTGAAATTGTTCTATATCGTTTATAAATTGTAGTGGTATGCAAATATATCTGTGGAGCTTTTAGTGAGCAGGAGCTATTGACACATCAGAGTGATAAAGAAACATAGATAAATGAGTAATAATCAGCTCTCTGTGTTTGTACCCCACGACAAAGATAACTATAATGCTAATAATAAAGAAAACATTTTTTTTTTTTATTCACACTAGGCACAGCTGCCTTGTACTAAAGCCCAAGTGTGACTGTACTTTCGCTAACAGATAGATATCACAGGATTATTACAGAGGCAGCTGAGGCTAATGGTGGAATATGCAGCTTTACACAAATTGTTTTTGGTGTTCCTGTGGCTCAGTGGTAAGAGCATTGCGTTAGCAGCGCAAAGGTTGTGGGTTCGATTCCCAGGGAACACACATACTGATAATATAAATGTATAGCCTGAATGCACAGTAAGTCGCTTTGGATAAAAGCGTCTGCTAAATGCATAAAAATGTAAATGTACACACAAACTACAATACCTGTTTATCAATAAGATGAGAACCATACCCATTCTAAATGTACTCGAATTCAATTATTTGAAAAGTGTGATATCCACGTAGTTATAAAGATTTTTGCCGTCATAATGATAACAATAGTGCAAACAAAAATAGTAAATTAACTGTTCCATGCTCCAGTGTGCAGTGTTAGCGGTCACACTACATGCAAACCGCACACCACCTCTTCAAGCGGGCCAGGGCATAGTTAAATGAACCTCACTGGACACGGTACAGAGCAGTCACACTTGTGAAATTAACTGGACTTTTGTGAGTACATCCTAAATCTAAGTGAATAGAAGATAGCACACCACATCTATAACCATAACAGCACAAAAAATGATGAATGATAAAAACATTGACAGGCAATCGGAATAATTTCGGCTTTAAAGAGCTTGAGCATATAGTGACAGATGACACAACTGCATTGTATACTTAGAATACACTAATATAGTTACCTTTATAATTATCGTTCTTGGTGTAAACAGGCCTTACTAGTGTTACTTCACTGGATGGCCAGTTTCAAATGTATTTGTGTATTTTCAAAATACAAAATAGTGTATTTTGTATTTAAATACATTTTCCCACACAGTATTTTGTATTTTAAATACATTTTGATGTATTTGTGCCCATCTCATACAGTATGTATGTACAACTGATGATTGTTGCAGTTATGCAACTGAACTGAATCCTTACTGAACTGATTTGAGCTTTAGTATTACACTATTTACTTGTTAGAGCTGCTTTACAGCAGAATTTAAATTTGATACTATTGTGAAGCTGCTATGAAACAATCAATATTGTATAACACACTTTGAATATGAATTACACACACACACTTTATATGCATATAGATGGTCAACTTTATTTATAAAGTGCTTTATACAATATATATATATATATATATCATGGGCATAAATCCCGGGGGGGGACGGAGGGGACATGTCCCCCCCCCATCCGAGGGTTGTCCCCCCCAAAAATAATATTTAAAAAAATCACACTCTCTATTGTGAAAAATATATGTATGTATACCTACAATAATTTAAGTAGAAAAAAGAAAACGCAAAAAGTGCTTTTAGAAACAGTTGAGTTCCCCCTCCCCTTCCTCACAGTGGTTTGGCCCACTGCCTGCTTTCCCAGTTCATCTCACCTAGTCCACACACGAGTCAGGTGTGTGGCTGCGGCTCAGTTAATGTTGAACTCCAGTAAGTAGGGTACTTTATTCACTTTAAATAAAGCGATTCTCTTTAATGTAGTTGATGCAGCAGACTCATTCATAAATTAGTTGCGGCAAAAATGCTGATTAACGTTACTGATTTAATTTTCCAAGAATCTGCTATATTAGCGATTAAAATATTACTTATCTAGTTAACGTTAACTTGTTTACAATAGCTTGTTGCATAGTGCACTGCAACTTATGGGGTTTTCCACTGACTGGTACCAGCTCGGTTCGGTTCAGTTCGGTTCTGCTCTGTTTCGGACCTACAGTTTTCCACTACAACATGGTTTCTATAGCGACCAAACATTCTTCAACCTTTCCTGAAGTCCTGGCACGCCTAAGCTGAGGTAAACAACCTGGCATCATTACAATCGTCAGCATGGATGAAATAAAGGGATTTTATTTCTTGAACTCGTGGTGGCTGTTTGAAATGTGCTGATCTGCTTTGTCATTGAACCTGAGAAAAACTTTGAAAATAACCATAATAATGGGCCTGGCTCACGCCGGCGGCGCTAGAAGCAATGTTTTTCACTGTGGGGACATATCTTTATAAGTACAATTTGACTGTATTATTTGTGTCCCTTCAAAAATTGCTCATGATAAATTTTATATTTATTGTCCCCCTACTGTTAAATGAAATTTACGCCCATGATATATATATATATATACAATGTAAACAGAGATGCAAGGTTGTAAAAATCATCTTTCTTAAAAAAAAGTTTTGTACAAATGATGTGTCACGGTATGTTTCCACGACATCGGCGCTCAATGCCACTGCTTTGAGGAGTGTCAAATTTAGTGCAGAGCACGAGCTCTAAAACAATGTTTACACCCTGTTTGCATTTCATCTTCCTCTTTTCAGGAGTTGGAGCTCACCTGATATTTGATTTAAGTTACGGAAGTTCTAAGTTCTAATACATTATTAACATAATTATAATGTTTTTTCTTGTTCATGAACAGCTCGTGATCTCGACATAACCAGGGCTCGAAATTAACTTTTTACGCAGGCCATGGTGCTCCCAACTTCAAGAAGTTAGGAGCACCACAATTATTTTAGAGAGCACCCACTGAATATTAAGGAGCAACCTGTGCCCGCAGCAGCGGAAGGGCGGGCAACATCCTTCCTGATGATTAAAAGCAATCTCGCTGAACCTGATCCTGCAGTGCTTTGTTTTTATACATGCAAGATGAGAATGTCATTTAAACTTTTCTCAAAACAGTTCCCCTCAATACATTCATATAGACCCCACTCCCAATTCAATATTTAGGATTTCCTTTCTATATTTTGCATAGTGAACGTTGAGCTTGCTCAGGCTGCTACAGTATTTGATGTTCTTTGTGTCCGTCTTCGCCTCTGGCTTCTGTTAATGGCTGTTTACAGACTTGGTAATATTTCCACACAAATAAAATGATTTCGGAAGTTTGTGCAAGTGCGGTCTCCCAAACCGGTCAGTTCCGTTCCGTAGGGATCGATATGGCAAAATATCATATCAATTTTTATTTTTTAGACATTTCAACAGATTTTATCACAGTTCTTTGTCATGGTTTGCCCAGTTTGTCTGAGCAGTACTGCCAAACTAATTTGCCCATTACAAAGCCTTTCAAAGAAACAAAATATAAATAAGAATGGTGGATATTTAGGCCAAAGTGGGTGAAGATAAAAATCTTTGTCATTATTTTATCTTTGTTATGAAAAAATAAGAACAAAGATACACATTACAACTACACATAATATACAAACAGTGTTTAATTATCAGGTACAATAGGCATATTTAGTAGGAGCATTCAAGAAATTGAATGAACAATTAATACAAATAAAACACTATAGATTGATTCCCATTAACTGTATTGTTTTTTTCAGTCAAGAGTGCAGGTTTTTCTCTATGGTTTTGTTGTTTTAACATTAAAGAATAAATTCGGTCATCTGTCTGTCGATTCTGTCATAGTGTTTTATATTAATACCAACATTTACTCACTCAAAATTAGTTTTAAACCTGAGTGAGTTTCTTTCTTCTGCTGAACATACATGTTATTTTGAAGAATGAAAACCAAACAGTTGCTGGTCCCCAGTGAGTTCCATAGTATTTTTTATATCCTACTATCAAGTGGACCAGCAACTGTTTGGTTACCCACATTCTTTGAAATATCTTCTTTGTGTTCACCACAAGAAATAAATTAATACAGGTTTGGGACAACATGTCAGTGAGTAAATAATGACAGAAATAAAATTGTAGGGTGAACTATCCCTTTAATGACAGTCGGCTGCATGTTTAATACTGTCCCTTTAAGAGCTGCACGCATCTAATATACAGGCACGCTTCCACTCACCGGTTTAATTTCATTTTAAACATAACCAACTGAGTCTATATGTAAACCTTGTGTGTTTTGACAGTATTGGCTCAAAAGATAACTTAGTTGAGTAATCAGGCGCTGTTAGCTGCTCACATATCGCGTCTTTGCGCGCTCAAGTTCGTTATTTCAAATGTAGTGGATGCGCACTTTCTCATAATGGAAGCGACGCGGTCGCGGTGCGACGCGCTCGTTTTTCCAGGCGCGTCCGCGCCGCATCAAGAAAACATCTCAACTTTTCAGAATGCCGTAGGTATAACGGAGAGCGCAGCTGATGGTTGCTTAGCAACGACAAACGCCTGGAGCGCAACCGCCTAGCGCTTTGGAAAAAGGAGAAAGCAGCGCGCCTGGCGTTTTCCATGCGTTTTAGGCGCGATATGTGAACGACCCCTTAGGCTTCACACTGCAAGCGTAAGCAGGGCGTGGCAGCGCAGAAGCGGTACCTGCAGAGCAGAGCAGCGCACGCCCATTTCCCTTTCACACCGGCAGCGTTTGCAGCGCGCGGCTGAACAGCGTCTTCTGTACAGAATGGGCAAATTCATCTAATTTTAAATACAATTGGTCTTGATTTATTATTAGAGTAGTTTATATTACTGTGTTTTATTTACACTGTCACATGTGCATGCATCAGCTCTGGCTCCGTACGTCAATTTTCAGCTGGAGTCCCCTGTATTTGTTAACCTACGGAAATTACGAAGAAGGGTATGACGTATATTTTGGTGCCCCCAGGCAACGGAACAGCAAAAACAATAACTGACCATAGCAGAAATATTATAGTGGCACATAATACATTGTGTTTATATTGAATATGGTCAATATTTTAGCTTTGTAGTTTCAACACAACTAACCATGTTTCTTTTTGCACATATATACTGTAAGCTGCTGTTCTTATGTTTGTTTGTATTGATTGTTATTTACAGATTGTAAAAGTTATACTGATTGGACAGATTGTACTTTTTTCTTTCAATACAAAAAAAAACATTAAAAATGACGTACCATCTGCCAACGCAAAATGACTAGTCCTTTGTAAAAACACATTAATTATGGAGGAGAATGACATGCCTTTGAAGTTTTGGTCAAGCAGATTACATCTACAATGTTGACATATTTTGCATCTTTATTCAATATTTAACGCTTATTAGCAAACCTCTTCATAATGCCTGCTGACGAACGCTTCTTTAATAATGAAGCAATATCTGATCAAACATAAATCATAAATAGCAGATTTACAAGGATCTCCATGCTAACATCTTGCATCGTAAATGTCTTTATTAACACTATATGTAAACGCTTTTAATAGGGATATTAGGAAACACACGAAAACACACTTTCAAACAAGTCACCCGAACAGAACTAGACTTATTTGGTGTAGCTACATGGGTAATAATTATGTAGACGTATTTGAATATGTATTTATTCGTTTGTCACTAGTGTATTATCAAATGATCAATCCACTGCATTATATGCCTTTTTGGCTTGTAAGTCCTTATTCATTACATTGTTTGGGTCATAAATCACTTTTAGTTTTTCCACTTCTACGTTGGATGTTCTGAGTTTCCTGCAGTACAGGCTGGATAGTGGATCTGTACCTCAGTCTATGTGGCTACATTGCCTGCGTTGTCACCGCAGGGTTGATGATGCCTGTTGTCAGAGACATGGTGGTGAGTTTTCTACATATAGGCTATAAACCTAATATATTACAACTTGCTACGAAATTGTTGAACTTCATGGTAACTGTTTAAAATACATTACATCCCATTTACAAACTTTAAATATGTTTTTTTTTTGAGTGTCGATCTCAAATAATGTCCTGTCACTTTAATTGAGCGCAGCAGCAAAATAGACTCGGCGCCGAACGATCGCCACTGTGCTAGTGACTGTATTCGCGGACCCGTGCTGTGTGAAGCGCACTCATCCGGCCAAGACATGGGCGAATATGTACCTAAATCACTTTCTACACCCTTCAAGATACAGACTGTTTCTAGACTGCCTTGTCTTAGTCAGCAGCCCGAGTGAGGCAGATGCACACTTTAGACGTGCCCTGTCAGGGCTTTAACCTGCTTTAGCTCCCGTCACGTGGCACATGCTGTGCAGTAATTCTTGAGTGGTTTAGCAGAGAACTGTAGAGGTGTCACCACAGCAATTATTTGCACTGGATCGTGCGCTATTAAATATACGCCAAGATTCATAGGTGTCATTTACACATTAGGGGCATGTCAACAGGGCCATCTTTTTGAAATGGCAGATTTTGTCCCCACCACTTTTTGAAAGCATTTGGTTAAAATGTTCTGAAAAATCAAGCGAACCAAGAAATTTTAAAGGTTTATTTGCACAAAATAAAACATGCAATGTACTGTTTAGATACAGAAAGAAACAATGTACATTGTCCAAAAAAGTTTGCTTAAACAAAAAAACTATTACTGATTCTAAAATGACCCAAAACATGCAGATTCCGATCAGTAACTTGAACAAATTCTTGACACAGTTTCTTCTTGTCCAAGTTGGGGTCATACTCTCTGTGAACATGACAAACAGCCACACTGTTGAGTCGGGTTTGTGACATTGAAGAGCGCAGCCAGGTCTTCATCCAGACTGAAGCTTTGTATACCTTTGGCAGATGAGGCAGAAACAGCCACCTATCAGCAGAAGTGCCTCAAACTATTGTGGGAAGTGTCACGGACCTCGGGAACCATGTTCCTCATGATTTCTGTCACTTCTGAGCAGGTTTTGTAGGTGTAATTGGCAGTGAACATGGCCAGCTGCACCTTTAGGGACTGGAACTGCAGCTCTGGATACAGGTCAACCACGGTTCAACTTGACCAGAGAGTAGGACTTTCTCCAGCTTGACCAGGTGCTGTAGCCCTTCCTGTTCAAACCGCTTTGTCAGCTGTGTTGTTACAATGTCAGGGACTTGGAAGAACTGTACACGTAGTACTCCTGATCTGTGGATGGAACTGTCTCAGCTGGGCCAGCATGTCTCCTCTGTGGCTTTCGTAAATGTGGCATCTTTATTGAGTTCGACTTCAAAGATGTAAGGAAGATCAGTTGCACTGGTGTAGACTGTGATGAATGCTTCTTGCCCCACGCGAACTGCACTTAACATGCCTCCAACTGTTTTCCCTCCCCTGCAGTGAAGTGTTCAGGACCCTCTAACCTCATCATCACCTCTTTTGCCAGAAACAAGGCCAAGGACTGTGGTGCCCTTTTGGAACCGCTCAAGAAGGATTAGAAATAGAAGCATGGATGTTCATTCATCCATGTATTATGGCTGTTTGACATCGTTAGTTCTTCTTGAAGTTTTAACATTTTTCAACTTTAAGAGAAGATGTTGATCAACAGTACAGGTAGGGGAGTTTTATAGCATATATTTGCACTGTGATTGATTTAGTTAATTGTAGCCGATTAAGTAATTAATTAAATTAAATATGTAAATTACTGTAATTTACAGATCAATAAAAAATTGGCTTTGTGTGTGTGTGTGTGTGTGTGTGTGCCCTACTGTTAAATGCGAGAGAGAGGGCTCATGCATATATATATATATATATATATAAATAGTTTGGATGCAAGTGTTGTTTTTTCTTAAAAAAGTATTTATCACAAATGATGTGTCACTTTATATTTTACAGCGAAATCAGATGAGGATTTCACATTTTGAGGAGTGTCTCTAACTGCACTGCATTCTATGTGGGTTGCAAACCCCATTGTTTTAATTTTATCTGGTGTTATTTTCAGATATGTTGCGCTTAAAGTTAGTGTGTTCTAATATGTAATGAATTTCATTGTAATCATTGACTTAACGCTGCTGTTTTCTACATTATGGTGCTTTGGCGACGTTCGTTGAGCTGGTGTTGCAGGACTGTGCAGTCGACATTGTTGAGGGTTTTATGCTGAGTATTTTCGTGTTGTTGACTGGCAACACAACCCATTTTTGATCCGTTATTCAATATTTTTCCGTCCTGCTGTAATGTTTTTCATCTGATCTTTGTAACCACTTTTCAACACAAACTGCAGTGCTTTGTTTTTTACATTTCGCAAGATATAAGAAAATGTCATTTAAACTTTTCTCATAACACAAGTTGTTTTCTCGTGATCACATTATATAGACCGACTTAACAAAAGTTGTTTTCCTTTGTTAATCTGTGCACCATTTCTAATAAGTACAAGAAATTAATGGTCAGTTCTTATAGAGGACATCCCATACTATATCACTCCTCTGGCTTCTGTTAATGGAAACCATTTTACTGCAGCATTTTGAGATATTGGACATTATTCGATTTTGGATGATTTCAATGCAGTTTGTAAGTGTACAAGAAATGAATGGTCAGTTCAAGTGGGATGGGCGATATGGCAAAAATATCATATCAATTTTTATGAAACATTTCACTGCATTTTATGGGACATTATTTGATTTAGGGGTATAAAGACCCCAGTTTTCTAAGTACTGCCAAATGATTTCCCTTATAGACATCCCATACTATATGCACACCTCAAAATAGAAACCATATTACGATATGGGACATTAATACATTTTGAGGATATAAAGACCACATTTTTAATAAGTACAAGAAATGAATGGTCAGTTCTTATATGGGACATCCCATACTATATGCACTCCTCATATGAAACCATATTACTGCAGCATTTTCAAGATATGGGACATTATTAAATTTTGAGGACTATAAAGACCCCTTTTAATAAGTACAAGAAATGAATGGTCAGTTCTTATATAGGACGTCCCATACTATATATGCACACCTCATATGAAACCATTTTACTGCAGCATTTTTGAGATATGGGACATTAATTACATTTTGAGGACTATAAAGACCACATTTCTAATAAGTACAAGAAATGAATGGTCAGTTCTTATATGGGATGTCCCATACTATATGCACACCTCATATGAAACCATTTTACTGCAGCATTTTTTAAGATATGGGACATTAATACATTTTGAGGACTATAAAGACCACATTTTAATAAGTACAAGAAATGAATGGTCAGTTCTTATATGGGACGTCCCCATACTATATGCACACCTCATATGAAACCATTTTACTGCAGCATTTTTGAGATATGGGACATTAATACATTTTGAGGACTATAAAAACCACATTTTTAATAAGTACAAGAAATGAATGGTCAGTTCTTATATGGGACGTCCCACACTATGTGCACACCTCATATGAAACCATTTTACTGCAGCATTTTTGAGATATGGGACATTAATACATTTTGAGGACTATAAAGACCACATTTTTAATAAGTACAAGAAATGAATGGTCAGTTCTTATATGGGACGTCCCACACTATATGCACTCCTCATATGAAACCATATTACTGCAGCTTTTTCAAGAAATGGGACATTATTAAATTTAGAGGGGTATAAAGACACCATTTCTAATAAGTACAAGAAATTAATGGTCAGTTCTTATATAGGACGTCCCATACTATATGCACTCCTCATATGAAACCATATTACTGCAGCTTTTTTGAGATATGGGACATTAAAACATTTTAGAGGCTATAAAGACACCATTTCTAATAAGTACAAGAAATGAATGGTCAGTTCTTATATGGGACGTCCCATACTATATGCACTCACCTCATATGAAACCATATTACTGCAGCATTTTCAAGAAATGGGACATTATTAAATTTTGAGGACTATAAAGACCCCATTTTAATAAGTACAAGAAATGAATGGTCAGTTCTTATATAGGACGTCCCATACTATATGCACACCTCATATGAAACCATTTTACTGCAGGAGATATGGGACATTAATTACATTTTGAGGACTATAAAGACCACATTTTAATAAGTACAAGAAATGAATGGTCAGTTCTTATATGGGACGTCCCATACTATATGCACACCTCATATGAAACCATTTACTGCAGCGTTTTTTGAGATATGGGACATTAATACATTTTGAGGACTATAAAGACCACATTTCTAATAAGTACAAGAAATGAATGGTCAGTTCTTATATGGGACGTCCCATACTATATGTACACCTCATATGAAACCATTTTACTGCAGCATTTTGAGATATTGGGACATTATTACATTTGAGGTGTATAAAGACCACATTTCTAATAAGTACAAGAAATGAATGGTCAGTTCTTATAAAGGACGTCCCATACTATATGCACACCTCATATGAAACCATTTTACTGCAGCATTTTGAGATATGGGACATTAATACATTTTAGAGGACTATAAAGACCACATTTCTAATAAGTACAAGAAATGAATGGTCAGTTCTTATATGGGACGTCCCATACTATATGCACACCTCATATGAAACCATTTTACTGCAGCGTTTTCAAGATATGGGACATTATTTGATTTGAGGGACTATAAAGACCCCATTTCTAATAAGTACAAGAAATGAATGGTCAGTTCTTATATGGGACGTCCCATACTATATGCACACCTCATATGAAACCATATTACTGCAGCATTTTTGAGATATGGGACATTATTAAATTTTGAGGACTATAAAGACCCCATTTCTAATAAGTACAAGAAATGAATGGTCAGTTCTTATATAGGACGTCCCATACTATATGCACACCTCATATGAAACCATTTTACTGCAGCTTTTTGAGATATGGGACATTAATACATTTTGAGAGCTATAAAGACCTAATTTCTAATAAGTACACGAAATGAATGGTCAGTTCTTATATGGGACGTCCCATACTATATGCACACCTCATATGAAACCATATTACTGCAGCATTTTCAAGATATGGGACATTATTACATTTTGAGGACTATAAAGACCCATTTTAATAAGTACAAGAAATGAATGGTCAGTTCTTATATGGGACATCCCATACTATATGCACACCTCATATGAAACCATTTTACTGCAGCGTTTTTGAGATATGGGACATTATTTAGAGGGTATAAAGACACCATTTCTAATAAGTACAAGAAATGAATGGTCAGTTCTTATAGGACGTCCCATACTATATGCACTCCTCATATGAAACCATATTACTGCAGCTTTTTGAGATATGGGACATTAATACATTTTAGAGAGTATAAAGACCATTTCTAATAAGTACAGAAATGAATGGTCAGTTCTTATATGGGACGTCCCATACTATATGCACTCCTCATATGAAACCATTACTGCAGCATTTTCAAGATATGGGACATTATTAAATTTTGAGGACTATAAAGACCCCACTAATAAGTACAAGAAATGAATGGTCAGTTCTTATATGGGACGTCCCATACTATATGCACACCTCATATGAAACCATTTTACTGCAGCATTTTTGAGATATGGGACATTAATACATTTTGAGGACTATAAAGACCACATTTTTAATAAGTACAAGAAATGAATGGTCAGTTCTTATATGGTACGTCCCATACTATATGCACACCTCATATGAAACCATTTTACTTTTTGAGATATGGGACATTAATACATTTTGAGGACCTATAAAGACCACATTTTAATAAGTACAAGAAATGAATGGTCAGTTCTTATATGGGACATCCCATACTATATGCACTCATATGAAACCATTTTACTGCAGCATTTTTGAGATATGGGACATTATTCGATTTAGAGGTATAAGACACCATTTCTAATAAGTACAAGAAATGAATGGTCAGTTCTTATATGGGACGTCCCATACTATATGCACACCTGAAACCATTTTACTGCAGCATTTTTGAGATATGGGACATTAATACATTTTGAGGACTATAAAGACCACATTTCTAATAAGTACAAGAATGAATGGTCAGTTCTTATATGGGACGTCCCATACTATATGCACCCTCATATGAAACCATTTTACTGCAGCTTTTTCAAGATATGGGACATTATTAAATTTAGAGGGGTATAAAGACACCATTTCTAATAAGTACAAGAAATTAATGGTCAGTTCTTAGAGGACATCCCATACTATATGCACTCCTCATATGAAACCATTTTACTGCAGCATTTTTTGAGATATTGGGACATTATTCGATTTAGAGGTGTATAAAGACACCATTTCTAATAAGTACAAGAAATGAATGGTCAGTTCTTATAAATGACGTCCCATACTATATGCACACCTCATATGAAACCATTTTACTGCAGCATTTTTGAGATATGGGACATTAATACATTTTAGAGAGCTATAAAGACCTAATTTCTAATAAGTACAAGAAATGAATGGTCAGTTCTTATATGGGACGTCCCATACTATATGCACACCTCATATGAAACCATTTTACTGCAGCGTTTTCAAGATATGGGACATTATTTACATTTAGAGGGTATAAAGACCCCATTTCTAATAAGTACA